>JAGWCC010000354.1:0-498248 GCA_022651775.1 Drusus annulatus | reverse complement strand
AAATCACAAGATGATGCTGACACGTCCGATACAGCGAGGTTGGTATTTCCAGTACAAAATATTACCTTATACATTTAACCGTAGGTATATATAAATCTGGCGTTTGTGTAAATTAGTCTACCTTCCGTAAAATAATAATTTAATGTGCATTGATCGAAAACTTTACTTTTTTTTAGACGTAGATCGCTTTTAAAGATAGTGCTTAAGTGATCTAAGGCAACCGGTGTAATTGAATACGCCAACAAATCAAATGGCAATGAGTGCGGTACATCGCTCGGTCGACAAATCCCATTATTCAATGTTGTAAGTTAAGTACTACAAAGGTTCAAGGCCGCAGTAGGCAGGCTCAGCTAGGAACTAAGAAGTAGAAAAAGATTGGATAGGTTTTTCATCTTAATAACGCCGATATAATAAAAATATATTATGCGTATCGTTTTCCGGTATTCGTTCAAAAGTTTTATAGCTGTGAAATTTTTTTTTTCTTCCCTTCCATTTTTTATTTAAAAAAAATGTAAATTTTCGTTATCTGCTACTTTGTTTAGACGCTCTACTACGAATCCAAAGGAGGCGGGTTCAAACCTGGCGTGCGCAAACTTTTATTTAATTGATATGTTTCATAACACATTTAATTGATATTAAATAATATAAAGTGTATTTGCGGCACGTTCCAGAGTGATAGATACTTTAAGTTTCGCCCTGGTGAAAGACCACCGTTCAGAATCGAAACGTTTCTTGATTGAAATTGCTTTAGCCGTTTGCGACCAGATCTGAATAGCCAGGTACTTCCCAACCGTCCTCTTCCCCATCTCCTTTCCCTGCCCACTACCTTCAGCCTCACAACATACCCCGATTGGGGATACCATAGTCCCTCTCGCTCTAGACGGTTGAGAGCAGTTGGGACTCTTGTGCGGTATTCACTATAAAAAAATATTAAAAAAGACTGCACCTTTTTCATTTTTCTGTGTAACTCAGTCCTTATTTTTTCCCCCTTTAAATTTGTCTTAAAAATTATTTGTAAAAAATTATTTATCTGCTATTTTTGTTAATCCGTGAGAAACAGTTCAGGTACAAATTCTTCAATGAATGTTTTTTTTTTACGAATTAACTATATCTGTGTTTACTCCTTAAATAAATAAATGTGAATAACATGACGAAAGCGAACAAAAGGTTTAAAAAATAGTGTGTTTTGAATTCTATGAAACCTATCGTAGTAAGGTGACTAAACTACGGTGTATGGGGAATATCCAGTGTTTTCCATATCAAGGACGATAAACAAGTTTACAATCAGTCAAATTTTTAATTTGTATGTAAACTAATTTATGTTCAGCCCCCCGAGGCGTATTGGTAGTTTTTCAAAGTTTCTTAATAATTTGAATAGTGAGTTACTTAGGCTTCGGAATAATAATTATTCATCGCAGTATCAGAACCGTTTCCGCCGCCAGTTTGCGTGTTTTGCAATCGTATACTTAAATTAAATCTAGCCATTAAAGTGAACCGCGGTGACTTCGTTACTGGTGACCGGCGTTACAGTGACTTCGTTCGTCGCGTTAGTGGAGAACAACCTGCTCCCTGTCAACTGTCTTGCAAAGCCGGATCGCGGATAAACCTCACGCAATTTCATAACAGAATGAATAGATTTTAACGTACCAAATTAATCGTTTCGTTTTAAACCATTACTATAATCATATAAACATTGTGTTTACATAGCGCAGTTTTGTGATTCTTCACCTCAACTGCGCTCTACAGGGTAAACTTTGAAATAAACGATTTGTGACCCCATTATATGCATATGTAACCGCACACTTTGTATTATTTGTTCAGTTTGATTTTATACCCAAATGATTCTTAGGCTAAGCGAAACCGGTCGATCGTAAAAATTAAAATGATAGTCGTGGTCTTATACAAAGTTATTTTTTCATTTCTTTAAATATGTCAAACCACAAAGTGATTGCTTTCTACGAAAATAGAACCATCAAGTCAAACTAACGAAATGACCCCACTGTACATCACCGAACTATGCGTTCCAGAAATTACTCTTCAAAGGTAGTCGACTGTTAGATCAGCAACGTCATCGGTTGTCGGAAGGCTGATAGAACCCAAACGCAATCCAAATACTAAGTTTGGAGATCGCGCTTTCGGAGTATCGGGGCCGAAGACTTAGAACAAACTCCCTCCGGAACTAAGATATCAAACGAACCCAACAGAATTTCGATCCAAACTGAAAACATACCTTTTCAGACTCTTATATCCTTAAATTCACTAGAAAAATCTCAACATGATCTGCTTCTCGACGAATCAATCACCTTTAGATATACAAATTTTAACCAAATCGTGTACTGTACGACAAATTCAGAAAGTTCATATTTAATTTCGCTCCCATACCCTAAATCGGAAAAAATAAATAAAATATAAAAATCATAATTTTTATTTTAAGTTAATAAGTGTACCTATCTGATGGGACCTGCCAAGTAAGTATGTTCCTGTATATTTTCTCTTTAAACTAGAAATTAATATCTAATAATAGAAAATAAGATCTGTACAGCGCCCTTGAGGTGATTTTTCACAAAAACGGCGCTATACAAATCATCAAAATATTATTATCATTATATAGTTGAGTCGGGTCACACCAAGAGCCTTGATAACAAAATAAAACAATGTATAAGACAATGTATGAATGTGAATAAATTAAAGAGTCTGTGTCAATACAGGGTTGTACGACAATCCATCCTATCTGCCTACTCCAGGGGAAAACTGCGTGATGTCAGTTAGTTAGTTTAGTTAAATGCAACCCATTTAACAGTGTTACTACATCTTATTGGACTGGTCCCAATGTTACCTACCGGTCACTGTGACGTATATCGGTGCGTGGGTCCGCCACCGCTTCACGTTGGCAGTGGCAATACTGGCAGTACCTACGCTTTCAGAGGTGGCACCAGGACCGAGCCTACATTATGTCCCACTCCCTCGCGTCTAATACGTGTTATAATGCAAACGTTCAACTTAAATCACACTCGGCCGAACGCACTTGTATCGCATTACTTCCCGACTACAGGCTACGGCCTACTGTGGGGACAGTGAAGGTAGACTTCGTACAAACACAACGTCGCGTCGTTACGAGATATTTCGACAGCAAGAGTGAAGAATGGCTATATCGTTTTTAGCACTGTACAGACATTCCTTAGAAGAGTGGTCTATGTCGATTTGAAAAAAAAACTGATATCGCTTAATCACATAAGACATTTTGACTATGTCCCAGACATGCCGATTAAGTTCGGTATTTGTGCACTCTATCCGGAAGTAATTTACATTTAATATTTCCTTGAAAATCTTTAATTTTTTTCACAGTGCATAACGCACCAAAGTCTTAACTGCTCCCAACCATCTAGAGCCAGTGGAACCATAACATCCCTGAAATGGGGTATGTTTTGAGGCTGAATATAGTGAGGAGGGGAAGGAGATGGGGAAGAGTAAGGTGAAAATTACCTAGCTATTCAAATCTGGTCACTAAACACGGCTAAAGCCATTTTAAGCAACGTTTCAATTCGTAATTGTTGTCTTTCACCAGGGCGATACTTAGAGTATCTACCTCTCTGGAACGTGCCCCAAATATGATATATTTTATTTTATATGAATCAAATGTGTTAATACATATATCGATTTATTTTATTTTATTTAAACCATATCAAAATAATATTATATTTATATGGTTTCCTTGACTACGCTATCTTCTCAAAATCGATCATATATCTATGTTTGCTGTCCCATCTATCATTACCTTCACTCCAAAAGAAATACGAATCATCCACATATATTTCCTGCATACTAATAATAGTATTAATTTAACAAGAGGTCATCTTTCGTTGGGACAAGTATAATCTCGGCAGCGGGACCCGGCTCGTACCATTGTGCTTCCGAAGTTTATGGCGCCATAAAATAAAATAAAATTTGACACCTGAGAATAAATCAGGAACGTTGCTACCGTTCTCAATGTTCACAGTGCTCCCACTGTTCCCGTCTGAGCGGCTTACTGCCTGGGCCCGAATTACAAGGCGACAACTCCATACAACTTCAACGGTGGTGCACTGATATTGTGCGGAGATTATTAATAATATCATTAAACATTGATATTTAGTGAAATAAAGAAGCAGATGCCTGTATTTATGTTAGTATTTTTGGATTACTTCGTGTTGTACGATCTAATAGAACTTACGACCTGTGCACTTGTGGGATCGTGCAATGTAGATATTCTGGTATTTGAATGTGCCTACTTTGAAGGACATGAAGAGGTAACTTTGCAAAACAGTGTAGTCCGGACGGTTGATTTTATACGGACTCGATATAAAAAGATATTTAATACATAAATTATTGTATGTTTAAAGGATGTTGGATAGCCTATTAGTTACCGCCCACATGGAAATCGGACATTTTTAATAAACATATTTGAATACGTTAAACAAAATATCGATACACCATTATAATGATTTAGAATGTCAAAATATCACACAAACACTGATAACAGAAGGTTTGCCTATATAGTGGTGGAAGCTTTTTGTTGGTTTTATGTCTTTATATCATTAAAAATGTGCAAACTCTAAAGTTTGGTCAAAAATGTTTAAAACCTCTAAAAATCTTTTTTTGATCGTATTTGAACATTCACGCATATCACTATCATGTTTGGTTTATTTGTATAACCATTTCAAGTTTTTTAATCAATACAAATACAGGAAATAACCTCAAAATCCGTTGACGTAAGTTATGTGACTTGATGATGTGAAGATAGCGCGGACGGAGAACATTCTTACATACTTAGAAGTGCTGTAATATTATGTGAAGACTTTTCTTGTCTCTTTCTCTCTCATGCTATACGACGTAAAAACCCTGAAAAAATGATTTATCGCAAATTTGTATAGGTTGGGTAAAAATATTTAGTTCTCTCTCCATATATATTCTTACTCCAAGGTGCCTTCACTATATCCACTGCCAATACTTAACCGTTGTTGTAACAGAATTTAAGCCAGGAAATATAAGACTCACTCTGACCAACAAATGTCACCAAGGTCTCCGGAAACCGTTTAGAGACCTCTCGAAAAGGACCACATTCAACCTGTATTAAATAAGTACCTACTCATTAGGCCAGCATTGAGCCTCATTTTTTAGTCATGGTATGGTCGCAGGTGACACTTTCGCTAGATAACACAATTTTAAATAAAATTTCTCTTATGCAGATTTTTATTTATTTTAAAGAAATAATTCTAAAGCACAACAGAAAACGACTGTTCCAGGTGTACTTTTCAAGCGTCAGTAAAACAATGACCTGCATGACTCGGTGCTGTACCTTCACAAAGAAAAACATCGTGAAGTTTTAAAACGCTTTAGAAAAATCTTTTGACCCATACCATTCTAGAAAATGATATCTATTTGACAAGGTTCTACCCCGAGCTATATCCAATGGTGGAAGATCAATTGGCTAGATGGTGTGGAGCCAAAGATAACCTCCTCGGGCATAATGTAATGGAGGAAGACAGTAGGAGACCAATATGAGTGGAAGCGTTGCCCTATCCATGTTACAAGATTGTTCGTAATATGTCTAAATACGTACGGTACAATCCATTATTTGATTAAATTATGTAATCTATTTCCTACTCAAACAAAAAACCTTTTACAGAGCCTGTTTTCAAGCTACACTCAATTATTCGCACGTCGGTTTCAACTGTTTGGATAACAAAACCGTGTTTGAATACGCAGAATGGAAGGAAATTGTGGATTTCACAATAGTCGGTACTAATAGTTATTGATAAAATTCAGCTGATTTTAATATTCAATTTTACTTTAATCCCCAGGGAATGAATTCGTGGTCCGCCGAAATAGGTTAATTGGATAACCACCGTGTATTGGTAATGATAATAGAATAGAGTTACGAAGGATAAACATTGGACGAACAAGTTAGCAGTATGTGTTGCGTAAAGCTTTCAGTACTAACGTATTATTTTGTGATTACTAATTACCATAAATAAGTAGCATCGTTTTGTTAATAATATATTGCGTTTAAAATGACAACGTTGTTTCAATGACTGGAAGAAATATCCAACTGATAATAAGCTAACCTTTGTACTATTATTTAATTTTATGCATAATAAAGAGTAATTAATAAACACTAGGACGTTTAGATCAATCTAACTATGTAACCATCACGTCAATTATGCGCAGCAGTAGGCAGGGAAGATAAAAAACATCACCGTCCCGTTACCAACACCTTGCTTCATCCACAGGCATACATCATTGTATACATACTCTTATTTTTGTTTTAATTGCTATCTACCAACGCCCAGGTCAAATCCGTCACACGCTAACAACTGGATAGCTTATAAAACGTAGACTTAGAAAAAAAATCAACCTGTATCGATAATAACTAAATACGGCTATTTTTCTCTTTTCATTTGACTTTAATTTATTGCATTGTATAACATTAAGTAAAATGTTCGAACACCAAAATACTGCCATGCGCCTTGTTTGGTAGGTTATAATATATTATGTTTTTAAGTTTGCCATACTTAATCAATCTTTTTTTGAACCATTAAATAAAACAAATTATTTATTTGTAATAAGTCTCTAGCCCAAACTCAACGATTTGAACATAGTGAAATGTTGGGTCGCATTAATAGATCGAATATCTTTTGAGGTAACATATTGATATTTCATCAAATGTTTTTCTCTCTTCGTGTCAAATTCGCGCGTAATACAAAATATTTATTTTTTAAATGGGCAATTCGCCTACCGAATAATAAAGCGTTTGTAACATGCATCTGAAATTCCTCCAACATGGTCTAAATCAAGATAAGCACAAAGTTAGCACCGTAGGCGGAAATTTTTCATACGCTCGTAAATAATACATATTTAAAATAAAAAAAAATCACTTCCACAGTCAAGGACCGGAGAAAGTAAGCACTGTACACAAAAAAATTACATTTTTTTTACATCATTTTTATTTTTAAATGTAAATATCCCGGCGCGGCGCAGGATTTCTTGCAGCTGCCCAAGCGGTAACAACGCTACAAAATTGTACTTAACGTCATCCATGGTCGAACGGCTAAGATCCTTGGCTACCGATCCAGAGGTCGCGGGTTTGAAACCCGGCGTGCGCATATATAAATCACATTTTAATTTAATGTGATTTACAATTTATGAGTAAAATGAAATACTAAGTAATATTTTCGGCACGTTCCAGAAGGGTAGATCCTCAAAATCTGATAATCTGCCCTGGTAAAAGACCACCACTCACAATCGGAATAGTGCAATGTCTTTAGTCATGTTTAGTGACCAGATATGAATTGCCCTTCCCCATCTCCTTCCCCTCCTCACTACTTTCAGCCTCGCAACTTAACCCAATTGGGGTTGTCATAGTCTCACTGGCTCTAGACGGTTGGGAGCAATTGGGACTCTTGTGCCGTATTTATTATAAAAATATACTCGTATGAATAAATTGCTTTAACCATGTCTGTTGACAAGATCAGAACAACCAGGTACTTCCTAATCTTCATCTTTATCTTCCTCATCTCCTTCCGCTCCCCACAGCCTTCAGCCGTACAACAAATAATAATAATATTCGGATAATTTGTATTGCGCCGTTTTTGTGAAAAATCACACCAAGGGCGCTGTACAAATCTTAATTTCTAGTTAATATGAATTCCTAGTTTATATAAATGCACAGCAACATTCTTACCTAGCAGGTCACTTCTGGGTGGACATAATCACTTTATTATACCTAATAACCTCAAATTTTACCTGATTTATATATACTCGTATATATTTGTTTTTTTATACTCCATTTGGGGATGCCATCTTCCCACTGGCTCCGGGAAATTGTGACTTTATATTTTTGATATTAATATTCAAAGAGTTTTATAAAAAAAATTTTAGAATGTGTGTGGTGATGTATAAAATCACTATGGTTTCAATTCTCGAGTAGCCATAACTCTCCTATTTCAAAGAGTCATCATTTAAAATGGTAGATATTTTAATAAATAAATAAATAGTTTCATGGAATGTTACCTGAGCCCCTTGTCAGATGCTTTATAACGTTTTTAATGTCCTCGACAGCCCCTGATAAATACTATATTAAATAACGAGCGAGATGGTTTATAACGAGGCGAACTAATAAAAAAACATTTCCCATACGAACGAGGCGCGACCATAAATATCGTGCTTCGTGCAACAAAAAATACAATTATTATTTATATCTCGCTTAAGTTAAATTAAAGACACGCCCTCTCGTTTGAACTTAACTTTGTTTGTGATTTTTTAAATTCAAATTGAAGATTAGAGCCATTCATAACTGTGAAACATTGATACCTTCCGACTCCAATTTTTAAAATAGATTTGACTGGGCATTGTACCAAATCATTTTCATATCACCTACGTAGAAATGTTAAAAACAGTCTAAAAATATAACGTATTGTACCTTTGTGGCGTGTCGGTATTACAAGGAAACGTTATACTTTTTTAAATACTTGAATAATCATAATAATTGTACATTAAAGTACTTTGATAAAGAGGTACCTATCTAAAAACTTATTACTTACTCGTACTCGTACTCGTATATCGTCGCTCAAAAGGCAAAAGGGCTACTTTAGTTAAAAACGAGTTAAACATGCAGTCAGTTTTTTATACTGCATCGAATGCTCTGACTCTCGTTTGATTCTGAAGACTTTCGTGGCCCTTCAGCCATATAAAATATATTTACCATTTGGGAGAAGGCTTGACTCAAGCGACACAAGTTTGAGACTTTTTTTAGCTTTGTGTCGCTTCAGGTAACTCAGTGAGAGCATTGCGTTACCTGAGTTAACTATTTTTTTCAAAATCCAACCAGGTACTGAAGACTTATGAATTTTTTAATAATAATAATAAAAAAACTTCCCAAATGGTGCTACTTGTGACAACTATTTCGCCTTTCAGAGGCATTTTTTAACAGTTCTAGGGGAGATTTATTTATGATTTATTAAGTGTAAACACCTATTCAGATATTCATATAAAGTACTTAACAGCATCACGCGTAGTAATCAACACAGATTGCAAAATTCTGAAAATCGTATTTTAATTCTCTTTCGCTGTGTCTTATTTTATTGAATGGGTACACACCCCTTAAGCACAGTAAACATACAGAGCTATTTACGTTGTAAATGAGAATTAAAATATTTTACAACGAATGTAACTTTTCACTATACAGTAAAAAAAAATCACTACAATATTATGAAATGAAATTGCCAGAATCATCGCATTGCGTATAGTGTTTAATCACCTCTGCCTTCCCGTGAAGGGAATGCCCGATGGTATTCAAGTAATCAATGATTGTTTTAAACGTTTAATTACTCTATAGCATTCCGTTTGAAGCGGTATGAATAAACATAAGGACCTTAACATAAATTATTTCCTTGGAAACTTTTGACACATAACCCTTCCTCTTTCCTCCTCGCTGGGTAACGGGTGACACACGTTAGATGACACATTAATGGAGAGAGCTTTTTGTTGCTAACATTCCAAATTAGAACATACTTCAATAAACATATTTTGGTATTTTGAATGAGTTACTTTTTGGTGCAAACCAAAAATCTAATAGAGCCAGAATTAGTAAGACAAATAGTTTTGTTTTTATATTTTTATTAATGACGACTGTTGTGGGCATGTCTGGTGTGCCTAAAGTAAGATCAGTTTTCTCTTATTTAGAAATTATGAATGTTGATCACAAGGGCGATACTCAAAGTATCGTCCACTTTGGAACGTGCCGCAAATATAGTATAATTATTTGAATTGAATAAATGAGAAAAAACACAAATTATTTACACACATACGTAATATGTACCTATTTGGGTATACATAAATCTATTTTTAATGATTAATAAATAACTTAGTTTGGTTCACTTTTTATTCGTTGCCAACTAGTTTCGCCACTTCCGTGACGCGCCCTTGAGGTGATTTTTCACAAAAACGGCGCCATACAAATCGTCCAATACATTATTATTATTATTATTCTTCAGGGTAAATATAAAAGTATTATTTAACATACATATTTCAAATAACATTTATTATATTTTTGTATGCTTGTATGTGTGCGAGTTGGTTGCACGATCAATTTAGACGATCAGACGAAGGCATTGATATCATCTTCGCCCCTATGGGTATCATAAATGTTACAAAACCTATTCCCATAGGTTATTTAGCAAAGGCGTGATAATAACTCTCTTTCAAACAAAAACCTTTATAAGAAATAAGTGAAAAATGTTCGTTTTTTTATACAAATAAACTGAACTTTAAACGGAAAAAAGAGGATAAATGTTTGTTGCCTCGTGATTTTGAGGGAAGATTTGGCATGCGCCATTCTGTAGCGCAGTGGGTAGAGCAGTTGGCACGCAGGAAATATTGCGTTCTCGGCTTTTGACGTAAGACTATGGATTGTTCTCATGATAACCGCGTCTGCATTTGCATTTCATAACGCACGCAATCTCCCCACTACCCCCAGACCTGAACCTCCGCTACCACTTGCTGCTATCCGCCAGGGCGAGGGGGAGGCGGGTGGCTTTTCACAATAAATTAACGCCATGTTTTCCGTTCATTAAAATTTAAAATTCCACGGAAGGCCTTATTTTTCTTCATCAAGCTTGAGCCAGTGCAGTTTGTGATAGGAATTCATTTATAAAATTACAAAAAGGAACTTCCCTTGAAGTATACTGCCTCGAAGTGCCTTGATGTTTATAGCTTTATGGGCAATAATGTTATTATCTACTATCTGCTACGCGATCTTAGTGAATTTGCAAGATGATAATAATTCAATTATTTATGATGCTACACAATCCATAAAGATAGAGAACCTGTCGTGTGAAACGAGATCGTTAAAGCTCCAAATTGAACCTTTAAATAATCATTTACCTAGCATGTAGGTAAATGCTCTTAAATAAATTTCGGGATTAACGTCAAGTTATTTTTTTTTTTATTATGATAATTTTAAAGCCGTTTTATTAATAAATTTATTTCAAAAGAATAAAAAACTATTTTTCACTTAACAAGTTAACAAATTACGAATATAGAAGTAAAAGTAAATTAAATTTTGAATAAACCCAACTCATTACGTTGATCATTTTTTTCTACCGGTACTTCAATGGAAGATGCTCCGAAGAACTTGCATCATCGATTCAACATTTCTACACAATTGACATTAACCCAGATTCACTCCTTCTTTTCCAAAAAAAAAACCCTCCACACAGCATCCCCAAAGATAACACCAAAATCTGTTCCTCACTATGAAAATTTTTAAATTACCTCTGACATACTAAATTTTAAATTTGCTCTCAAGCCCTAAAAATAAAAATTTAAATAAAAAATAAAATTAAAAAATCAAAAATCAAAAATATGTAAAAGTCAACTTAATTTTAAGTTATTATGATATAGTGATTGTGTCCTGCCAGAAGTGACCTGCCAGGTAAATATGTTGCTGTATATTTATATAAGCTAGGAATTAATATTAAGTAGAAATTAAGATTTGTACAGCGCCCTTGAGGTGATTTTTCACAAAAACGGCGCTATACAAATAATCCAAAAATTATTATTAACATAGACCTTGCGGAAAATGGAAATAAAATAACACATTATGTACTCTGGGAAACTAGTCTGAACGTATAAATCAACGTCACAACTATCAAACAAATAGCCATCTAATCGCCTCTACATTATCGAATCCAAAAGTTACCATCATATTTATTCACCTGAACGTTAAACGCTGAAAGAGGTAATTTAGGCCACGGTGGCTGCCCACATATTTAGCAACTACTGCCTAACTACATACCTCAATCATAATAGGATAATTTACTTTATTCTTTAAAAAAATCAGAGATAATAATAGTTTGAAATTGCATATTGCGGTATTTTTGTTGTTGTTGTGAATACCACATAAAAGTCCCAACTGTACGGAGCCAATGAGACTATAGCGTCCCCAATTGTGGTAAGACTGGATGGGATGGGGAGGGTAAGGATATGAGATAGATGAAGATAGGGCAGTACCTGACTATTCAGATCTGAACACCAAACATGGCTAAAACTATTTCACGTCTGAAACGTGCCCCAATATATTTTTTTATGTAATTTTTTTGTGAAATAATACATATTCATTAAATTTAATTTATTAGAGCACGCCGAGATCGGAACCAAGGAGGTCAGATTGAATGCAATACATAATATAAACATACAGACATAAATATTTTTTGGTTCCGATTTGTTTCAAAACATTACTGAAAACCACTAATGTTAAGCTTTAATTATTATACTTTCTCTGAAACATTCAATTTACCTAACCTACCGCAATTTCCAGAACTGTATAGAAATATACAGCCTACATCAATCTATTCCTGGCTCACCGTTAAAAAAACACAAAAACCTTATTTCCTGGCAGTCGAATGAATTATTGCAAAACGTTTATTCTCAATATAACGATTAAGTGAAATACGCATTTTTTTTTACAAAATCCGTAAATAATAAAACTAGAGTTCTATTCCCGAGTATGACGATCCCAGTGGCAGAGCGTGAGCAGTGACTCTAATTTATGCAGACACGGAATATAATAAATTGACGAATAATAAGGAAGGAAAGGGCAATTATTAAATGTGATCCGAATTTGTAATTTATTACTTTGTTCGCCGTTCAACATTTTATTGGGGCGATTAGGAATGCGTGTTGATGGTAGCTGCCAGCTGAGCCATCGGGATATTGAAACGTTCCTCACTTTATATGCCCCACTACTCTTTTTGATTAGTGGATAAATCAAACTACAGCTTTTATAAGGTCGACAGAGTGGTAGATACTCTATATATCGCCCTGACAAAAGACCCACCATTCAGATTTGAAACGTTGCTTGAAATAACTTTAGCCGTGTTTGGTGACTAGATCTGAATATCTGAATTCCTCTTCCTCATTTCCTTCCTCTCTCTACCACCTCAGCCTCACTACATACCCAAGTAGGTGATAACATAGTCCCACTGGCTCCAGACGGTTGGAAGCAGTTGGCAGTCCCTAAGGACCCTTGTGCAGTATTCACTATTAAAAAAAAAAAATACTAACAGAATTTAAATTTGGCTATTTTGTGAAAGTTTACCTCAAGTACGCCTTACACTAAATTACTTAACTTATAACAACGAGAAAATAATGTATAACAGATATGTGTGCAAATTAAAACTATCTATAATCATGATCGCTTTCAAAAATCATGAAAAAATGTTCAGATACGGGTAAAACAGTGCATCAACAGATTTTAAAAACAATTTACTAGCTAAGGGTGTTGTAAATTCAGATGAAAAATATGTGCAAATTAGAGAAAAGGAAATATTTTTGAATACACTTAACGTGTTGGTAAATAAATAATTCTGTTTTTCTGAAATAACCTGTAAGTATTTATTTTCGGTATAATATCTATGTACATTATGTAAATATATATGAATATGCCGTAGATTATAATATATACTTTTTAAACTATTAACTATTAAAAAGAAAAACAAACTTTCCCGGCTTACGAATAACCTGACAATATTTGAAAAACTCCTACTGCCGTCATAAGAAGCGAAAGATGTTGCTTTTGCAATGATGGAGGACTTAGCCAACAGAGGAATTGAACGCAGGACGCCAGGGTGGGAATCCGACGCGTTTGTCCACTCAGCTACCGACCGGTCGAGTTAGTAATAAAATAGAGGCTGGGAATTAAGATTTGTACAGCTCCCTTGAAATGATTTTTCATAGAAACGGCGCTATACAAGTCATCCAAATATTATTATTATTATAAAAACATAAATATTTGAGTGTTATAAGGTAATGATTCTAAAAATGCAAAAAGTTTGAATATAACAAATAGTAAAAATTAAAGCTTTCCTTGTGCGCATTCAGTTCTCATTAATGGACTCGTTTTAAAATGCTGTATTGTCTCTATCAAAACGTTTTTTCATGAATAACGTGAAAAAAACAGTGCCCGGGGCAAGTGGGACTATGGCAAACCCATTTTGTTGATGCTGGAAGATGAATGAATTGAAGGAGTGGAACGGTAAAGGATTATGGAAGAACCTACCTGTTCATACTCGGTATCTAACTCAAGGTTCATCTATTTCTATCAATTTTTGAAAGATAAATGGCGTGTTCTCATCTACACGTAATTCATTTCATAATATTTCACAAGAAACTCAAACGAATGCAAAAAAAAGTTATTATTTATTTTGTGCTTCACTGAATGTTGAACTTATGTCTTCGGGGCCAGGTCACAAGTCCAAATAAAAAAACTGCCTATAAAAAAAACTGTAAGCTGTTGTACGTATCTGTGTTGTAGACATTAACTGGAGGTAAATTCAGTTAATTACATTTTAATTTATTAACTTCACTTTAAAGGCTTTTGTTTAGTGAATATATATTTTTTAGTTGCAATTAAATTTAACTGAAAGGTTTCTAGTTTTTGTGGGTAGTTTTATTTTACTCCCAAAAATATTCTCTGCCGTTTCAAGAGAAGCAACGATACGTCAAACATGGGACAATTTATTTTAATTTAATTGCCTGTTGTCAATATCGCTCTGTAGCCCCCATGTCGTCTTACAATTTTTTTTGTGACCGTCGCAGCAATTATTTCAATTAAAAAACTATTCATTAAATTACCCCAATCATTAAAATGCCATTCACCAAAATAGTAGTCAACAGGAGAACCCTTTGAAACTCACAACAACAATAAAATATACTTTTAAATACGCTTTTTACGCCTGAGACCCGAAATTCTTAGTTAAACTTGTAAATCCTTCTTCATAAAGTCTTTTCCATATTGTGTTCTTTTAAATAAACGATTGGATAACAAATGATTAGAACATTTGAATAGTTAAATACCTAGGGCCGAGTTATTCTAACCTTTCCTCATCTCGTTCCCAAAATTTTACATTCCTGCCCTCAGGGGGTTGCTTTAGAATAGTGCCACTCAATCTTTTTGGTGTATATTTATTTTTGATCAGTGTTACCTAGGTGGCAGCTTCATTACGTCAGTCGATGATTTGCTACGGCTGATTACGTGTGTGTTGATCCGTAACATTTACGATTTTTTTTAATAACTTATTGAATAAATTTATAGTTGCGCAAAATTATACTCAAAATTAAACAAATAATGTGAAAACATTTTAAATTCGATTTCTTACGAATCCTCGATCTCTGTGTATAAAGGTAAAGCTAATATCAGGTGCTCATTGAATTATTATTTCTCTGTTTTGTTGTTTCTATGAATTGATTGTCGATAAATCATATTACGTTTCCTGTGTCCCGTCCGCTTTGTGACAACGCGATGGAGTAGCGTTGTTTTGTTTTTCCATGGGACAACCGGCATAAATTAACCCGCAGCACGTCCCATAATAAATGCAGGAACAGTTCGGATTAACCGGGACCAATGATCACACGAACAAATCTTCCATATTTTTTATCAGAAGGTTGTCGCTTTTTCGGTATCTTCCTTCAATGCTTTATTAATCATTAAGTCTTACCTTAAAACCTTAAACAGATTTTAGTTTTAAAAAAATCTTTAAAAAGAAAGACAAACTTAATCAGGGTACAGAGTTAAACAGTTAAAAAAAATCAAAGGAAGCAAACACGTTGTGGCCTGACATAAACTAACTAACTATCACGCCGTTTCCTTGCAGGGGTAGACGGACCGCCATATAACTCTGTCTTGGCACACACTCCTTGCTTCATTCACTCATACATCGTCTCATACATACTCTTCTGTTATTCTGACTCTTCACATGACCCGATTCAAGTATTTGATTTACTTGATCGTGCCATGTCATTCTTGGGCGTCCTAGACTTCTTCTTGTTATTATATGTTCTTTTCACACTCCTTTCTTCGTTCATTCGCTCTACATGTCCAAACCATCTATGCGTACCTTTTTTGATCCTGACACTATACTTTAAATAAAATTATTTTTTGTTTTATTAAGTATATTATTATATATTGTCCTGAAGAAGGTTGGCTCCAACAGAAACCAGTTGACACGTGTATATACATAATAATAAAGTGGTTTAAAACAAAATGTACTAGGTAGCTAAAAAAACACTTTTGAAAATTGTCATCCCAACACAGGCGTATGCGTAGTGGAATGGGCAATGGAATAATAATAAAAATATTTGGATAATTTGTATAACGCGTGTGAAAAATCACCTCAAGGACGCTGTACAAATCTTAATTTCTAGTTAATATCAATTCCTAATTTATTTAAATGTACACCAACATACTTACCTGGCAGGTCACTTCTGGCAGGACACAATCATTTTATTATAATAACATTTATTTTTGCTGATTTACATATATATGTAGTTTGTTTTATTTTTTCTATCATTTTTCTTTTTAGGGCATGAGAGAAAATTTAAAATATATTATATCGAAGGTCTTTTAAAAAACTTCTTGGTTAGAAACCAATAAAAAAATATCAAGCAAAATAATAAATTTAAATTAACAGTTTGTTTTTTTTTACCCTGATGTAGCTTAGACTAAGCCAAACCGGTCGGCCATTGAAATTAAAATAGATTAATGTTCAAATTAATATTAAATTAAAAAACCATTGATATTTTACTAGGGGTGAAAACGAGTGAAAGCATTTAATAGGAATCGGGCATTTTTTTAAATTTAAAATATAATTATAAATAACAAGCAAACAAGTTTTAGCCATGTTTATAAATAGGGTCTGAATAGCTTGATGCTTTCTTACCTTTTTCTCTTTATCTTCATTTAATTTATTAACCTATTTACTTTATTTATTTTGGGAAAACTTACAGCAATCAAAATTAGTAAATATAATATAATAATAAAAATAACAAATCATGCCAATTCCAAATTTACCTCTGCTGATGATAAATATTATAAATAAAGTGTGACAATGTAGGTACAGTTTTAATATAGTAATTTAACTTAGTTGGGGGGAGAGGAAGGTGGAAGGGAACATGGGAATGGGATAAAGGAAGAAAGACGGGAGCAGATAAGAGGTTAGTTTTAATGATCTAGTTTAGGTGCAGTTGGGTCATGGATTTTTGTTTTATATTATGTATGGTTGAGTTAAAGATGTGGATGTGGTGAGAATTAATGTTGAATGCATTTTTGGACCTGTAAATGAAAGAGTTTTGATTAGAGTTGATGTTACAACGAGGGAGGTGAAAAGTAGGTGGCTATCTGCTGTTGCGATTAGGAACTTGGAATAATAGGAGTTCCAGGAGATTAGGGCTATTAACTAAATTGCTTAATTTTTTTAATAACATGACTGAATCCGCTACATTTCTTCGGCAAGTTAATGTTTGCAAGTTGAAAAGAGTCCCCATTGCTAATACGAGATCGAAAAGAGCGGAAGTTTAAGTATCACAAAAATCTGTTTTGGACGCTTTCAATTCTGTTTTTGTGTACTGCATAGCCTGGTTTCCATACCTGAGATGCATTTTCCAGAATACTATAAACATATGATTAGTTCAGTGTTTTGAAAGTGCTAACATTGTCAAATTACTGATAATACATTATGGATGTTCCTTATTTTATATTCATAATTTAAAATGACGCTTAGAACCTCAATGTAATCGAAACGTTTCTTTTGGTTGCCCGTCAGCAGAACGATGCCGAAGATGATGCTAAGGATTCCACCGAGGAGTTGGGAGATGGACGATCCACCACCACGCTGTGCTCAGCGGTTCTACTGTTGCTTCTTGCCGCCCAACGACCTTTAGCCAGGCGATGATCTTAAATCCAGTCACCTGGTTCCAGCCACACCGACAGTTTCACTACGGTAAGTATCTTGGCTGATTGTTTTACTGCAACTGGTTATATAGATCCGAAGTTATAATTCTTCTAGGGCACCGTGGAATATACATCGTCGCCGGAAAGGCAAAAGAGCTGAAGCGCCATTTTGGG
This sequence comes from Drusus annulatus, assembly GCA_022651775.1. NCBI lineage: Eukaryota > Metazoa > Arthropoda > Insecta > Trichoptera > Limnephilidae > Drusus > Drusus annulatus. The sequence goes on along the minus strand of JAGWCC010000354.1, from coordinate 480,310 downwards.
AAGTTTACACCAAAACATTTTAGTTTATTTTGTTTTACAATAAAATGCATTAGCCTTCCGTACCTGGTTGGATTTTGAAAAAAAAACTCAGGTAACTCAATGTTTTCACTGAGTTACCTGAAACGGCAAAAAGCTTTAAAAAAGTCTCAAACTTGTGTCGCTTGAGTCTTCTCCCGGATGGTAAATATATTTTAGATGACTACAAAAGTCTTCAGAATCAAACGAGAGTCAGAGCATTCGATGCAGAAAAAAAACTGATCAAAACTTAATATTTAACTCATCTTTGACTAAAGTGTCGCGTAAGTCCTTTTGCCTTTCCAGCGACGATATGTATTTTAACTCTTTTTTGACCGTGACATGGTACTCTAACTACTCCTGTAACGGCCTGATTTATTCGAGCAAAACATGTTTCAATATCTTTAATGATAATCGAATACATGGTCAATTTTTGCATTTATTATCATTGAACACGAAACATTTAACGTTTTACAAACTGGGACAGTTTTATTGAAATTATGTCAGGAAAGCCTCGATTTCTTAAAAAGTATATTTACATCCGCTATCGTGATGGATGGTAACTGATAATCTCGAGTCGATTATTTCGAAGATGTTTTCGTATACTATTAGGCGATCGATAGCGGTGGCTAAGCCGCTCCGGAATGGAAATTGACTTTTCCACTCAACGCGAGTCGAGGTTAGCGAAAGGTCCTTATAATAAATATTCACGTGACTGACGCAACGAGGAAGTGCGATTTGGAATATAGTTCCGAAAGGAACTAAAAAGTATTCGAAATCCAGAACAAAAAATTGACTTTTAAAAAAAAAACTTTTTTCCTAAGCTTATTATGAAAATATTTTTTTAGGCAAAACTACTATTTGTGCGAAATTAAGGAACTGGACTGGGATCACTGAAGAGATGTGCCGATAGGAGTGCATTGCATGCGTGTCCGTGTGCCCAAAGCAAACTCAAATGATACACTTTTGATAAATTGATCATTGATTGACCGGTCGGTACCTGAGTGGACAAACGCGTCGGATTCCCACCCGGGCGTCGTGGGTTTAATTCCTCTGCTGGCTAGCCAAGTCCTTCGGCATTGCACAAGCAACATTTTCCGCTAATTATAATGGTAGTAGGAGTTTTTCAAATATCGCCAGGTTATTATTGGTAACTAGCGAATGTTTTTCTTTCTTTAAAGAGAAAAACAACATTTTCAAATATCGATATTCTGTCTTGAATATCAATTTCGTTGGCCTCTCTGGGGCCTAGGAGTCCAAAGATTTTAGGTAAACTGGCAACGTTAGTTTGCTCTCAAGTCGGTGTAGATCACACTTCTTGGAATCATCTTTTCAGTGACCGGAATGGATTCTCTTATCCAAACTACGGAATACTGTAATTCTGTCAAACCGGCTTCAGCCGACCTCCACTAGATGGCACCACGAGAAAAAATAATATATTATTATTTTATGTTTTATGTGGCAGATAAAAAAGCAATAATAATAAAGTACGTTTTAAGGTCATTATAAGTGGTGAGTTTTACTGTAAAAAAGCATAAGGTTTTATGGGTAATCCTGAAAATCACTAGCCGGTAAATGTGGGAACGCAACGTCGTTTAGCCGCAAATTGTCGTTCCAATGTGCCATAACGCCACCCTAATTACGACTAATGTTAATCACGTTACGAGCATTGTTTTTCCATTTTAGGTTGCATGCTAAAAGAGTCGTTAATATTTTTGCTTTTAGTCAAATTGCGAGTTTCAGCTAACGGACGAATTTTACCCGAAATTGCACGGTCGAAATCACGTCGTGGAGGGGGATGATTTATTGTATTATTGTACAACATAATTAATATTTTTTCTCCATTTTAAACAACAGGGTAAGAAAGCGTGAGGCTTATTAATTTTAATAGCTGAAAAAGTTTAAGAACAGCTCCTAGCTTTTCACTTAAGAGGACATAGTATCCCAGAAATAAGACGGTGAGGGGCGTTCCCAATTGTAAAATTTGCCGAGACTTAAAAATAGAATGAATTCGTCGGCGTTTGTTCATGTTCTTTCGCACGTGCCTTATTAGATTACACAAAAAAAACAATAACCATTTATTTACAGGTAGATGAAGTAAAAGTAAGAATTCGTAAAAATATTTTTTTAAATTCATCGTGATGTTGGGCACAGAGTCGCGTCCTTACCGGCCGGATTGTGAACCTGCTAATCGAGTAACAAGTGAGTAAGGCTCAGGCTTTTGTAATAATATTAGGATAATTTGTAAAGCGCCGTTTTTTTTTGAAAAATCACCTCAAGGGCGCTGGGCAATATATCAGATTTTGAAAAGCAATCTACCTAAGGTTTGAATTTTAATTATTTTAAATCAATATGTTACTATAATCTCAAATGTTTTCAACTTAATCTCTCTGAAAATAACTAATTCATTGCATAAACAACAACAAAAATCTGATCCTTTCCTCTAGTGCTGAGCTGAAAAACTAAATTATGAAAATTATTTTACGGCAAGAATGTGAATGGTAAGATTTTAAAAAATGATCTAATATGTAAATTACTTACATCCTGAGTGCGTCAGTTTGAAACGTTTGAAAATATCCCCCCCCTCCGCGTTTTTTGATTGTTGTGTCCTCTTACGGAATCAAAAATTAGTCTAAAATATTAATATTGTCAGCGAATTACTCGCTAAGATATTTTATCTAGCTTCGGTTAGATTGCAGTTGCTGCCGTGAATTTATTTGTTCTCTTTTTTTGATACAACACAATAGTCTAATCTGCCCGGAGCCATTTGTCTATGGACATTCCTGCTATTGGGTAGTGTTTTTTTCAGAAATATTTTTATAACCGAAAATATTCAAATACTTTTCAAGCGAGGTTTCGAGTGTGAATTTTTTTTTTTAGTAAAGTGCAATTAATATTTTTTGCACATAATTTACATGCGTTAGTTCTTTTAACACCACAGAAAAGAATAAGAAGGTTTAGCTGCCTAATCTCCAATTTATTTTTAAAGAAGCATCGTTGTCAGACAGTTGAAACTCGTTTGACTGATAGTTTTTTTACAACCTGCACGAAACCCTACAACCTTCAGGATACATTTTTGTCAGGGGTTGTTAATGGTACTAATATTAATTTGGTCAAAATTCAAAATCTTCGAATTACACTCGCTATTAATTTAGTGCTCCTAAAACTATAAGATAAGAGAAACGCGTTTCGTACCATGTACCGACGCACTTATGTAAAGTCAACATATATTTGCCATGTTAGGAATTGAATATTCAATATATTATGTCTTTGTAATTCACGGTCGAATAAATAATGCCATGTTATAATCAAAATCGCTCAGATAAATCGAAATAATCCTGAAAATTTTAATTCAATAGTAGATTGAGTTTAGCTGTAAAAATTAAAATCCTTATGTTATTATACAAGATAAATATGAAACGCCTCGAATAAAAAGCTAAAAGGCTACACCTTCGTGAAATCTATGCATGTATTTGAAGAGTACGTAGTCTCGCAATGATACCTTGGTTATTTTATTCATACTCGTACACTACTTGAAATCGTGCCATTTGAGTTACCTGCAGAAGGAAATTATTCCTTTCAATTCCTTGGCTATTGAATTGAAGCAAACGTACGCTATTTGCCGGCGGTAAAAATACATACATGGCTAATTGGCACTTAGGCTTGTCATTTCAGTTCAAAAGCTCTTTTCAGACGGAATCTACCGAGAGCTTTGCGACTCGAAGGCAATTGTCTTTAATCCTTCAACAAAAGACGCCAAAAATGTTCGGTCATTTATTTTGAAGATCAGTTTTTCGCCAGAATTAAATATGTCATTATATTGTGTCGATAACTGTATGTTCATACAAGGAGAATAAATTCTGACTGTGGAAGCTTTTCATTTGATTTGGTGTTTAGAAAAATATGTATATGTAGAGACATTAATATCGATCTGTCGAATTTCATCTTTTTTTACATCAGTTTTTTGCTATTAATTTTGCAAGGGCAACAAAGTAGAGAATTTTTGTATGGTAAATTCGGTGACAAATTTCTAGAAAAACACATTTAAAAAAATTAATTAACGGTTTATTTTAATGAAAATGAAATAATAACTCTGTATAAGACCGCAGATTTTGTTTTATTTTTTATGATCGACCGGTTTCGCTTAGCCTAAGCATCATCAGGGTACAAAATTAAACTAAACAAAAAATACAAAGTGTGCGGGTTTATATACATACAGAGGGAGAACACAATATAAAGTAAATTAAGAAAATAGTGAGAAAACCATAGAATAACATTTAAAATTATAACAAAGGAAAAGAGAGAAAGAGACAGATAATATGAAATGAAAGAGGCAAAACGTCAACTGAGAAGGTGATTAAAGAATAGTGAGAAATTTTACGAGTTCAAGGGAAATATACCTAATATTAGACTAGTGGACAAATCTATTAATTTTAATGGCTTTATTTATTTCTAGTGCTTCTAAATTATTTAATCTGTTGCCATGACCATTTTTATTTTTAGTGTTAAGAAACGTTGTGAAGGATTTAAACCCCCTGCATTTAACATAGACCTGTCTATTCAGACGGCACATATGCGGTGCATTTTTTACCTCCCTCCTTTTAAATTCATTTCATCAACAAGTCTTTGAATGCCTTCAAAGGATCCAAGGAAATTTCGTTTTGCTCCAAACTACAAATGGATAACAATGGCAAGCCGTATACATAAGGCGCTGCGCCGGAGGAAACCGTTTCTTATAAAATACGAAATCTCTTCAATCTTATTGTAGTTCCTATCCTACCCGTCTAGCTGCTCGCAGAGATGTGAATGCTCCTTTGAAGTCCTTTTGTCTTACTCGGGAAGGGTTTATTTTGAATATCCGAGAAAGTGAGATGTTCAAGTGAACGATTCTGTGGGATTATTCTAAGCTTTGTGTTTGCAGTTGTAATGTCTTTAATATTAGTAAATACTTGTTACCTGTACTTATACCCTTGACATGTTTACTCATACATTGAATAAACATGGTTTTACCAATTATCTTCAACGTAGTTTTATAATATTCGAAGGTTATAATAGAATTTTAATCAGACAGCGGCTCATAGGTATTTCATATCTTATTCATTAGGTACGCCTACATTAGTCTCGCATCCTTTTCGGATTTCCACATTTTTAACGCAGTTATAGATGGTTTTACTCACACACGCCTCAGGGATCTCATTTATACAACATTCGGCCTTTTTTATCGTTCCTCTGTTAATTCCACGCCTCACTGCCATACATCAACATACCATTGTGGACTGCTAGCCTCGCTTCTTTTGACAACTTAATATGAACTTTCAAGTACAGTACTATGAGAACACGTAAATATTCGAATAGAGATAATTGAATGAAAATACTAACTGGTCTTTTACGAGAAAGAATTTTAACAAAATAAATACAGGTATAGCTAACTTATCATTCCATACAAGTCCCAAATAAACGATTCATCTTCCTGTAACTAGCTTCTGGTGACTGGTGACTGGTGACTGATGCGTAGAGGTGGTACTGCTTTCAGTAAGTGTACCAGCTGTTAAGTTGACCATTTGATAAACTAAGGAGCTGAGTATTCTATTCTGCGCAATAAGTTTAGCCGTACCGCTCACTAAGTACACTTCAATGGAGGAAGTCTAGAGATCATTTATCTCGCTAACGGACACAACAAAATCCCCCAGTTTTTGTCTGATATTGCGTGAAATTAACTTCAACTGTAAATCTGGTTTACTCTGTGTGCCTCTACGTTGAAAAAACGATGCCCTGACTCTGCTGTTTGCCTGGATTACTAGACTAAATAGGTTACCCTCTATGGCGTGCAGTCCACAAATGCCAAAACCTGGCATGTCCTATAGCTTAGATTGATTTAAAAATGAATTCATACGTTTCACCTGGATTTTTATACCCTTAGCTTCTAGTAAATTGTTTTTTAAGATCTGTTAATGTACACATGCACTTTTATACCCATATCTGAACCTTTTTCTCTCATGATTTATGATAACGACCATGATTTTAGATATTTTTAATTTGTATACATATTATATATTATTTTCTCCTTGTTAGTTAGTCGTATTAGCTTAATTAATTTAGTATGAAGCGGACTTGCGGTGAAACATTACAAAACTACGCTACATAAGTTCACTGTTATTATTAGATGAGTGGTAGATACTCTAAGTATCGCCCTGGTGAAAGACCACCATTCAGAATCGAAACGTTGCTTGAAATGGCTTTATCCGTGTTTGGCAACCAGATCTGAATAGCCAGGTACTTCTCAACCTTCCTCTTTCCCATCTCCTTCCCCTCCCCACTACCTTCAGCCTCACAACATACCCTAATTGCGGATTTCATAGTCTCACTGGCTCTAGACGGTTGGGAGCAGTTGAGACTCTTGTGCGGTATTCACAAAAAAAAGAAGATATTTGATTGAATCTTAGATGTCGAATGCTTTAGCAAAAAAATGGTCGCTAGTTAAAGGGAAAAATAAACCACTGGTAACACAATTTATTATTTTACGAAGTAAAGTAAATCCAACAAAGTAAACTTCCAGAGCTCCGCGAAGAATAATAATTTAAAACACTGTTACATTTCTTCCAAGTCGTAGGCCGGTTAGTTTTTTCGTGTTTAGTATTTTGGTTTGCTCAAAGGCAGCACGAGAAGTAGTTAATACACCATCTCGTACATAACATTATGCTCCTTTTATATTTGTTAAAATCTGTACTGGGCACGTACGTCGGCCCTCTCAATCACAACGTGCATGGCCGTGCAGCGAGCATTAATCCGGGCACATTCGAGCACAATGGCTGCTCCATAAAAGCTCATATGGTGCTGGTGCATTTTTTTGTGAACACAAGTGCTTGACGTTACAGATGGCCCCACGGCACGTTCGACGAATCTCGTCAGACGGGCCCGACCAATATTTCATAGCGAGCGGTTCTGCCCAGCCTTGGCCAGAACTAGTTATAGAATTATTGGTTGACCAGCAGACGCATTATTAGAATTAAATGTTCAGAAAAGCATTCCTTTAACTAACTAACTAACTAACCGTCTCGCCGCTTCCCGCAGGGGTAGGCAGATAGGATGGACCGCCATACAACTCTGTCTTGGCACACACTCCTAACTTTATTCATACATCGTCTCATACATGCTTTTGACGGCCTCCATAGTCGAGTGGTAAGATGCTCGACTACGAACCCAAAGGTCGCAGGTTCAAACTCGGCGTGCGCCAATAACTTTATTTAATTAATATATTGTCAAAACACATTTAATTCATATACAATTAAAAAATAAAGCTTATTTGCGGCACTTTCCAGAGTGGTAGATACTCTAAGTATCGCCCTGGCGAAAGACCACCATTCAGAATTGAAACGTTGCTTGAAATGGCTTTATCCGTGTTTGGTGACCATATCTGAATAGCCAGGTACTTCCTAACCTTCTTCTTCCCCATCTCCTTCTCCTCCTCACTATCTTCAGCCTCAAAACATACCCCAATTGAGGACGCCATAGTCACACTGGCTCTAGACGGTTGGGAGCAGTTGGGACTCTGGTGCGGTATTCACTATAACAATCATTGAGATAAATACCTCAATGATAACAATAAATAAAAAATACTCTTCTATTATTATGACCTCTGAGATGTCCCAACTCAAGAATTTGATTCACTTGATCGTGCCATATCTTCCACGAGCGTCCTATGGTATTTTCCTTTGACCTATATAAACACATTTTAAGAGTAATTATTTTCAAAGAGTTTTGGCAAGTAGTCATGACGCACGCTTTTATCGGAATTAGAGAGATGCATTTTCTACTCGGTGCATCTATTTCTTGGTGTTTTTATATTGTGTCGTTTCTCTCTTGGGCCTCTTTTCAACTGCAGTCAGGAGTCCAGTCCTCTCCCCGCGCCTCTCGCCCCGCGCCTCCTCTCTCTCTGCGCCTCAACCTTCCTTCTGTCGAGACCAAAATAAGAAAAAACGCTGAACACCACATGGGATATCAGCTGATGCATAAAAACAGCCGCGATACACCTTAAGTTGACATGTGCGCTGATAGTGTTTTGAGGTAATTCATAATATTATTGTATCATTTTTTCTATTTAACTAACCATGATGCCGTTTTCCTTAGAACACGTCACTTACTTAATTTACATTCACATTATCTTATATATTCCTTTTTTCAAGATATTATCTCATGATCTCGAATTGGGATGATTAATAGTAATATTTGGATAATTTTTATAGCGCCGTTTTTGTAAAAAATCACCTCAAGGGCGCTGTACAAATTTTAATGTCAAGTATACTCGTACATCATATTTATTCCTACAAATAAACAGCAACATACTTACCTGGGAGATCACTTCCAGCAGGACACAATCGATATATCATAATAACTTAAAATTTACCTGTTTTTCAAATATATATATATATAATTATTTTGTTTTTAGGGCCTTAGAGCAAATTTAAGATATGGTATATAAACGGTATTCTTAAATTTTCGTAGTGAGTAAAAGGTAATGATGATAATCTTCAATAAATTTAAGAAACGTCTGAAAAGCTTTTCTTGGTTTGAACTGAAATTCTAATGGGCTTGTTACACATCTTGGTGTAATTTAGCATCTTAAAGCTCGAAACCTTGCTTTTCCATTATATCACCAAAGCAATCCGGCCACATCTCAACATTATCGGAGGATTTTTGTGATGGCTTTCATATTTTTAAATTTATTCTCTTATATTTAAAGAATTTCTGTTCAAACCAAGAAAACTTTTCAGTCTCTCATTCCTTAAATTCATTAGAAGATTTTCATCATTATCTGTTCCTCACTGCGAAAAATTAAAAAATACCTCCGATATACTTTATTTTAAATTTGCTCTCATGCCTTAAAAATGAAAAAAAATAATAATTATAATAATAAAAATGATAATAATACTTTTTAAAAAATACATATGTAAGAATCAGCAAAATTTTAAGTTATTATGATATGGTGATTGTGTCCTGCCAGAAGGGACCTGCCAGGTAAGTATGTTGCTGTATATTTATATAAACTAAGAATTAATATAAGTAGAAATTAAGATTTGTACAGCGCCCTTGAGGTGATTTTTCACAAAAACGGCGCTACGCAAATTATCCAAATATTATTATTATTATTCTGAAATCGAATGTCGCGACACGCCGTCACATCTCATGCAAACCGCTGAGAACCCTGTTGTATACATCTATAAACCTATAACGTCGTTTCGACAAATTAATATTAATTAATTTAAGAACTTATCTCTATGTTACCAACACTGGAAGTGCAAAGAGTGGAAGTGTTGCATTCTTTTCGGATTGATAATATAAAACTACTTGATTTTTTGAAGTTGAAAAATTGTTCTTGGGTTACGAAGAACTTTGCAATATTTAAAAAAACTCCTACTACTATCATAATAAGTGTAAAACGTTGCTTGTTCACTGAAAGAGGACTTCGCTAGCAGAGGAATTGAACCCACGACTTCTAATAATAAATGGATTACTTTTATAGCACCGTTTTTGTGGGAAAATCACCTCAAGGGCGCTAGGATGAACTGAACCCACGCCGACACCCAGCGCATTTTTCAACTCGGTTACTAATCGGTCAGGTAAAATAAATGTTTCCGGGAAAGAAATCAAATTATTTCTCTGGTAATTAAAATAAACAAAAAACATTGAAATCGACGCAGAGGTCCAACCCAACCCAGCTGATCATACCTGTTTCTCTGCCCTTACTATATACTATATAAGCACACACACCTTTACGTGCATCATGCTCTTATACAATTACCTACACAACCGCACAACGGACCTACAGCTGTGTAGAGGGAGCAGTCAAGGAACCAAACTAACAGATGCTTATTTTATTGCTTTTAACAAAAGTCGTGATAGATTCTATTGACAATATTATTAGGTGCATAGTAGTAGTGGTGACTTTTTGTAAAACTTTTGGTGTTTTAAAACTGACGAGTAATATGAGTAAGTTCAAAAAATCTTAGGGCTCTAAAGGATGTCGCTGAAAATAAAGAGTTTTTCGTTGGATATAACGGCCCGGGATAAAGAGCTTCAATCGATATGCTGATGGTGGATTTATAAAAGTTTTGGGTCCTGTGGCTTTTTGACGAGGTTGCTTAGTACTGCAGAAGCGTCTGGTTTTGTTAGTCGGAGTTTTATTTGAAACAGCTGTATGGTTTGGTGGTGTTGGTGTCTCCACGATCACCCCCCTCTTCCCCTCCTCCGATTACCGCTTCAACATCCATGACCACGTAGGGCAAAAAAATAATGGGGCCCCTTTTTATAAATTTCTCATGGTCGCTCGTCTCGAAGTGAGTAGTTTATCGAGAAATTGCATAGGCAGGATGGACGTCAAATATTCCTTTCCTTACGCACTTTTATTTATGGTTATGGCCGGTTATACGTAATACTCGATCAAGGGGAAGGAGCTACGTCCTGTCATAATTACGGTCTCGACTGGTGATGGCTGATAGCGGTCCCGGGTCCCGGTACACGCTTTGGAAGTACATTCTACCAGCTGTGCTTAAAAACTTGTTGAATTCAAAATTAATTACTTGCATAATTTCTGTAGCGCTTTATCTTAAATATCACCTCAAGATACAGATTATAATAATACAGGGCGAATTTGTACTGCAAGGAAAAATCTAAATTAACCAACCTAACAACTTATGATGAATTAACGAATTAATTCAAATGCTTTGTTAATAATAAGTATATATACGTAATTTTCAACGGATAACTTGATGGGTAACGTAATATTTGAAAATAATTTTGCACTGTCGTAAAATAACTTCAAATAAATCTAACCAAATTCAACATTTAAGAAATACGTTTTATTTATACAGTCATGTCATTTGTAAATGTAATGAACTATCGTGCTGTGAAAAGAGTTATGATTTGCTTAACAAAATTACAAGATTTAAAATAAACAGCTACACACGTTTTTTTCCGTATTTGCATAAAGAGTAAACATAAAAAAATAAGCAAGCGCGTGAGCGTAACAGCATAAGATATGTGACACTATAGTACAAAACATTCCCAAGAAGTTCTTTAAAATTATTCCGAACTTTTAAATCTTTCAACTTTTAAATTGATAAATTCACGTATTAACATAATTACAGATATAATATTGTTTGAAGGAGTCACTGGACAAGAACGCAGATTGTTAATTATTCAATAGCTAGTTGGAGTTGTATTTCAATAGAAACCTATTATTATATTTGTAGAATAATTGACTCGAGGACTGACGAAGGAACGGTATGACGGTAACGATATTTGGGCGCACAAATAGCTTTGTGATTCGTTACTTTGATTTGACAAACCTGACTAAATTAGGACCCCCTTACAATCTTCCAACTAAACCGTCTAAAAAATATTTAGATAATATCCATTAAACAAATTGAGAGGTGCCAAAATACTTTTAAAACATCCGAGAATAAAAGAAAAAAGTTCTACGAACGATTTTTCAACGAAGTCGATGACTAAACCATCGTGGGTGGCTAACAATGTTATCTGCAACACCTGAGAAATCTCAAATAAAGATTAGGTTGCCTAATGGATTTAGGATCTGAATATTTGCTTTATTATTATGGCCGCAATCTCCCATCTAATTTATTTGTCTAAGCTAAGTTATGCCTAATTCAAATGTTCTCCGTGATATACTTTGGACGAAGGAATTGAAGGTTTCGTGGTAATCTAATATGCATAGGTTCATAATATAGTGGACAATGGAACAAAAGCATTCGGTACTTGGACTAAAAGCCTTATGCTTTCTTGTTTTTTAAATTCTACGTGCTCATTAGTGCTTACGTTGGGTAGTGTGTTTACGTTTTGCCATTCAAGAGAGAGAGAGCCTAGGTCTAACAGTTAATACGTTAAACATACATTCTCCCCTGACTCACATAACTTCTGATTTCAAAATATTGTAACGTAAATTATGATATGTTTTTAAGCAAATGATATTTACTTAAAATCAACAGTAATATCTATATAATTAACGTCATAATGTATATTATTTTTTAAATTTTTTTACTAATTTGGGTACCGACCCTAGTTATCAAGACCTTAAAAAAGAACTTTCCAACAGATAAAAGGCTGTGAGATTGAAAAAAATAATGCTCCAGCTACGTTTTGCGAGTGGCAGTAACCAAATTACTAAAAGGCAACTCATAAGGAACCAGAAGCCTTTAAATGTATCGCCGCACGGTGAGAACACCCTCCGGAGCACGAGTAACCAATGAATGCGAGGTCACGACAAGAATGTCCAAGAACAGGGAAATTGTGAAGGCAAACAAAAAGGGTAACGAAAATAAACTGAAATTGCTACGTAGGTCACATAATTACACTGAAAATATACGATGAAAGTGTGGTAAAAACATCTATGACCGTGTTAAAAATGTGGATATCCGGAAAGAATGCGAGGCTGATGTAAACAAAAGGGATGCTTACATGGTTTGGGCATGTAGAACGAATGAATGAAGAAAGAGGTGCGAGGAGAATATATAATGACGCGAAAGGCAATGATAGAAGAAGTCGGGGATGCCCGAGAAAGACACGACACGATCAAGTGAATCAAATACTTAATTCGGGCCATGTCATGAGTCAGAATAATAAAAGAGTATGTGTGAATTAGAATGAAGCAAGGAGTGTGCGGCAAGACAAAGTTGTGTGGCGATCCATCTTATCTGCCTATCCCTGCGGAGAAACGGCACGATATTTTAGTTAGTTAAAATATATAAAACGCTTCAACTTATAATGCAGAGTTATATGAGCGACTAAACAAGTGTTGGCAGAAGTCAATCCTCATGACTGATGAAACTCCGAGATTGCTTTGACTACAGCACAAGATATTTATTACAAGACGTAAATTATGATGTCTAACTTCTGTTTGATGCAGAATATAAGAGCGTTATTTTTTTTTAGTGGTTTTAAAACGATTGAGCAGATTCGTATACTATTATAAAAAAACGTTGTTTGAGAAATAACACCTCCAATATTACCATACAAATACAGCGCCCTTGAGGTGATTTTTCACAAAAACAAATTATCCAAATATTGTTATTAAAAACGGTATACCTGAATTTATATTATATAACATATCTTCTTACGCGGTATTGCATGGAGATTAGGGTGAGAAAGCTTCGATTATTCATACGATGAAATTGAACATTATTGAAAATGTCTTCATTAGAAAAGCGCAAGAAAGACTTTGATTTAATTTTCATTTACAAAATTATTAATTGTTTTATTGACTCACCTTCTCTGTCGCAACTTATCCAGTTCAACATTCCTTGCCGTAGACTCAGAAACAATGAATTGCTATTCCTCAATCATCACTATACTAGTTATGGGTATAATTCTCCAATGTCCAGAACGTCAAGACTTGTTAACTCAAGCCATGGTCTTGAAATTTTTGGTAGCAGTCTAAATGATTTTTGTCATTCTTTACGACTCTACCAAAACTTTGACTAGACCATGGCTTGAATTTTCTCTCTTATCTTTATTTTGTCCTATTTTTGTAATCGCTTCATTTATATGTTGTGTATGTTCTATTCTTTCTCTGTTGCTCTTTTTTCCATTTTGTGTTTTATATGTGTTTTTGTTATTGAACTTTAGTCAGTTAATTTATAAATAAATAAATAAACATTTTCGAAATAACTCAAAACATACTCAATGTACATAATTGTAAATTGTACATCGGAATATTTATACTTTACAGGTATTGTAGCCAACCTGAAAAAAGAATAAACACAATCGTCTTCATCAGTAACTATCCTTGGTGCTTTCTGTTTACCTGCGCAGCACGCAATAAGTTTTTCAAACATTACACCGTACACAATAGAAACGGTTAATCCTGACGACAGTTTTTAAAATACATATATAATATTTATGATAAAGCCATTTACCACACACCAATTTCGAATTTGAAATTTGAACCATGAACATGAAACTAATTAACCAACTAATCATCACGCCGTTTTACCGCAGGGGTAGGCAGAGAGGACGGAACGCCACACAACTCATATTGGCACACACTCCTCGCTTCATTCCCATTCATACATCTTCTCATACATGCTCTTCTGTTATTCTGACTATTCGCATAACCCGATTCAAGTATTTGATTTACTTGATCATGCCATGTCTTCCTCGGGCGTCCTCGACTTATTCTTCCATTCACTTTCGCACCATATATTATTTTCACACACATTTTTTCGTTCATTCGCTCTACATGCCCAAACCATCTAAGCGTCCCTTTCTCGATCCTATTCATTACGCTTACATCAACCTTGCATTATTTCCGGATATCCACATTTTGAATACGGTCATGCATGGTTTTACGCACATGCGTCAGGGATCTCATTTCCACAGCATTCAGTCTACTTTCACTCCTCTGCCAGTTCCATGTCTCAGTGCCATACATCAGGGTTGGTATAAGCACTCCATTGCGGACTGCTAGCTTCGCTTCTTTGGACAATTTCTTATTTGCGCCAACAGCGTTAAGTCCTCCATTATCATCCAATATCCAAACAACAAAAAATAAAACGGTCACTTTTGCAATTATCAGATATTTTTCATCAAATACAGTATTTTAAAATTCCATAACGCCTGCGTATTTTTTACTATAATGAACGTTGACGATGCGATACCATTATTCAGATGATAATATAAAACATTCAATGAGCGCCTTAGATCTATCAATCTTGTAATATTAATAATATATGTATCTTACAAGGAAGATAGCACGGTCGGTTGAGTAATTTTTATTCAAATAAATTATCCTGCGCGTACGACATAATAATATCGTGCGTCCTTTCCTACATACCTTCACATTACTCGGTAACAGCTGAGAGGCTTGCGAGTGTGGTGGTGAGTTATATGACACCACAGCTGTGGATCGTCAGCGTGTAGTGGTGACCCCAAATGGGAACGGACTAGTCCTCGTCGCTAGTGAGCTTTAATTCATTAAAAATAATTATTAATGAATTGTTCTCTTCCTGGTGGACATTCATACCTCACAAGGTAACTAGAACTTACAAATATGAAGATACATTAGTCATTAAGTTAATAAATACAAGCTATCATTTCAAGATTTAAGCTCTTATTCAATGTACTGTATATGGGTAAAATAATAAATACACCAGATCTTTCCATTACAGTTTCTTTTATTAGGTATTGTTTTGTTGTTCATCCGAATTTTTGTTTAGACACGTTTCTTATTTATATATTATTAAAACTCTATAACTGAAAAAGTTTCAAAAGATTTTAATTATTAACCAGTTTATTTATGTGCTTGTTGTGAAAGTTCTTCTACCCAAAAACTATAAAAATCGTTTGAAACGAGACACTTGCAGATCGTAATCAAACGGAAGGCGACTAAAAATTTACAGATCGATATTTTTTTTTATAAACAAACATTTCCGGGTTACGAATAACCTGACAATATTTAAAAAAAACTCCTACTACCATCATAATAAGCGTAAAATGTTGCTCGTGCAATGATAGAGGACTTGGCTAGCAGAGGGATTGAACCCACGACGTTTGGGTGGGAATCCAACGCGTTAGACGCTATTGATATATTATAATATCCAATGGATATAGTAGATATTAAAAATGATCTGGGTAGGTGCCTATTTCCAACTGACGAAAAGAAAGATATGAGAGAGAGCCCCAAACCTAATTCTCCAATACGATGGTATTTCTTAAATGATGGAAGTTATTGTTTCTGTAAGAGATACCCCTATTAGAAAAATTCAATTTTTTGTTTATTTTACAATAAAATTCATAAGTCTTCAGGGTCATAAGGTTGGACTTAAAAAAAAGTTAACTCAGGTAACTTAATGCTGTCACGGGACAAACAGCAAAAAAAAAGTCCTGAACTTGTGTCGCTTAAGTCAAGCCTTCTCCCAAGTGGTCAATATATTTTAGATAGCACAAAAGTCTTCAGAACCAAACGAGATTCAGGACATTCGATGCAAAAAACAGATCAAAACTGCATATTTCACTCTGCGATCTGTACTTTTGTACTCTGTACTCTGCGATCGAAGATGAACAAAATAATCAATAGCCGGATGTAAAAGAATTTTGGTTTCCAGGATGACGTTGAACTCAGCTGTAAGATTTCCACCTTCATCCCGAGAAACAGAAATAAAGTTGTTAATATTGGGCCAAAGTCGAAAGAACATACTCAGTACTGCCCTGGCTCCAGCTGTGGGAGTGTCAAACACGCGCACGCACACACATCAAACCTCTCATTAACTATAAAATACGTTCACAGCCTTCACAGCAGCAGCTGTAGTGCGTTCACAAGAGGGTGTTTATACTTTTAAAGTCATTTGAATATTGTTCATTATGCTGTAATATCTCTCGATAGCTTAGATCTGTAGACAGAATACAGAAGGTAGAAGGAATACTTGCTACTTGTTAGGTAGATACCCAGTTGCAGACGTTTAAACTATTCTGAATGATGGTGGTATCAGGCAGTGAAAGGCAGATAGGGGCGTTAAAAAAATAATAATGTTTGCGTATGAAACGGTTTTACGCCATCTACGTAGTGGCGCCTAATAACCTCGAAATACGTCATCCGTGGTTTAATGGTTGAAGCATTTGATCTTAAGTCATGAAATTTACTGGTTCGATTCTCGACGCAGCGCAAATTATTTTACTACGGTTTATTCGTAACGTACATTACTCGTTCGTAAGTACACGGGTTCTGCCAGTTTTGGTGCTATGTTGATTGTAAAGTTTGATGTACATTACACAACCTTTGGTTGTCCTGAAAAAATTCATACGTGATGCACAAAATATTTCTACTGCTCTCTTTGCAAATGAGGTAAATTAAAAATCATACGTATTTAGGCAAATACTGTCAGGAGCGACATCATGATCTGCTACGCATTCCACATGGCAGAATAGACGCGTTGGCACAGCACAGCGTGACACAAGATATGGTGTTACTAAGTAAAATCACTCGGGCTGATGATATATTTAATATCTTGAAGGTTTCAAGTGCCATACAAATGTATTTTAATAATATTTGGATAATTTGTATAGTGCCGGTTTTGTGAAAAATCACCTCAGGGGCACTGTACAAATCTTAAATCATAGGCTCCATCCTAATACTAACCATATATTATAATATATGGCATATTCATATTTATTTATATGTACAGAGATAATATAAAAAAGCATACTTATCTGGAAGGTCACTTCAGATAAACACAATTATTAATTGTTATCGAGAACGTGTATTGTAAATGGACGCAGACGGTAATACGAAAAAAGATATATAAATTTAAATAAGTAAAAATCGTTTGATTCTCATGAATTTTTGATGATACTGTCGGAAATTTCTATTGCCGTAGAGTAGCTTAAATCCGAAGCTATTACGATTTACGACACGAATGTCGCTTTCGTTACGATCGACTACAAACATCTGATATCATTTGGATTAGAAGCATCCTGTTTAAAATATCTATAAGAATTTAATGAAATCGTATCAAAATGCTTACAGGATATGAAGGTGGACGGTTAACAGTCAAACTTCACTTTTTTTAGTACCGTAGGGATCCATTCTGGGTCCTCTATTATTCTTCCTTTTCATAAGTGGGTTTTACGTTTTTTTTTTTTTTTTATAATTTATATAGAAACGGAATGGGTCCGCTTTACTTTCCCCAACTATGCATTGCCGCAAAAATAAAGAAAACGGTTATTGACTCCAAGATCAGTAACGTCATCAACTATCAAAAGGTTGAACAACGAAAATTCGGCGATGACAATAAAAAAGAATACAAATGTTGTTAAGGTACATTCAAGTTAAAATTGAAATGTTATGACGTCATAAGCAGCAATTCCCGCCAAACTACGCACATTCATATTCCAAAGTCAATAAAAAAAATCGGTGGATGTAGCCTATTACCTTCCCAAGATCTTGGAGCATCCTAAAAGCTGTCTCGCCGTCATAATATCGTCTGACATAAACTCTGTTATGTTACCATAAAACAACTGAACTAAGAAAGAAAACAGTAAATTCAGTAACCAAACAAAACAAATGCATTACTAATCTCCATTTTATGTGTTTTTTTCTTCATTAAAAAAAGAACAAAGAAAAAACTATTAAAACCTAACTGGTATATGTACATATTGTAACTATTTAAACGGTATACATGAGTCTAATTAGATCTGAAGCATAAAACGTAGTGTATAAACCTTATTGTTTTATTTACATTAATTTATTGCCATGTAGTATTATCAAAATAATTTCATAATTAGGCTGTTAAGGGTCAGCTCCCAAAAACACACAATTTTTGGTTTTCTAATACTAGCAATACTATTTATACAATAGTTAGTTAGTTAGCAATACTAAAAATGATGTATCTTATTATTCTATACGGGTAGTTAGGAAAATGTCTAAAGTTTCCAATGAATACAATTTTTAAACGGTAATCTTTTAAATTCTATATGAAATGCATTCTCGATTTTTAGGTAAAACGTTTTAAAATGCTTTCGCTGGTATTCAAACTACAGGTTTTAGTGATATTTGAGCATTTATTTTTAAAAGATAACAGTATAATATTTTTATTCGTTGGAAACCTGACATTTTCCTAACTACCCATGTAGAATTTACAGATAAATCACTTGAATAGCTAATATTAGAAAGCTACAAAGTAAGTATGTCATCAATTTACTGCATGTTACTGTTGTGTGCAAAAAACCACAGAAAAATTCAATCTTTTTTTTCCGCCATTTTAAAAATTCTCCGTGGAATAAAAGAGTTACACTTAAGGTATACATGTGTCAAATCTGACCCGAGAGACTACCTAAATACTCGTAACCTCCGTATACAATATAAATGAATACCAATATGCCAAATATTATATTTAGTTCGTAATAAAATAAAGCCAAGAAATTACGATTTGTACAGCGCTCTTAATAATAATAATCATAATAGAAATATACTTACCTGGCAGGTCCCATCAGATAGACACACTTATTAACTTAAAATTGTAATTAAGATTTTTTTTTTTCAGACGTGTGTTAGCTAATGCTCTGTACGACTAAGGAATACTGCGAGTCAGGTGTGTGAATATCGAACGACTTTTGATGAATCAACGGTTTGTCTGGGTCTTGTTTGACCCATGTATTCAAGTAAAGGGTTACCGTGATAGACGTAATATTTCTTGACTAATTTCTAGGTACATTGCCAGTTTTATTATATTCCACCTTAAGTTTTTTTAATTTAGTTTCAATGCAAATGTATATAGGGTATAAATGTATTTCAAAGCAATATTTAATTAACACATGTCGCCTACTATGATGCTGTTAAAAGGTTTGTGAGATAAAGGTCAATAGTTTTTAATTGGTATTCTAGTAGATTCCTAGACATTCTAAAGAGCTCCCATCCTGATAAAGGAGTTAGACCTTGTTATTTAAGTTAATAACTCTATTTGCTTTTGTATCAAATTCAAAGACATTGGAAATAAACTTTAGTGCGAAATGAAGATATACATAATATAATGCAGTTGAAAACAAAGTTACTAATTCGAGAATTTGAAAATGGGTTTCAGAATAGTATGACGATTGATGTGAAGGCATATCGTCGCTGAAAAAGCAAAAAAGGTTTTTGAAAAAATACACTTTGGTCAAAAATGATTTGAATGTGCAGTTTTGATCATTTTTTTTTTTGTCTGCATCGAATGATCTGACTATTGTTTGATTCTGAAGATTTTGTGGCCCTCTAGCCATCTAAAATATATTTACCATTTGGGAGAAGGCTTGACTCAAGCGACACAAGTTTGGGACTTTTTTAGCTTTTTATCGCTTCGGGTAACTCAGTGAGAGCATTGAGTTACCTGAGTTTTTTTTTTCAAAATAAACCAGGTCCTGAAGGCTTATGAATTTTATTGTAAAACAAAAAAACTTTAAAGTGCTCTGGCGTAAATTAAAAAAATGACACTACAGCCCTTTTGCCTTTACGGCGACGATATACAGTTTTTTGATTGGTCATGTTTATATATTTCTGCATAACTGTGATTCTTCGTCCCTCCACAAAAAAATAGAATAAGTTAAATACCTACTTTAGGCTTTTTATGAAATAAGGCTTTGACGGCCTCCGTGGTCGAGTGGTAAGACACCCCACTACGAATTCAGAGGACTAGGGCTTAAGCCCGGCGTGCGCCAATAAATTTTATTTAATCAATATTTGTCATAACACATTTAATTTATATGAAATAATATATAGTATATTTGCGGCACGTTCCAAAGTGATGGGTACCAACCACCATTTAGAATCGAAACGTTGCTTGAAATGGCTTTAGCCGCGCTTGGTGATCAGATCTCAATAGCCAGGTACTTCCCAACCTTTCTCTTCCTCATCTCTTTTCCCTCCGCACTACTTTCAGCCTCAAAACATAACCCAATTGGGGATGCCATAGTCTCACTGGCTCTAGACGGTTGGGAGCAGTTGGGACTCACATAAAAAAAGGTTTTTTTTTCTGATTAGTTTCTAAGAACAGGCATCTGCCTAGTTAGAAACTAATGTTGACTGAGCCGTAATATATTCATACCTGTATTGCAGCTTACCCTCGCCACACTTATGTATATACCTCGTTTAAATTTGACTTCTTTTTGAAATTAAATATTATTGCATATTTATTAAATCTAATAAATATCATGAATTAAATAGATATTTTCGTAGAAAGCAATCATTCAATTTGACATATTTATAGAAATGAAAAAAATACTCTGTATTAGACCACGGATATTATTATGTAATTTTTTTATCATCAGATATCAAAAATAAAAATCAGCTAAATTTGAAGTTATTATGATGTGGTGATTGTGTCCTGCCAGAAGTGACCTGCTAGGTTAGTATGTTGCTGTATAACTAGGAAATAATATTAAGTAGAAATTAAGATTTTGTACAACACCCTTGAGGTGATTTTTCACAAAAACGGCGTTATACAAATTATCCAAATATTATTATTATTATCAGGGTACAAAATTAAACTATTTCATTTTGTATCCTAATGATGCGGTCATGCATAAAAAATTAAATAATATTCGTAGTCCTGTACAAAGTTATTTTTTCATTTCTTTAAATAAAGAAATGTGATTATTTATCTATTGAGAAGGTATCTACTGGAATAATTACGGCCGGATAAACGCACCATAGGGTGTGTCGGAGAGACTAAACCGCTGGCAATAAAAAGCCTAGTTTACGACTTGCGTTCCACTATTCGTATCGTCATTTTTTACTTTGCCTAGTTCCTTTCATTTCGGTCCCAAGGACGGGATTTAGAAACACTCACACAATGAAGAGTCGAAAGATAGGAACCGCGATCCGGGCGCAGAAGGCAGTAGCAAGGCAGGAGGAAGGCAGAAGGTACGAGGTGGGGTACGAATGGGACGATTAGAGAATCAGCTGATTGTCTGGATTCGATACTGTGAAGTCTCGCTTCAGAGCAGCTGTTGGATACAGCAGGCTCGTGGTTCGAAACCTGTTGTGTAACCTTGGGAGATACACCCAGAGGACCCACATCTACTAATGTATTTTTTGTGGAGTTCCGACCCAACTTAACCGAGACAAAATATCCCTCAAACATTTTCAACCACTACGTACAAAGTTTCGGAGTATTTCGCCGGGGTGTTTTAAATAAAATAACAAAGAAATGTTTTTTCCATATCGTCGATTCCTGCTTTTGGATGTTTTCAAGTTTAATCTTATGGAATAATCATGCGGGTTCCTACATTATCTATTACTTGCGTGTATATTAAAATAATTGCAATTATGTTCCTACGTTTCTTCACTTATCAACTGTGTGAGTATTTGATATATTACTTTTTAATTACAACGTGTGTAGGTAACTAGTGTGTGTTATTAAGAGTGCCATTATTATTACCTAGATTCATTAATGATTATCTTTGAGGTAAAAAACGAATCCACGAAGCACGTACACGTAGGTGATAATAGATGTAGACTTTGTTACATAACACCAAACACAAAACCTTGAAGTTAGGTTAGCTTTCTACGTTTAAACATTGTGGTAATCTAATTCTTTCCAAATGTGTTAATGAAATCAATAAATCCATACAAAGGTATTCCACTTTATAATACCCTACTAACTGATTAAGCATTACGCAATTTCATTTCAGTGGTGGGCAACTACTATCTGACAGCCCTGTGGAAATCCACACAACTCTGTCTTGCCGCACACTCCTTGGTTCATTCACATTCACACATCTTCTTATACACGCACCCAATCGATGTTATTTAGTTACTTGAATGTACCGTGTCTTCGAAGAAGGTATCAGTCTTTTTCTTCTATTCACTTAGGTATCATACGTATATTCTATTGTTTTCTCACTGTTTTCTTATTATATTTTATATTGTGTTCTCCCTCACACTTTGTATTTTTTGTTGAGTTTAATTTTGTACCCTGATGATGCTTAGACTAAGTGAAACCGATCGGTCATAGAAATTAAAAATAAATCTGTGGTATTTTAGAAAGTTATTATTTCATTATATTATATTAGTTTAAAAGTGGTTAAAGATAAACTTCGATGCATTATCCACTAAAATAAATAAATTAAACAGGAAATTGTACTGACATACATTAAAAAAAATCCACACACTATTATTTTTGCAAGGCTTTTGAATTAAATGGATTTACCCTGTAGTAGCGCATTGAGTTTCCATCATCCGTGCTTATCCCTTAGAAGATTACAAGTGCCAACTTCAAATCTATCCGCCAAAGCAGGTAGAATTTAATAATCTGTTTCTGATGTTGTGATATCGACGCATGGAGGTGATAGAAGAGAGATGATTTCTATAGACCGGTGTTGAGTCTAGATGGCGTAGTGAATAGAGCCCGCCGTATCGGATACTCCTTGACGTGCCGGGACTATCTGCCCATCTAACCTTGCTGTACTATGGTCAACTATCAGGGGCGAATCAATTAATCTTGTTACCTTTAAATTTGCTTGCATCGACTTGATCTTGAGTCCTGAATTATAAATCAGTCATTTCCATTTGTTATAAAATACTGCACGACACATATTCAAATCGAAATTCCTGCCTAACTAGCTTGTGACGCACCTATCACATAATAACATAGTGCACATATTAACTTCAGTATAATTTTTATTTATAAATAGAACACATACACTTTATTTATAACCACTTTTTTATTCAATATTATGTCTACCGGTTTCGGAAGTACCCTTCCATCATCAGGACAACATTAAATTAATCTGAAATACAAAATTAATTAATTAATTTAATATTGCCCTGATGATGGAAGGGTACTTCCGAAACCGGTAGACATAATATTGAATACAAAAGTAGTTATAAACAAAGTGTATGTGTTTTATTTATAAATATGGCAAGCCACAAAGTAAATGCTTTTTACGAATATGTAATTTTTATTTATTATTAAGAAACAGCGACAGACGTTAGGCCATTTACGTTATATTTTAATATGATAAAAACGTAAACAAAACTAACAAGTAATGCAAATAAAAAGTAACAACATATTAATATATCTTAACACAAGTAGATATCAAAACGAGATATTCAGTCCTACCCATATATAATATCTTGTTGGGAGATAGCTGCATTTTGTAAAATAATTTTATGTTAATATTTAGGTTAAAATGTTTAATGATTTTTAGTATCTACATTATCAAGTCTAGGTACTTAGTATCCACTTTATGCATAAATTGTATCTTACTGTGTGTACTGTATAATACGGATGAGATACAAAGTAAAACTCAACAAACCTTAGGCCCTAGCACAAAGCGTCGATATAGATTTTATCGACAATTTCGGTAATTTGGAATACTTCCCGAACCCGACTGCAGATCGCCAACAAACAAACAACAGTCCACATCGACTAAATTAACCATGTTTATTCGACGTGAGTTATTCATTTATTTATAAACTAACGGACTATAGTCCAATAACAAAAAAAAAGATAACACGAAATGGGAAAAAAGAGCAACAGAGAAAGAACAGCACTTACATAATATTAAATGAAGCCATGACAAAAATAGGACAAAATATACAATAAGGAAAGAACATTCAAATCAAAGTCAAGGTCTAGTCAAAGCTTTGGTAGACTCGTAAAGACTGAAAAAAATCATTTAAGCTACTACCAAAATTTTCAAAACCATGGCTTGAGTCAACAAGTCTCGACATTCTGGACAGTGGAGAATGATACCCATAATTAGTAGAGTGATGAGTGAGGAACGGAAATTCATTGTTTCTGAGTCTACGGCAAGAAATTCTCAACTGGATGAGTTGCAACAGAGAAGGAGAGAATCGTTTATTCGTCGGCGATCTGCAGTCGGGCTCGGGAACGATTCCAAATTACCGATATTTTCGCTAAAATCTGTGTCGATGTTTCGTGCTAAAGCCCCTGGAGTAAGACAAAACAGCTCTTACCTGTAAGCCAACATCGCATATTCCCGCATATCGCATTTTGGTAATCAGAACAAAAAAGTTTCCAACGAAATTCTCGTTCCGCTCCTGAGTTGATCCAGAATGTAAAATATTCCCGACGAATTTCTGAGAGGATGAGAAGTAAACTGTCCGAGATGGATGAATACATAGAGGGACGGATAGATGGATGAGGGATGCCGGGATAGAACACGGGACCGCTGCGATACAAAGGGAAGAATGTTCCGGACAAAAAAGGATTGACTATTATTAAAACGGTCCGAGGAATCCTTCGCTAAAAAAAAAATCGTAAAAGCTTAATGCATAACATCGCTGGGAAGGGAGGTAATCGATCAACGCCGCCAGCCAATGAAACGGGACGCTAATTTGAAATATTCAAAAGATGTCATTTATTATTGTGTTCTGCTGGGTAAAATATTGTCTATTTCTGTTGTTTACCAATAGTTTGAAGTAATAACACACATGGCATGAATAATAAAATAGATAATATCAAATCTTCAATATCCACAGGCCTAGGTATTTTTTTTGAAAGCTGATTTGAACAAAACTTTTTAAAGTATCGACACAAATTATGCAACAGTTATGAAAACACCGAATGAAATAAATATTTGGTAAAATCAATAGATAGAAGAAGGAAATATCATCATTGAATATATTTTTTCTTCTTTCGTTCAAAAATGTTTATACGTCATTGTGATTATTTAATGCATTGGTTCCACTGAAGAGATTTATTATATGATTGGTTAATTAGAATCATTGATTTTTATTTTGCTGCCTGTTGTGTTTGACCGAAAATGTAAGCCAGGCTGATGTAAGCGTAATGAATAGGATTAAGAAAGGGATGCTTAGATGGTTTGGGCATGTAGAGCAAATGAACGAAAAAAGGAGTGTGAAAAGAGTATATGACGCGAAAGTGAATTGAAGAAAAAGTCGGGGACGTTTGAAGAAGACATGGCACGATCAAATGAATAAAAATTTTGAGTCGGTCAATGTCAAGAGTCAGAATAACGGAAAAGTATGTATGAGACGATGTATGAATTTTAATGAAACACGGAGTTGTATGGCGGTTCGTCCTCTCTGCCTACCCCTTCGGTGAAACGGCGTGATGGTTAGTTAGTATGACTGTTTTTAACATCGTTAGGAATAATGACGTTACAAGTATAAAGACACGTTGTAGCGCTCTCAAAGTGGCAAGCAAAAACCACGCTAGTTGGTGTGCTCGGTGATTTAGCCGATTTAGTACTAAACTGTCACGCGTCGCTTGAGGTCGTTTACTATATCTAATCGAATTACAAAAAAAGTGCCAAAATGCCCTCGTGCGTGATGAGGAAGTGTTTCAATTACACTGCAAATACTACTAAAAGCCAAGGAATAACATTTTATTTCTAAGTACGCGCAAATGACTTATTATTTTAGACAACACAACTATCTCCATTGTTGACCACCATAATGAAGTCGTGCTCTCTCATTCTTACCAGAGCATTCAACGCTACGATTGTAACGTCATTGGTTTGGAACGATTATCTGAAAATAGGGTATTTTTTTAGTAGACACAAACTATACAGTTGCATTACAAAATAGTATCTACGTCATATTTCAAAAATTCCCAGCGCCTGAATACATCAACCGAATGAACGCCTATTAATTGATATTCGAGCTTACCTACACTCTCGCAGTTGTATGTAGCAAATATTGGAACGCAAGTTTAATTGATTGTTTATCTTGGATGAAAAAATGTTTATTTTGGCGAAAGCTTCCATAACACATGACTGCGTTTCATATTCGGGAGACTATGTTGGGATTTGAGCGAACCTTTTTTGAACATACCCCCTATAGAATTCTCGACGAGATAAATAAATTCCAGTTTACAAGTACTCCGTCAAAAAAATATTCCATTTATATTAAATAAAAAACGTCAACGCTCGGGATAGTCTAGAACTTCTGCTGTGGAAGTTGTTTTAACTATGCACTGACATGTTTGGCGAATTGATTCGTGGATTTCATGCAATTCATTTGAAGGACTTGACGACCGGTAGAGTAATATTAACAGGGGTACTGTTTGAGTATTCCAATCTCCAGGGACGAAAGATAATTATTATATTTGCCTCAGATACGCTTTAAATGGGGTTCAGAAAATTAGAAGTATATTCAATACTCTACAACGGACCGTTATGTTAATGCACTTATGGAATAGACAGGAGACAGATCAAAGGGAGTATTTTAGAGAAACTCATGATGACCATAAATGATTTTTTTTCCGTTTTTCCTATTCAAAATTTCTGTTTTTATTATAATATCCAGAGTACGCGAACAGCGTGCAATATAGTTATGAAAGATGAATATTTGGAGCAAGTGGATGAGTTTGTGTATTTAAGAAGTATGTTCCAGAGAGACGGAAAGGCTGATAAGAATATCGAAAGAAGGGTGAATGCAAGAAATTCCATTAATGGAGAACTGAACGCTGCTGGCGCTAATAAGAAATTGTCAAAAGTAGCGAAGCCTGCAGTCCACAATGGAGTGCTTATACCAACCCTGGTGTATAATAGTGGGGCATGGAACTGGCAGAGGAAGGATGAAAGTATAATGAATGTTGTGGATATGAGATCCCTGAGACGTGTGTGGGTAAAACCATGTATGACCGTATTAAAAATGTGGATATCCGGAAAGAATGTAAGGCTGACGTAAGCGTAATGAATAGGATCAAGAAAGAGACTTAATTTTTTTGGACATGTTGAGCGAATGAACGAAGAAAGGAGTGTGAAAAGAATATATGATGCGAAAGTGAATAGAAGAAAAAGTCGAGGACGCCCGAGGAAGACATGTCACGATCAAGTAAATCAAAAACTTGAATCGGGTCATGTGAAGAGTCAGAATAACAGAAGAGTATGTATGAGACAATGTTTGAATGTGAATGAAGCGAGGAGTGTGTGTCGATACAGAGTTGTATGGCGGTCCGTTCTCTCTGCCTACCCTTACGGGGAAACGGCGCGATGGTTAGTTAGTCAGTTTGTGATTCTTCACGGGTCTGCCCCACTTTTAAAGAATTTCACTCATAATATTTTGTTTAATGTTGCATGTAGGACAGTAATAAAAATATAAAGCTTGTTGTACAAAAGCCATACAAGCTTGTAAACAGCACCGGTGAGATTTAAATGGTCCAGCGTTCCACGAATTCAATCCTATATGATCTTCCACGAAACACATCTAAAAAACAACACAGGGAAAGGGTTTCGGCTACCGGGCTTAGCTTTTCGAGAAGTGACTATAAATATTCAGCGTCCCAGGAGTCGACTGCTGAGGGGAAATAATGTTTAATTTATGTGTATATGTAGATTGATTCGTGTTAACGCCAAATGTTTTGATAGGGGAATCAAAGAGATATGAAAATAGTTGGAAAACAAAACAATCAAAAATATTTTTTCTCACTCTCCTGGATTTCCTGGGATTGTAGCTATTTTAAAACAAAGTATATTACATTTGTATTGAAACAATATTCTTGTTTTTTTTTTATAATTCAATTGAATTGAATTTAATACTATTATTTTTTAGTTCTGCTATTTTTAGTGACAGCTGTTTCGGCGTTTAAGGCATTCAGTGTTTGGCGTTTCGGCATTTATTCAAGATAATTTAGTTTTTACCATAATTAGTACTAATTAAACAAGGAACCAAAAGTTTTTACCATAATTAGTACTAATTAAACAAGGAACCAAAAGCATGTAAATAAGTCGTTTCTATGTGGCCTAACCACAAGTTGGTAATGGCCTTAAACGCTGAAACAGCTGTCACTAAAAATAAATTATGCAATATATTTTTTTATTAAATTCATTTCTAAAAATTGAACACAAAAACTAAAAAATAATTGTATCGGTAATATTTAAAATATGACCAAGACTCGAACTAGGAACCTTTCTCTCTCAGGGAGGACGCATCTACCCACTGTGCTACCGAAACCCATTTTTTAGTGACATTTGATTCAATCCTCGATTCTTTTTCTTGAATGATCATTTTCAGTATCATTGTTTATTCATTTTTTTTTCGCAATTGGCATTCTTCTTTATTTTATTTTATTTTTTATTTTTTTTATTTTGGAAAACACACAGTTGCTTACAAAATTTTATAAATAAAGTGATTACTATGTTACATTAACCAGTGAAGTGATTTATGTCTGTAAGCAGAAAGGGCGAACTGAACTACAAATAGATGTTGTCTAGGATTTTTTTTTTCGAAGTACCTATTTATAATAATATATGTTGACTTATGTTTGTTTTGAATATTTATAAAGACAGAATTAATCTACATATTATGAGCCAAAAAGTATGTAATGTGAATACTGCACAAAAGTCCCAACTTCCCGGAGCCAGTGGGACTATGGCATCGCTTTTATAGGTATTTTGTAAAGCTGAAGGGAGTGAGTAGGGGAAAGAGATGAAGAAGAGGAAGATAGGTGGAAAGCCTGGCTATTCAGATCTGGTCAACAAAATGGCTAAAGCTATTCCAAGCAACGTTTCGATTCTGAATGGTAGTATAACTCGATTATTGCAATGGCATATATGCAAGTCTCCCCAAAATATACACTGACAAACTTCAGTCAGTCTTCAATACTGCAGCAAGGCTGATAACTGGCGTTTCCAAATATTCCCATATATTGCAACATCTTAATAACCTTTATTGGCTTAAATATCCTGAACGGATCCAATTCAAACTATCCTGTATGATTTTTAAGGCGAAACACGACATGGCGCCGCCTTACTTGTCGGAACTCGGCATTCCAAGCGATACTAATACGAGACAAGTAACTCTTCGATCAGCATCTTCAACGGCCAAAGGTAGACTCACAGTACCTAAACGCAATCCCAACACCAATTTCGGAGACCGAGCTTTTGCCACCACTCACCTTTTTAAATTATCGTACCCACAATAACGTCATTTTTTTTCACTAGAGTTTTGATCACTCAGTCCGAGTGCTATACTTAGTTTACTCCATTTTTTTCTCATGATACTCTAGACAGCACGGGCAACAACCATTACATATATTTGTTAATGTAAATATGTCAGTTATAATATAAGTATTAGGCATAAGTTAATATTAAGTCTTAACTTTAATATTATGTTCATTATGTTGTAAAGCGCCCTTGAGGTAATATTTCTGTCACGAAAACGGCGCTTTATAAATCAGCCAATTATTACTATTATTGTCTATCACTCCACAGGCTAGAACATTGATCCAGAACATTATTTGACAACGAGTCTTGTTCACCCAGACGGTAGCGTTGTTCTATGACATATCTCTATCATGTATTCATGAATTTACTATTCAGACACTCCCTCATCTCTAGATGTGAACAGGGCCTTATATCTAAACCTCAGTATTCAGCTTGCTTACAAGATCTGATCAAATATCTACAAGTTTGTTTCTTGATTTTTTAATCAAAAACCAAATAGTCTTGTCCACAAATCTGACAAAGGTGTTGATTAAACAGTTAACTGAAGTTATCAGGATTTATTTCGGTCGTGCTCCATTCTGAGTATAGGGTTTATTTACTTAGTTAGATCCTTCACCAGCAAAGGTCCCGGGTCCTGGGAATAAGGATGTACCCAGAAGACCAGAGCAAACACACCTTGCTTGTGTAAGCAAACACAAGTATTTTCAACACTTCATACGAGTAGTATCGATAGGGTTCTTTTCTACTTATCAACCTAAAACCTTCAAAGATTTAAAACTTTGTTGTTTCAACTTTTAGGCAAACAAAATATTAATTAAATACAAAATGTTTGATATGAAATGTACCTACCTTTTTCAATAATCTAAGTATTTCATTTATTTTCAAATGGTATGGTCAAACTATTGTGAAGCCTCTGACAAACAATGTATGTCTCATAGGTCGTTTATTTATGCATTACTTGATATAAAATATTTAGAGCTCAATTCAATTCCTAATAATGAATTGTACCTACTAAAAATTAATGTTATCTGTACAATTTTATAAATATGTATATATATATATATATATATAACACTAGTACCAATGAAAAATCACGTGATAGCTTGAATTATCAATAAAAAATGTTAGTTGCTGCTAAAATACATTAAAGGTGGGTACTTTATTAGGTAGGTGTGGATTTGAAAAGATTGCTTTTTTAAATTTTGATATTTTCAATTAACTATATTATCTAAATTTGAAAAGTTCACACTTATACGTACACATAAAAAATATTCATAGTTAATAATATGTTTGTTTTTCCATATGTTTAGATATTATTCTCATAATAAAAAAAAAGTTAGGTGTATGTAAATATAAATAAATATCATCCACCTCGCTCTGCGGTTTTTAGTTTTCTTTTTGAGGTAACTTAACAGGGAGTATTGCGAGAGGAGTTATTTGGTCCCCAATGTGTTGACTGTGCCAACACCGTGGTTTAAGTGGAACTAAACAACAAAAACTTGTTTGCAGGGTAAGCACAAAAAATGTCTATTTCGGAGCTAACTTGGAATATCCACAGTACAACAAAGTTAGTACTTCGCTTTGAATACTTCTCAAATCAAAGGATAAAAAGAACTTTTCTAGTTTCCACTTATTATTGTTTATGAACCTATATTTAAATAAACTTTATATTCAATGGTATTATGTTGTTATAATCAATGTTGCGTTCATTCTTTGGAACCATAGAGAATTATTATAACAACTAGTTTAGTCTTAATACACACGTCAAAAGGGACATAACGAGTAAATCATAAAGTAGCGCTATCGGAATAAAATTTTAAGCTTTTTTACGTATAAGCGAAAAATACCAGTATTGTTTTTGCATACATTAGCGCCCCACACGGCGGTTGAACGAAGCATGTACAGAAGACTGCTTAACGTATAATTACTATCAGATTGGTTTAGGAATTTAAAATTATTACATAAGTTAGTTGTATGTTTTATGAAAATATTTATAAGTTAATACACAAAACTTACTAGTTTTAAGTTATTAGTTTTACTTTGTGTTCTAAAATATACTGTTTTGATGGAATTTCTTAATTTTGTTTATTAGGGTCACTCAACTAATTATAGAGTAGCTTTGACATGTGTTTTAATATTTTTTTATTGAAGATATTTGATATAATAATAATATAAAACGTTAATAGAGATGAATAACAAATTAATGTATAAACAAAACAAAACGAAGTGGGTATTATAGATACTTTATCGCACTTTTTAGGGTTTAAATGGAAGTTTCACACATAACTAATGAGCTAGTATTAAGAAAAGAAAAAGTGACAAACATGTGATGAATGCATTCAAAAATAAAATAAAAGTAAGAACATAAATGTTTGATATTAAACAAAAAAGTGAACTCTTGAAAACTGGAATTAAAAAAAATTATCTGAGAATGTATTATATACAGCATTGAGAGCTGATATTGTAAGTGAAATTCTAAATAAATATAAAAAAAAAAAAACAAAAAATATTTATTCCAGTTATCCGTATAGTATCTTGAATAATAGAAGTAGCGTGGTTTAGATATAGCAATAAAGATGAAGAAATTATTTTCCATCTCCTCAGTTTGGGTAGAAATTTCATTTAGATCGGCAAAAAAACTTAACTTAGGTTTAATTTTGTGTAAAATTTGTCAAACTTCATAGAATTTAATATTGTCACTATTAAATTCCACTAGTTTTTGTTTTTATTTTGAGTGACAGCTGTTTCGGCGTAGAAAGCCATTATCAAACTGTTACAAACACTGGGTAATATTAATACTCTTACCTCGTAAGAGTACCACTTCTTGAATATATAATGGTTAAGGTGGGATGAGTGAGGTTGTTTAAATTTAAAGCTGTTTAAAAAAACACTTAACACGTTTACAGCCATTTTAAGCAACGTGTCGCATTAGAAGAGTGGTATTTAAAAATAGCAATACAAAGAGCATCACACTCATTTGTCAAATACATCCCACATATAGCTTTATATTATTGATTAGTGGGTTGTTAGCTACAATCTGTTAGCCATAAGTAATAAGACATAGATTATATATAGTAAGCAAAAAGAAAGAGCCCATAAATATGTATTTGTACAGCGCACTCGGCGTAATTTTTCATGAAAACGGTATCGTACAAATTAACTAAAGATTATTATTAATTCTTTCGTAAGAAGCATATAACAGTTATCATATGTGCCCTGACGAAGCTTGATCCAAGCGAAACCGGTTGGCCTTCATCATAATAAATTCTGTGGTTTTAAAAAAAAGTATTCTTTTATTATTTATATTATTATTAAGATCAATCGTGTTCTGAGGTCTAGGGGCATCCTCGAATCCTTATTACAATTTCTCCATTTTTTTTATAAAGGATTCGATTAGCAAATATCCCCTACTAAATCATTACTTAATTTATATTCCATTTGTTCACCTTTCATTAGCGATATTCGGCACATAAATTATTATTAAGTATCGGTACGAATCGACAATTAGAGCAGTAACTATCATTGATGGCAAAATATTTTGTTACATTTTGGATAGTTGGAGTTATATCAAAGATATTTTGTTAGTTTTAGGCGGATTTATAACAAAATATGGAGGAGAAAAAATATTTCAGTCATTTACACTGAATTACTAATAGAAATAAGCAACGTTTATACACAATGGTAATTGATTTCAATAATTATATAATTTATACATAAACACAATTAAAGTTGAATGTGGAAATGAGATCCCTGAGACGTATTTGCAGTAAAACCATGTATGACCGGATTAAAAATGTGGATATCCGAAAATATTGCAAGGCTGATGTAAGCGTAATGAATAGGAGTTTGGACATGTGGAGCGAATGAACAAAAAAGGAGTGTGAAAAGAATATATGATGCGAAAGTAAATGGAAGAAGAAGTCGAGGACGCCCGAGGAAGACATGGCACGATCAAGTAAATCAAATACTTGAATCGGGTCATGTGAAGAGTCGAAATAGCAGAAGAGTATATATAAGACGATGTATGAATGTGAATGAAGCAAGGGGTGTGGGCAAAGACAGAGTTGTATGGCAGTCCGTCCTCTCTGTATACCCCTATGGGGAACGGCGTGATGGTTAGTTAGTTAGTCAAGTTAAACAGACATTTTAAATTGTCTTGATTTTTTTTAGTACTAACATATAAAAAAAAATTACAATGTTTTCAACAAAAATGTCGGAGAATATTTATTTTTGTATGTAAGATAATTTTAGAACATTGCCTAGCAAAATTCCTTTAATTTTTATTCAGAAGATTGAGATAATAACTGCCAATATCTTATCACTTTTGTCATCTTTGAAATTTATCATTTGAATAAATTAACCAAGTTTAATAGATTATAGTGATCTTTCTAGAAATAGACTCTAAGCATTAGAAATAATTCTCCAGAAATTTTGAGAGAAGTGCCTACATAGTATAGGGTCCGCCAAATAACTTTTTTTTTTTCAACTAGTGCTTATTTCGTGAATGGTAACACTTAGCTCATGTCTGATTTGACAGATAATTAGTTTTATCCTTCCGCTGAGCGAATATGGTTGTGTATACGCTTGAACAACGCTGGGAAATATTGCGACATTACTTTGAAAATGTGTGCGAAAATTGCGTACGGTTTTTGGAAGAAGAGAAGCACCGTCAGCTCCGTATGTTCGTTATCTTGTGAAAAAAGTGAAAGAAACTGGCATCCTCAAACCAAAGCGTGAAAAGCCAAAAACAGTGCGTACACCCGAGAATATCGATGCTGTGGCAGAAAGTGTGCGTGAAGCGCCATCAACATCAATTCACCGTCGTTCTCAACAATTGAACATTTCGGAGACATCATTGAGACGAATTTTGCATAAAGACCTTGGTATGACGCCATACAAAGTCCAATTGGTTCAGGAGTTGAAGCCAACTGACCATCCAATGCGTTTTCGCTTCGCTGAGTGGGCCTGCGATCGACTTACAGAAGATGCCGATTTTGCCAAAAAAATCATCTTTTCGGATGAAGCTCATTTTGATCTTGGCGGGTATGTAAACAAGCAAAATTGTCGTATTTGGGGCACAGAAAACCCGCACGCATACATTGAAAAGCCGGTACACCCAAAACGAGTCACTGTTTGGTGCGGATTTTGGTCCAGAGGCATAATTGGGCCATTTTTCTTTGAAAATGAGCAAGGAGTGGCCGTTACAGTCAATGGCGATCGTTATCGGGCCATGTTGAACGAATTTTTGTTCACAAAAATTGAAGAGGAGGATATTGGCAACATTTGGTTTCAACAGGACGGCGCTACGTGCCACACAGCCGAAGCTACACTCGATGTTTTGCGCCCTGTTTTTGAAGATCGCATTATCAGCCGCAGAGCTGATGTCGTTTGGCCACCTCGGAGCTGCGATTTGACACCGTTGGACTATTATTTGTGGGGTGCCCTCAAAGATAAATGTTACGCCGACAAGCCAGAGACAATTGACGCTTTAAAGGACAATATTCGTGAAGCCATTGGTGAAATACAGCTGCACACAATCGATAATGTGCTTAAAAATTGGACCGATCGTGTAGGCTACTGCATGGCCAGCCGAGGCAGCCATTTGAATGAAATTATTTTCCATTATTAACCGGAAGGATTGTACTTATAAATAAAAAAAGAAATTTGAGAAAATATTCAGTAGTTTTTTTTTTATAGCATTTTCAAAAAAAAAAGTTATTTGGCGGACCCTTCCTAAACAAATTGTAGCGCTTATTAGTTGCTATTATTACTTGTGTTGTGTTTGAGTGTGTTTGCAATAGAATGCTGTGATCAGATCACTCTCGCACGTGTTTATCAAAAAAAATAATCATCAGATGTTTTAAGTTTATTCAACAAAACGACATCACTTGTCAGCCGGGAAGTGCATATTGAATTGCCTTTAAACATTCAACGTGTATTCTGTACTCTTTGTGCACTGTGCTATGATGATAAAGAATATTCATTACGGGGAAGGTTCGGGTAACGCGGCCGGTGCAGTTTCAATATATTAATCACACATTTAATTTTATTCAAACGATGCTCCTGCAACTGCATCATACGTACTGCCTATTTATTTTACAGCAAACGAAGTATTCATGGCTTCTTTAGGTATTCAAAATCAAAAGTAGGTAATAATAATAATATTCGGTTAATTTGTACAGCGCCTTTTTTCGTGAAAAATCACCTTGAGGGCGCTGTACAAATCTTAATTTCTGAGTTTATATGGTTGCTTCTGGCAGGACACAATCACCATATCATAATAACCTAAAATTTAGCTAATTCTTACTGTTCGATCCAGAAACTGTGATTCAGTTTTGGAAAGAAGTGGATGAATTTGAGTGGACTGTAAAACGATTATACTTAGTGAATGATTTGATTGTATTTGGGGACAGATAAAATGGGTAAATTTATGCCAGCTTGCTCACCTGTTAGACGTCTGCGAGAGGGCACAAACTATCTGCCCGGACGATGAAAAGTTGAGTGGGGCGAGTCCTCCAGAGACGGATGCGAAGCGAGGCGCCGTCCCTGGGGGGTCCGAGCGATTGTAGGTGACTGAGATCGAATTGAGACGCGCCGCTATTGACTTCCCGATCTTTGTGTTTTGCCGGATGGTGGGGGTAATCGGTTGTTCAACACACTTTACGTAGTCATACAAACAGAACAAACTGGCAAAAAGGGAAGGTAGGAACTGGACAAATGGTATCAGGTTAGGACCCATCAAATTGTTGATTTTAGGATCCAACACTTACATATATTTTTGTTTTTTACAATTTTATTATTTTTATTTTTAGGGCATGAGAGAAAAATTATAATATAGTATATCAGAGAGATTTTTTAAATTTTTCGTAGTGATAGGTAGGTAGTAGTTATAGGTATAATGGTTAAGTTATAAGTTGATTCGCTATTTTATAACTTAGGTGCACTTACGTATAAGTTAATCAAAATATTTAATGTATTTTTTAAATTTTATAGCGAATACCGCATTAGAGTCCCAACTGCTCCCAACAATTTAGAACCAGTGAGACTATGGCTTCCCCAATTGGGGTACGTTGTTAGGCTGGAGGTGTGGGGCGGGGAAGGAGATGGGGAAGAGGAAGCTTGACAAGTACATGGCTATGTATAGGTCACCAAACACGGATAAAGCCATTTTAAGCAACGTTTTGATTCTGAATGGTGGTCTTTAACCGGGGCGATACTTAGAGTATCTACCACTCTGGAACGTGCCGCAAACATACTTTTTATTATTTCATATGAATGAAATGTCTTATGACACATATTAATTAAATAAAAGTTATCGGCGCACGCCAGGTTTGAAGCCGCGACCCTATGGATTCGTAGTCGAGCGTCTTACCACTCGATTATGGAGGCCGTCAAATTACAATTAAATTAAAAAATAAAGTTATAAATCAAAGAAATTACAATTATTCATGGTGTATGTTTTTGCATATATTTTTTATTGCGTGTGTTGTATACTATCCTGATGAAGCTTTATATATACGCGAAAACGGTTATCGATTAGCTAAATATTGTATTATATAAGTTGTCATAAACTTTTAAAAATACTTTGTTATGCGCCCTCGGGGTGATATTTCAAATAACAAGTCGTTATACCAGAATACCAATTAGTCAATACACACTAATTATTAGGGTGGCGTTAAACCTTATTATTATTCCGATATACTCGTACATAGGGAGTAGGGAGTAGGGACAGGATACAGAAACATTCCGACGAACATGAGCGTGTAGGTGTGGACAGTGGGTGGGTTCTTTTTGCCTTCTAAAATGGTGAGATGTGAAGAAGCGATTATTTAACAGACGCGCGTTATGGTTTCCTGGTAATCCTTCTCCTAAATCACCTTGGAACCCCATTACTCGGCGAATTCTCCCTGCGTACTTATTAATTTCGAGATATTATTTCTCTTGAAGGTAATAATTCTCAATTTTCCGCTGAGACTTCTCGTGTAATGTGCAAGGCGAACTGGTAATATAATGGGCCTCCGAATAAGTTACATAGATATTGCGAACATAAAGTTTTAACTGTGTTGCTCCGAGTTTCTTGCAATTTATTTCGCGCTGAAGACAATTATTAAACGTAAAACTAGACAAAATCCCTGATTCAAAACTGCGCAGCTATTCTCTGTATATCAATGAGTGAATGATGGCCTCCATAGTGACAGCCTCCCTAGTCGAGTGGTAAGACGCTCGACTACGAATCCAAAGGTCGCGGGTTTAAATCCGGCGTGCGCCAATAACTTTTATTCAATAAGTATGTGTTATAACAGATTTAATTCATATAAAATAATGAAAAAAGTATATTCGCGGAACCTTCCAGAGTGGTAGATACTCTAAGGCCAGGCGCACACGGGTGACTTTTGTCACGGCAACAGTTTCGTCACCATAATAATAATAATAATATTTGGATTATTTGTATGGCGCCGTTTTAGTGAAAAATCACCTCAAGGGCGCTGTACAAATCTCAATCTCTCAATCTTAATCTTAATCATCTCCAAATCTATTGGAGTGTATGGAGGTCCGCGCACGCAGCGACGTGACATTAGGGTGACTTTTTAGTTCCACTGACCGGTGACTTTTGAGTGACGAAACTGTCACCGCGTGTGTAAAGAGTACTTTTGTACAGGCGCTCGAGCACGGGTGACAAAATGTCATTCGGTGACTCATCCGCCTGTTCGCAATCGAAGAAACTGTTGCCGTGACAAAAGTCACCCGTGCGCGCCTGGCCTAAGTATCGACCCGGTTAAAGACTACCATTCAGAATCGAAACGTTGCTTGAAATGGCTTTCAGCCGTGTTTGGTGACCAGACCTGAATATCCAGGTACTACTTCCCAACCTTCCTCTTCCCCATCTCCTTCCCCTCCCCACTACCTTTAGCCTCACAGCATACCCCGATTGGGGATACCATAGTCTCACTGGCTCCAGACGGTTAAGAGCAGTCGGGATTTTGTGCGGTATTCACTTTAAAAAATAAATATATAATAATAATAATAGCATTTTATTTCAGCGGAACAGAGC
Source organism: Drusus annulatus (assembly GCA_022651775.1). Taxonomy (NCBI): domain Eukaryota; kingdom Metazoa; phylum Arthropoda; class Insecta; order Trichoptera; family Limnephilidae; genus Drusus; species Drusus annulatus. The sequence goes on along the minus strand of JAGWCC010000354.1, from coordinate 441,822 downwards.
GGTGGGTGCAATACTCTGTCTGCCATATAAATAATAATACGTATCTATATATATATATATATATATATACGTAGTTACTAATGAAAACATTTTTTTAATTACTTGCTTATCTGAAGAATAAGATGTTCACAGCGCAATAGAAATAGACCTGAATCACCGAGTAAATACATATATTTTTTTAAATATATATACCTTAATTTTAAAAAAACACCTGCGACTTAAAATCGACTCTTGCTAAGTGTAATTATGACTAATCTGTTTTATCTCTGATAGATAAATAAAACGGAAGCACATCAGACAACGTTTGGATCAAGAGTATCACCTTTATTTGTCGGAAAATAGATGTATTTGCAAGGAATATAACGATTCCTAGATGCTTCATGTTTCATTTCAGCTGCTAATCCCATTTGATCTCAGTCCATAGGTACTTATCTGCAGACTAATGACTTTAATCTTTTGCAAGAATATGTCCAAAGTAAGCGAGACGTGGAGTCGATAAATCATTCCTGTTTATGGGATACCCCTGGCCGTTTCTTAGGAATCCCGTGTACTTTTCTAGGTAAAATATACCTGCTATTTATCTATTGTGCAAATCCCCTTACAGTTGTAATAATATTGAATAGATTCTTCATCGTGTAATTTTTCAACCGTTTACCCTCAACGTCGGTCTTTATGCGTGGAATCTGAAGACACGTAATAATTATAATAATCGCTGTAGTACCCGAATACCAAATTATTATTCGAGAAATAGTTGTAAAGGATGGTTAATATTACCTTCTTTATTAGGTAAATCGATATATTTTACAGTAGACATTGAAATATTTCTTTTGAAGTACCTATCCAAATATTCTATCGGGGATTTATATGGACGTAAAAAGCTATTTAAAAAAACTGTTCACTTTGCAAAGTATGCTAATAATAGTATTTGGATAATATCTGTAGCGCCGTTTTTGTAAAAAATTACGTCAAGGGTGCTGAACAAATCTTATTTCCTAGGCTTTATCTCACGCCGTTTCTCCGCAGGGGTAGGCAGAGAGGGCGGACCGCCGCTCAACTCTCTCTTGGCACACACTCCTTGCTTCATTAACATTCATACATCATCTCATGCATACTGTTATTCTGACTCTTGATACAGCCCGACTCAAGTATTTGATTCACTTGATCGTGCCATGTCTTTCTCAGGCGTCCCCGACTTTTTCCATTCACTTTCGCACCGTATTTTCTTTTCACGCTCTTGTCTTCGTTAATTCACTCTACATGCCCAAACCATATAAGCGTCCCTTTTTTAATCCTATTCATAACGCTTACATATTTTTAATACGGTCACACATGGTTTTACCGCACATCCGCCTCAGAGATCTCATTTCCACAGCATTCAGTCTACTTTCACCCTTCTTCTGCCAGTTCCACGCTTTACTGCTATACACCAGGGTCGGTATAAGCATGTACAGAGATAATACATAGAAGCATACATACCTAGCAGGTCACTTCACAACTAAATGGAATATTTTATTACTACCAAGGTTCTAACAGACAGGTTGGCGTATCGCGTCAAAGATTTTCTTTTTAATATTATTGCATTGATTAAAAATAATCAGACGATACCCTACACTTGAACGATAAGCTCCTTCCAATCAGTAGTTAACCCTGCTTATCAATAGAAAGGCATAGTAAATTATTGAATGTAAGTTTATGATCGTGTTTTAGAAATGATCGAGGTGTGCATTTAGAATTGAAAAGACTTGAAGAGAAGAACGAACAAAGGCAGATTACGAGAAGCAGAAATAAAAGACAGGTTTCTTGATTCCTTTCGTCTTACTTTGGTTTGTGTCTTTGCTTTCGTGTGTGATTTAGGGGTGTTTTTTTCACTTTTGGGACAACGCCTGTACAACCCGAGGCATTAAATAAACAAAGCTCTGTTTTGGAGAATGTGTCAACATTATCCATTATTTGTTCATCTTTTCATGATCTTTGTCAATTAGTGAGAGAGAGTGCCGAGTTAGTTGTAACACGATATGGTTTTTTTCTAGTCTAGTTTCTTCAGCACGTTTTAAAGCGGACCTCATATTTCTGTAGCGTTTTTTTTGTCCGAAAATATTTTTAATAAATTTAAAATGTATGATTTCTCTTGCATCATTTGCAGAATCCCCACGGAGGCAAACGAAAATATAGAATTTCCATTCACTTAACATTCTGACTTTTCGTCGACATGTGTAGTGTGGCTTAGAAGTTCAAGACTTAGTTCGGATTTTTGTGTGTTTTTCCGTTTGCTTGATCTAAGGCTTAAATAAATTTAAAGCCATATTTATCTTAAACGTTTTTAATTTCCTTAGTTCGGTTTTTTCCTTACTTCCATACTCTATATAGTCTACATCATTACTGTCTACTGAAAACCACATACTTGGGGTAGTGCAATCCGATACATTCCATAATTGACAATAATACAGAAAATAATAATAACAGTACACAAAATAAAAGTTAAAATTTGAATACGTAAATTATATGCACAATAATAAAGAAGAGCATAATTTCACAAAAACAAAAACAAAAAGTTAATAAAGGCTATTATAATATGGTCTCTTGTCTACAGATGATTGTATTCAGTCTGTGAATTTTAATAATCGTTACCTTTTAATACTTTAATATTTATGTTTTTAAGTACCAACACGTAAACTGTTTTTATTTTTAGTGACAGTTGAGATTTTTAGTTGAGCTGTTTCGGCGTTTAAGGTCACTATCACTGTAAATAATAACAATACTAAATTTAACTCAACTGAATTTTAAACAAAAAATGGAGTTCTATAAATAAACTGTCTTTAATATTATTTCATTTGCTTTGCTTTACGATTTTTTTTCATTTTTATACATTTTCATCTGTTTTTTACACCTTTAGCTCCTGTTTAACTGTATTTTCATCTGTTGATACTGATTCCCATATCAGAACATTTTTTCATACTTAGCGATTATGATTTTAGATAGTTTTCATTTGCTATCCTGTTATATACTATTTTTTCGTTGCTATATTTGGTTAGATAATTTAGTGTAAAGCGTACTTGAGGTGCAGTATAACAAAACTACGCTATATAAATTCACTGTTATTATTATTATTAGCATTTCGGACGACTTTGCAGTACCCACTTTCGGAAGAGAGATAGCGCAACTCGACTAAATACCCAAAATTTCAAACAACATAAATTAATTTGACACCCGTACCCAAAAAATATTTATTAGATTTTAATCTTTTCTCGAAACACAAAATTAAAACGTCAGCATTTTTTTAATCTCTGTAAATAAAAAAATCCGTTATTTGTTAAACCTTTGATCTGTTGTTTGTCCTAGTGAACCAATCCGATAAGACACATTTATTGCACTATGAAACAACATGCAAATCTACGTGCTAAATTAGCATGAGTACAATTTTTTTTTTTTTTTTTTTATATGAATACCGCACAAGAGTCTCAACTGCTCTCAACCGTCTAGAGCCAGTGAGACTATGGCATCCCCAAATGGGGTATGTTGTGAGGCTGAAGGTACTGGGGAGGGGAAGGAGATTGGGAAGAGGAAGGTTGGGAAATACCTGGCTATTCAGATCTGGTCACCAAACACGGCTAAAGCCATTTCAAGCAACGTTTCAATTCTGAATGGTGGTCTTTCACCAGGGCGATACTTAGAGTATCTACCACTCTGGAACGTGCCGCAAATATACTTTTTTATTATTTTCATATGAATTAAATGTGTTATGACACATATTAATTGAATAAAAGTTATTGGCGCACGCCGGGTTTGAACCCGCGACCTTTGGATTCGTAGTCGAGCGTCTTACCACTCGACTATGGAGGCCGTCAAATTATATGATAATATTATTAAAACGATTGAGTACCATAAATGACTAAGAAAAAAATGATAATATTATTAAAACGATTGAGTACCATAAATGACTAAGAAAAAAATACCTAAATACGACAACAATTAATCCATAATCTTGCATTTTAAATCGGTCATAAGGTCGTTAACGTTGCCAATATTACCTAGATCAAAAATACTCCTAGACAACAAAAGGGAAAGATGTATGTTAATAGGATAGATAAACAATACGTAGGTAATTAATGTTTATCAAGAGATTATAGGATTAAAATCGCATTGGGGCAGTGGGTAAACATGAATGTACTCGAGGAGACGTACATTTATTTATGTTTTATGCATGTATATACAAAATAATTCATTGTTCTCGGCATTTTCGTTAGACATATGGGCACCGAATTAATTTTGAATGGGATCGTTATTTGGAAAGACAAAATGCTTTGTTGTATATTTTAAATTTAGATATTTTAATCCATATATAAAATATACTTAATTTTGTTATGTTCTAGAAGATGTATCATTGCGTTTTTACAGCACACGATAATTGTAATAAAAGTATTGTGATTCCACATATTATTTTCTAATCCTATTTATCATCTCCGAATAACACTTATTACATCGTTTTCACAACCTCCGTGGCCGAGTGATTATCATTCTTGGCTTCGTATCCAGAAGATCGCGGGTTCGAGACACGGCGTGCGCAAATGTTTTATTTGTATGTGTTATTTCATATTTAATTAATTTAAAATGATTTCCTGGGAGATTTACTAGATACTCTTAGTATTGCCCTGGTGAAAGACCACCATTCAGAATCGAAACGTTGCTTGAAATGACTTCAATCGTGTTTGGTGATCAGATCTTTGTAGCCAAGTACTTATCAACCTTTGTCCTCTCCATCTCCTTGCCCTCCCTACTCTTCTCAGTCTCACAACATACCCCAACCGGGGATGTCACAGTCAATCTGGCTTCCAGCAGTTGGAACTTTTGTGCGGTGTTGACTAAAAAAACATCCAGTAATTTTTCAATTTAACAATTATCCATATATGTATATATATTTGCCTTTCAAGTACATCCTGACACTCTAAAAAACTGTCGACGTTTGACTAAGAAATTACCAACCCTTATTTCGTTGCAATGGTAATGTGACAGATGGGGTGACATGTCAACCACATCGACCAAGTGTTTATTTCGATGGTCAACCCCAAAAAAAAACAGGATGCTTTTATATTAACTTCTTATACGCATTTATACACACATTCCTTAACGAGCTGGCAGAAAGGGAACTGGACCAAGAAACCAAAATTATTATTTTACTAAAAAAATATATTCTATTCCGTGAAATGATTGATGGTAAGGATGTCCAAAAAAGCAGTTTGGTACCTACCTGAAATAAATTCATAATCTTAACGTAATTAATTATTATTTATCGAAAACGTCTAGACTGATTCATGCATTGGTAATAGATTCCTATCAAACAGGATATTGTCTAACTGCTGGAGCAGTACAGTGAATTATATTATCAAATATTATCAGCCTTATTTTTTCTTCGAACCTCGATCTTAACCTTAACACGAGACACAAATAATAATTATTTTATTTCAGAAGGTATGCAGGTATAGTGCAATGCAATACATCCCATAATTAAAATTAAAAATAATACAACGAAAAACACAAAATGACAATACATAAAACAAACGTCAGAGTAATAGTAATAATAATTAAACATATTATGCAATAAATAAATTTAAAAAAAATATAAAAAAATTGTATTAAATAAAAATTAAACGTAATATATATCGACCTAATTTTCAGAAATGTCAAATTTAATGAAATGTCATCGTTTAGTTCTTCAATGTGTTTCATAGTGTTTTCCCATAGATAAATACGAAATTTATATCTGCTGAAAACATCCAAGCTCTAAATGCAATAGATTTTTGGTAATATTTTTTCTAACTAACGCACATTGCAGATGTTCGACTTAAATTAAAGTTTAAAAACATTATAGAATGTAACAAAACATAAAAAATACATTTTTTTAATAACACACCAATTGATTAAAAAAAATACTATTAATAATAATGCTCATAAAGAAAAAAAAACCGTCATATTTTCAAACGCCCATTTCTCAGTGTCTTCTTTTTAGGGTTGGATACTTGCTGCATAACTACGTCCAATTTAAAGTGAACATTTATAATGGGAAATAAGTTAGAAATATGTTTTAATCATAAAAATTACATTAAATTTTCAGACTTTCATTCCTTAAATTCATTAGAAGATTTTCATCATTATCTGTTACTCACTACGAAAAATTTAGAAAGACCTTCTTTAAAATATTGTTTAATTAAAAAAAAAGCACGTGTATATTTGTAAAAATCAGCTAAATTTCAAGTTATTATGATATAGTGAACATACTTACTGCCAGAAGTGACCTGCCAAGTAAGTTGTTGTAAGTATGTTGCTGTCTATTTATATAAACTAGGAATTAATATAAACTAGAAATTAAGATTTGTACAGCGCCTTTGACGTAATTTTTCACAAAAACGGCGATACACAAATTATCCAAATATTATAATTATTATTATTATTATTATTGCATCTCATACACCATCTTCAGTCACTTCATTCTTTGAACCCAGTTTTTTTTTTAATTGCAGCAATCAGAACAAGCAGATTTTTCAATACATATTTATGTTTGTCCCTCGGTAAATAAGGGTGACCTCTCTTCATCGATCTCGCTGGGAATTATTAACTGGCAATCTCGCTGTAATTACAGTGCGCACACGCAAACATTCACCCTCTCCGACTTGATTTAGACCCGGGACGGAATGGTCAATGCGTTCCCTACCCCAAAGGGCACCGCGTATAAAATGCACACTTTGACGTGTCGAACTAGCACTGGAGGTAGGTGTCGTTCTGTTACTTTTTACACTAGCGCCCCTGTAACCCGAAACTTACTGTTTTGATATGCGAAAGCTCATGCAACAGCGCCGTTTTTTAATTGTGGTTTGTCATAGAACCTTTTTTTTAATTATGTTTTCAAGATAATACGGCACAACTGTCCCAATTGATCCCAATTGCTTGAAGCCAGTTCGACTATGGCATACCCAGTTGGAGTATGTTGTGAGGCTGCAGGTAGCAGGGAAGAGAAAGAGATGTGAAGAGGAAGGTTTGAAGCAACGTTTCGATTCTGAATAGTGGTCTTTCACCAGAGCAATACTAAGAGTGCATATCACTCTGAAACCTGCCCATTTTATTTTAATTAAAATGTTAAACAATACATATTAATCTAAAGAAATGAAATAATAAAATTTTATAACACCACGAATATCATTTTATTTTTTATAACCTACCGGTTTCGCTTAACTTAAGCATCATCAGGGTACAAAATTTAACTAAACAAAAAACACAAAGTGTGCAGTTATATATATATATTCATAGAGAGGGAAAACAAATTTAAAAAATAAAATAACAAAACAATGAGAAAACAATAGAACAACATTTCAATTATAACAAAGGAACAGAGAGAAAGAAACGGAAAAATGAATTGATCGATTCATATTAGTTTAATTTTGTACCCTGATGATGCTTAGGCTAAGCGAAACCGGTCGTTCATAAAGATTAAAATAATATTCGTGGTCTTATACAAAATTATTTAAAAAACTCTTAAATATGTCAAACCACGAAATGATTGCTTTCTACGAAAATACATATTAACCTAATACATGTTGCTAGCTCACGCCGGGATTTCAGCCCGCGACCACTGGATTCGTATTCAAGCCTCTTGAGCACTCGGTCGTGATCACGGAGGCCGTCGAAAGCTCTCTCATCAAAGTGATTATTTATTTTATTAGGTATGCGGTATATGTGCGAAGCATCATTTGCAACAATAACACGAATAGCTCGTTATTCATTTCACGTAAACTCATAAAATTTCTCATTACTCTTTTATCACGTTCTGACTTAAAATTTTCCTCTTTCATTTAATATTATCTGGCCCTTTCTCTCTGTTCCTTTTTTTTAATTTAAATGTTTCGTTTTCTTACCGTTCTCTTTTATATTGTGGTCTCCCTCTGTATATATGAATATATATATAACCACATACTATGTATTTTTTGTTTAGTTTAATTTTGTACCCTGGTGATGCTTATGCTAATCGGAACCGGTCGGTCATAATTTTTTAAATTAAATCTGTGGTCTTATACAGAGTTATTATTTCATATTTATTAAATAATCATTATTATCGTACGCTGGGATTCGAATCCGCTAACTCTGGATTGGTAGTATTCCATATTCTAGCATGTATTTTATCTTATTTATCATTGCTTTGTTAATTTGTAAGTTCCCTCTTTTTTCTATGGTGTCATTTTTTTCTAATTTCGTGCTACAGGCAAAAAAAAAACCTACAATAGTCCGTGTTGGATTCGAAGCTGTGATAAAACACCGAATGTGTTTTCAGCTTCAGAGGAATTTTGAAAATAGTGGAATGTAAAACGATAAAACTTTACTACTTGATGGAAGTATTTATGTATATGGAGAGATTATGCAGTGAAGGAAGTAAGGAAACCAATTCACTCACCGATGAAGTTGATGTTTAAGTTATTGATTCTTCTTACACAACGAATCACATCACTTAACTTAATTTAACTTGAAGAACAATTAAACGACGACCAAATGAGATACCAACGAACCAACAAAACACGTTTTTTAACACTACTCTTCTATTTCTTGATTGTCAATTGTTTCCGAACACAGTGTTGTTGAGTAAAGAAATAGAATAGTGAATCGAATAGTGGCAAGATAGGTAGGAACCGGATGAAAAACAAGAAGGTGAGAACCATAGACATAAAATACAAGACACGTCAAATTCATACAAATTGAACGATAAATATGGCATGCTCTGAAAGCATGAAAAGGATAGCCATACCAAGCAGAATATGTGTGTATGAATGAGATAGCTATATGAACGTCCCGCGTTACATTCTCCGCGTTACAAGCCCTCTCTTCCCAAACGAACTTACGAGCGAAGTAGCATGCGACGTACTCGTGTACCACACACCCTCTTCGTCACTCGTCTTTCACACACTTATGTATTTCTGCATTCGCTATCTTACTTATTTGAATAATTGTATTAATTGAAGTAATAAGTGATTTGTGTGTACTTCGCATGAAAAGAAACTCCATGAGATTTTTTTTTGTTCCCGAATGATTTTTACACTTGTCAAAAGCACAGGAAGGCATTTTATCTCAGAAAAGAGCTTACAGCGATGCGTTTGTGGCAGCTGGTGACAGCTTGTTCGTCAAACGAATATTTGTGCGAGACTAAACGCAGTAAATCTCAGGTATGCCACGTTGGCTTAGTTTCGTACAGTCACGCGTGGTGTCTCAGTAACGTATCTCCATTATTTAATTCATCTAAGGTGAGAACCTGACAAATTATCTTTTTGAAATCCAACAGTCCGTAAACAAATTAATTCAGTATTCGAGTAGGCGGGTATCGTGTTTGTTTGCGCGTAAGTTCATCGATGAAACTCAAGAAAAGCACCTGTAGATATGTGCCAATTTCTTTGTTGCACGCATTGATTGCACGAATTCCTGCCAATGAATGTGCCATTCAATGAATCAGTTGTGACATTAAGTATTTATGACAGATGAAATGAAGTCATTGTTTTATGATGAAACCGGGAATACGACGTGGGAGCCATGCTTGTCTGTGCATGAGTTCATCGATCAAACTCATGGAAAGCACCTGCAGATATGTGCCAATTTCTTTGTTGCGCGAATTCCTGCCAATGAATGTGCCATTCAATGAATCAGTTGTGACATTAAGTATTTATGACAGATGGAATGAAGTCATTGTTTTATGATAAAACCGGGAATACGACGTGGGAGCCATGCTTTTCTGTGCATGAGTTCATCGATCAAACTCATGGAAAGCACCTGCAGATATGTGCCAATTTCTTTGTTGCACGAATTCCTGCCAATGAATGTGCCATTCAATCAATCAGTTGTGACATTAAGTATTTATGACAGATGGAATGAAGTCATTGTTTTATGATAAAACCGGGAATACGACGTGGGAGCCATGCTTGTCTGTGCATGAGTTCATCGATCGAACTCATGGAAAGCACCTGCAGATATGTGCCAATTTCTTTGTCGCATTAATAACAGTTCCGAAGGAAGTTCAGGAAGTTTTTCATTAAACGAATCATATTATGATTTCCAACGTTAACAGAGTTATGACAATGACATGATATATTACCCGAGTTCCTTTAGAAAATTTAGCATCATACTTATAAAACTGACCAATTGACCGGTCGGTAGCTGAGTGGACAAACCCGTCGGATTCCCACCCGGGCGTCGTGCGTTCACTTCCTCTGCTGGCTAAGTCCTCCATTATTGCACAAGCAACATCTTTCGCTTTTTATGATGGCAGTAGGAGTTTTTTCAAATATTGTCATGTTATTCGTAACCCGGGAATGTTAGTCTTTCTTAAAAAAAAAATTAACAATAACCTAAATATCTATGTGTATGAAGGAGTAAAAAGTTTCGATCGGCGAGGTTTGGTGTTATGAAATTTGCATTAATTTTTACGGCTGGAAAAAAATTCGAAGTAAAGTCAAATATTTTCAGCTAGCAAACATCAAATTTCATCATGAGCTATGAAGCTTAGAAAATTGATCATGTCAAGATTTGAATATTTAATGTAGGAAAATAGAATGCAACTGTTATTGCAGCGCTGATTGGAGTCTTAGCTATTAATTTTTCACCATGGGATAAAGGTGTTTTTATTCTTATACGTGTGATGCAACATAACGCCGACTAAAATAGTTTTATTATAAATTCAAACACGACATAACCCCCTTGGGGTGATTTTTACAAAAACAGCATTTTGCAAGTTATCCAAATACTATTATTATCTATTGTTAAGGTGAGATTTTTTTTTATCTCACTGTCAACGAAGAACTGCGCTATTTCTCTAGATGCAAATTCCTAACTAGCATTTCTATGGATCAGCCACCCAGCTTATCCATTGCATAATGTTCGACAAATTTCACATGAGTTAAAATATCACTCAATTGTGCTACATGATTTTTTTTATCAGTTAATAATAATTAAATAAAAATTTGCTGATTTATATAGCGCCGTTTTCGTGACAGAAATATTACCTCTAGGGCGCTTAATATCACCTCGAGGGCGCTTGGTTATCGCTAAGTTATCGCTAAGTTATCGCTAAGTTATCACTATTAGGTAATTTGCACAGATAATTTTGTAGTTACGTAATAAACATCACTGCAAGAGCACTTAACATTTTGACACTAAGTATTTTTTCTATTTGCTGAAGAAAATGATAGTTTTATTTTTTCATGCTGACTCATCTGAATTGCAACAATAAGTCAATAATGTTTGAAGTGTGTTTGATCCTGTGTTGATTTCGCCGAAATAAACACTTCACAAAGCTTTAATACAATCCAAGAAAGTTATTTTTGTAAAAACAATGCAGGAAATTCCACGTGTCTTTATAAAAAAAAAAAAAACAGAAAAACCATGGAGCATACAAAAATGTGTCTAATCAGCTTGTGAGCTAACGTTGTTATTATGATTATTGGGTAGTTAATACACTGTTCAACAGGTATAATACTTTTTTTTCAAATTTTTCTGAGTTAGGAAAGCCTGACTATATTTGAAAAACTCCTAATTCCATTATAATAAGCGGAAAATGTTGCTTGTTCAATGATGGGGGATTTGTAGGAGGACAGCATGTCATAAATCACTTTCTTCGTTGTTCATATACTAAATCAATAACACCAACAATAATATCTAACTAGCAAAACAACAACATAGCTAAACCTTATCTCAGTATTGAATAAAATTAGACTGCAAACACATCAATCGGGAATATAAAACAATGCTAAATAAATACCAATTATGGAGGACTTAGCTATCAGAGGAATTGAACCCACAACGCCCGAGTGGGAATCCGACGCGTTAGTTCACTCAGCTACTAACCAGTCATAATGTCTATAAATCAATACGTTATGAAAAATATAATTCTTTACTACATCATTTATTTTCTTCTTTCCTTTACCCAACGGAAGAACACAGCGATTACGCATTATAATATTGAGTTACAGAAAATAATAATGCTTTGATAATTTAGCGGTAGGTACTCGAATTTCTCCAATTAGTTCGTATCGAAAAACCGCCCCATCCCCAAGTTGCCGCGTAGTGTGGAACTGAAGATGAACGCACGTGGGACTTCCCTCGAGATGCGAACCCTCGTAAATGTGGTATCTTTTGTTCCCATGAATATTAAAGCCAGACTTTGACTATGGCAGTTATTTATTATTTCGGCGTATTTGTCTTCCGCGCACGAAATTACGCTATTTTTTAGCTACCTGACGACCTCCCCCCGTAGCCTCAAAGGTCTTTTCCTTCGATCAAGGTCACACAGCATTTGTCTTCGACTCTTCTGGTTTCGGATTTTTCAGGATGCTTTTTTATCTCTCTGTTATATTCAATAATGTTTCATAGAAGTTTTATTGCGATCAGTTTACTGCAATAAAACAACTAAGTAGTTGACAAACAAACACACCATGTTATCACGGTGTCTACAGGGGTAGAATGAAAGGACAAAGAGGTGTTCCACACGTCTTTGTTCACTACTTGCTTAATTTATTTCCGTTTAGTTTCCCACACCTAGGATCTCTTCCATTATTTAGACTCTAGCAGGCAGGCATCAGGCGGAGAGGATGAAATCCTATTATATCCAGGCACATACTCCTTACTTCATCCACAAGCATACACCCCAACTTTCTACCATACCATCGTATTTGATTTGCTTAAACGTACTTTGCCATGGATGCCCTACCGACCAATGATGTTACATATATTGTAACGTCATTGCTACCGACTATTTCTATTGGCTTGTGTATCATATCGTTGCTGGAAAGACAACTTAACGTGTACTGACATATTATATTAGTTTATTTATCATTTAATGTGAACTAACTCAATAAATAATATAACGGGCAAAAGGGCTTAAATGACACTTTGGTCGGAAATGAGTTAAATATGCAGTTTTTATCAGTTCGTTTTTTGCATCGAATGCTCTGACTCTCGTTTGTTTTTTTTAAATACTTTTGTGGCCCTTCAGTTATCTAAAATATATTAACCATTTAATAATAATAACAATATTAGGATAATTTGTATAGCGCCGTTTTTGTGAAAAATCACCTCAGGGGCGCTGTACAAATCTTAATTTCTACTTAATATGAATTCCTAATTTATATAAATATACAGCAAACATACTTACCTGGTAGGTCACTTCTGGCAAGACACAATCACCATAGAAGGCTTGACTCAAGCGACACAAGTGTGAGACTTTTTTAGCTTTTTGTCGTTTCAAGTAACTTAGTGGGAGCATTGAGATATCCGAGTTCTTTCAAAATCCAACCAGGTACTGAAGACTTTTATTGTTAAACAAACAAAAAAACTTTAAAGTGCACTGGTGTAAACTTCCCATAATAGCGTTTCAGCCCTTTTGCCTTTACAGCGACGATAAAATGTTTTCCCAACTCTTCTTTATTGATAATATATCTATATTACATATCCATTGTCCACACAACATATATGCGTACTTTCTTTATCATATATTAGACGCTCACCTTGCAATTCTTGTCGTATCCCTTCATTCGACCTTCGGCCACACACGGATTTACAACACATACATCTCGACGATCTAATATATTTCTGATTTCAAATTCGTTTCGTATTTCATCTGCCAATTTATTGCCTCACTCTCGGATTGGTATCAATATGGCCATATGGGCTGCTGACGTCACTTCCTCGTTTGAATTTATGCATAGAACTTATAAAAATAGCAGTTGATGAAGTTATAAAACCTATGGTGAATCAGTGAATCAGTGAATAACTGTTTGTTATAATAAATCCTCATTTCTATGTAAAGAAGCAAAATAATAAAATAAACAAAGGACGAGAATATAGTTTACTAAAAATAATTGGAGTCATATCTGAAAATAGCAAACTGTAGGGGTTTCCAAACCCTGAAGAAACATTAACTTTATTTTAATATCGACAAAGTCGTCAACATTTATAAAATTCTATCTAGGTCATGAATAGCATGAAATTTAAAAAAAAATTGGCAAATACATTATCGTCCACACGCTGAATTTATTTTTAATTCGCAAGGTAGCGTAAATACATTAATATTTATAGTCAACCAAACATATAATTTTTTCTATTGAAGAAAACAAAAAATGCTTACTCATTTTAAAACTCTGCGCATTACAGTCTACTGGGAGGGAGTCATATTTTCATTGAACTGCTTTAAGCTGATTTAAACTAGGAATTAATATCTAATAATAGAAAATAAGATCTGTACAGCCCTCTTGATGTGATTTTTCACAAAAACGGCGCTATACAAATCATCCAAATATTATTATTTATTATTAACTGCACGTAGTAATTAGCCACAGCTTGTGACGGCCTCCATAGTCGAGTGGTAAGACGCTCGACTACAAATCCAAAGGTCGCGGGTTCAACCCGGCGTGCGTCAATAACTTTTATTTAATTAATATGTATCAAAACACATTTCATTCATATAAAAATGATATATGCGGCACGTTCCAGAGTGTGAGATACTCCAAGTATCGCCTTAGTGAAAGACCACCATTCAGAATCGAAACGTTGCTTGAAATGGATTGTAACCGTGTTCGGTGACCAGATCTGAATAGTCAGGTACTTCCCAACCTCTTCCCCATCTTTTTATTCTCATCTTTACCTTCAGCCTCATAACAATTGGGTTGCTATAGTCTCGCTGGATCTAGACGGTCGGGAGCAGTTGGGACTATTGTACGGTATTCACTTAAAAAAAAAGAAGTTCATAGTCAATTACAGATTCAGTTTTTAAATGTCGTAATCTTCAAAACACAAATGAAAAACTTTGGAACCCACCTGAATAGCTTATGATTTGTGAGACATTGTTTGACAACCCTTGCTGTATATATACAAGCACTCCGAGTAGTGAAGTTACTGCTAATCTAATGCTCGGTAGAAGTTAAAGCCGTGGTATCATGATTCTACTCCCGCCAATGGTGTTGCTCGCGGTAGAGTACCTTCTTCGGCACGTTCATAGTTCGTCGGTTTACGTACCGCCATTAGTCATACCTCATATTCAGCTTCTGTAGTGTTGGATTACATTCTGCCTGAGCTGGCTTCCAATTGGAATAGGGTAATCGTTAAATATCCGCCCGCCATCCCTAAATCATAAATAATAATACACACAAAGTCTGCCTTAAGTAAATGCCTAAGCTCACCAACGTTCCCCGTAAAGCAGATGGAAATGAGCTGATATATTTCCTGATATCTGTTGTTTTAATCGGCGCGGCTCTGCTCTAAAACGGTGTAAAAGGTCAAACATATTTGAAGTGCCGTCTGAAATGTGAAGCCTTTCGACTTGTTACTATTGGCGTAGATAATTGGAAAGGGAAAGCTTCAGGCGAGTTCGCAAAGATTTGTGTGTTAATACAAAAGTATGTTCTGTTTTTTTTTATTTAGTACAAAAAATATATTTGAGAATTTTTTAAATAATTTCTTAAAATATATATTTTCATTCGACACTACACAGAGTCCCGCTGCTCTAAGCTCGTATAATTATGTAATCCTAAACTAACTAATCACACCGTTTCCCCACAGGGGTAGGCAGAGAGGACGGACCGTCATATAACTTGGCACACTCCTTGCTTCATTCACATTCATACATACATTTCTGTTATTCTGACTCTTCACAAGACTCAATTCAATTATTTGATTTACTTGATCGCGCCATGTCTTCCTCCGGTGTCCACGACTTCTTCTTCCATTCACTTTCGCATCATATATTCTTTTTACACTCCTTTCCTCGTTCTTTCGCTCTACACGCCCAAACCATCTAAGCGTCCCTTTATTGTTTCTATTCATTACGCGTACATCAACCTTACATTCTTTCTGGATATCCACAGTTTTACCGCACACACGTCTCAGGGATCTCATTTCCCCTCATTTTGGATATTTCAACCGGCCGACCACAGTATTCGTCAGGATCGCATTTTAATAGATATTATTGATTTGATCGCTTTGATATTAGCGAAATTATTTAACACTGCACAAATATCGGTCCACAATTTGAAATGGAGCAATAAAAAGCATTGTCAATCCGCAGAGTTCAACCCCATAAAAACACCAACAAAGCGTCACGTGTGCAGGAGTGTTTACAAAAGAGAGATAACCTGAAAGCGATTGGACCGGGGGAACAGTAAAGACGTTTATGAAACACCCAGTCCTGTGCGCCGGTCGCCACCGGTGTGCCAGAGCGGCTACTGAGTCACCCTGTTATCGCGGGACAGAACGATAATGGCTACAGGAATAGTGCAATAATCATAACAAGACACGGCTGCAAAGATTGAATCAATTTGCTAGCGAAACGCTTTTATCTATTCGCCAGTACACGGCGTGGTTACTACTATTTTTTTATTAGACTCGTTTCAATATAACGTCACAGGGTACCTCCGATACCTTCGATAACTCTACAACATTATACATTTCAGTTTTAACTTTGAAATAATAATTATAATCGTTTGTTTTGACATCCCGAATTGCTTTTGTATCTCTATCGTTCATCACTGTCCTATGTGTAATTTTTAAATTAAGTTAATATAAAAGCCCTGACGAAGCTTTGAGATAAGCGAAACCTGTTTGGCGGTTTACTCAAATAAAGTGGTGTTTTTCAAATTCACTTTTTTATTTAACATTTATGTCACACCCCTAAGTTCTTGTTTCCTTTGAAAAAAATAACTATTTTAGTTACCTGTGCATATTATCTTTATACCATCAATGAACTTATCGTTCCTAAATTCAAATCTACTAGTTACATAATAAACAGCACAGGCAATCCAACTAATTTTGCATTTAAAATGTAAGTCCACACTCTCCTGAATCTTCAATAACTTCATCAAATTTACGCAGCGAAATCCTCAAATCTATTATTCCACTTTGCATATAATCTGGGATGGGGTCCTGACCTCCATTCATCCTGAGAAGGATAGTTATGGTTCCTGGCAGGGAACATGGAATGTGGGTAGCGGGTAGCGATATAAAAGGTGAAACCAGGGAATAAAACAGGGTCTACTTCTAATCCCTATGGTACCCCGTTGGACCTGCGTCTTGAATTATGCAGCATTTTGAAATATGCACAAAGCTTACAGTTCAAAACAGGGTTTTTACAGCAAAATGCTCTTAGCACTGACGTTTGTAGCTGACGTTAGTGAAGTGTGTACCTATGTACCTTTATAAAAAGTTTTACGCTTTTATGATGGCAGAATTCTACACATATCTTTCTGCTATCCATCGGAATGATTGTATGCCGAGATTAATTGGTCAAAACTTTAGGACATATACTAACAACTAACTATGCTCAGCAGCAAGGGGGGTGTTGCTGAACAGTCTCCAATCCTAACCTACAATACCATCGTATCTTAAATTGTCTAACAATTTTTAATTTAATATTTTTTTGGTAATTGAAAAGTGTGTACTTTGATAGGATATCCACTTATTAAAATACACACATAATTGATCATTTTATATACTTTTTTAATGTTGTATTCAAGACATGACGAGATTTATTTTTGTCTATGTTCTCTCACAGAATAAATTTTGGTAAAACCTTTATATTTTGTAATATGTTTCCTCTAACAATTGATTGGCTTTTTGGTTCATCTTCGAGTTCCCCCTTAGAGTTCCCCTCGATTCGGTTAAATTCGTTTTATTTATCGGATTTCATCGGGGAGAAAGTAAACTTGACCAAAAAAGAGACAAGCCATAAACCTGATTTTCTAAAAAGGTTTTCTTTAGAATCCCATAAAATGGTAATATATCCCCACGAAATAAGCATCGATCGTCGAATTCTTCATTCGGACGTGGTTTGGTTCCCATAGTGCCACTGTTTGACGAATTGCTCAAAACGAATAAAAATACAATAATCCTTCTTCGGTAAGAATAAAGGTACTGGTACTAGAATTACAATCCTAAATCAACACTAGCATAGCTAAAAAACCTAATAAATAATAATCCAACATTAGTGTTTTTTCTAGATATTATGCAACTTTATTGAATTAATAATAAAAAAATGATGATTGTTGACTACTTTATATAGTGCCATTTTTTTGTGAAATATCACCTCAAGAGTGCTTAATAAAGCTTAAAAACTATGACTGAAATTACCATAAAATTTTTGAATGACCTTTTGAATATTGATATGTATTTATCATAAACGAGTATGTCGCGAACTGTGCTAAGGTTTCGGACATTTTGTATAGCAACAAGAAGTACTAAACGCTGTTGGGGCAAATAAGAAATTGTCCAAAGAAGCGAAGCTAGCAGTCCACAATGGAGTTCTTATACCAACCCTGATGTATGACAGTGAGGCATGGAACTGGCAGAGGAAGGATGAAAGTAGACTGAATGCTGTGGAAATGAGATCTTTGAGACGGATGTGCGGTAAAACCATGTATGACCGTATTACAAATGTGGATATCCGGAAAGAATGCAAGGCTGATATGTGCGTAATTGATAGGATCAAGAAAAGGACGCTTAGATGGTTTGGGCATGTAGAGCGAATGAACGAAGAAAGGAGTGTGAAAAGAATATATGATGCGAAAGTGAATGGAAGAAGAAGTCGAGGACGCCCGAGAAAGACATGGCACGATCAAGTAAATCGAATACTTGAATCGGGTCATGTGAAGAGTCAGAATAACAGAAGAGTATGTATGAGACGATGTATGAATGTAAATGAAGCAAGAAGTGGGTGCCAAGACAGAGTTGTATGGCGGTCCGTCCTCTCTACCTACCCCTGCGGGGAAACGGCGTGATGGTTAGTTAGTTAGTGTATAGCAACAAATCAATTCGCCGACCAGTGCATCAAATACATGTGAGTTTAGATGCTAACGGGCTAGCCTAGCTTTGCAAATTGGGACAATTCTATTATTTGTGGATATGATTTTCTGAGGAGATGAGTTTTTAGTTCTGAGCTCTGCCGAGTCTTTTAATAATTCTCAGATCAAGTGACAGTTGACAGTTTGTTCCTGGCACTCTGAAGGCACGCTATCCGAACTTAGCATCTGGTGTGCGCTTTAGTTCCTTCAATCTTCCGATATCCCATGACATTGCCGATCTTAGGGTTGATTGTTGCTAATTGGAATCATCAGGAATACACAGTTCCAATAAATAAGCCGGAGCCATTCCGTTAATTGACTTAACTACCTTCCAGCAAAGCTTTAACTGGGTTATTTCAGCCAGTGATGGTTTTTAAGGTGCTTTAAAATATGAAAATATTTTGATACGTTGGTGTACTTTGTTAATTAGATATTTAGGAAGACTTGCATAATATATATTCTGTTGCAGTAATCTAGACGTAAATAACGTACGAGCTTTTAATAATTTTGTTGCCTGTATTTGCAGGTTTCTCCGCCCTGGTTTGATCTTTTGTCTCAATTTAAAGAACCCTGTGCTCACAATCCTGTTTACTTGAGTTTTAAAGAAGAAATCAGCGTTAAGATTAACACCTAGAAGTTTGGTACATGTCTTTGGAGTAATGTCACTTCCTGAAACAGCTATCGGGGAGTTTTCGATGTTATGCTCACGTCTTTTTGTGGCGGTCCAAAGAAACTCAGTCTTTGAAGGGTTCAACTTCAGTCCATTTGAGGTCATCCAGAGTACCTACTAAATTTGTTATACTTCTGCAACCACGTATTAAATCTCATGATATATTTTATATTTGATGAATTCTGTGGCAGAGGAGTACGATATTTGACTGTGGGTCTGAAGAGGTGGAAATACAAATTATGTCAATAAGAGTTTTTACGAAACATTCAATTTAAAATAAAATTTAAAAAATATAGCTATATTTAAACTAACTACATAAGAATAACCAAGAGCTTCCTATCCTTCCCTCTCGTACCTTTCCGCCTTACAAAATCCCACATTTCGGGATGCAATATTCCTATTGGCTCCGGACAGTGCGTGTCTTATTTGGTATTCAAAAACATGAACTAAAAGTACAAAGGAAACACTACACCAAATGTCAATTAGCTACTGCGTTCGTATTATTTATCATTATCTTGACTATAATACGGTAGTTAGATAGTCTTTTTGTCATTCATAAGTTTACCCAGAAGAAATGTTTTTATGTTGTTTTAATTGAGGTGACTTTCCAATGATATTGTACGTATTATATTGTAATAAATCAAGGACCAGGTTGTACCCAAAGGTGCGTTCTCGTGAAAGCAGCGAAGGTTTTGTGTAATTGAATAACGACCTCGAGCAGCCACTAGTAAATTAGTTAAGAATCTAGAGTCGGTCTGTGGCTCCGAGAGAAGCTCAGTAATACAGCATTAAAACACCGTTTTTTGTACATTAAAGCTTAACGATTTATCATTATACCTTCAAATAATTTTTCACCGTGATACAATATAAAGGATCACAAACTTTTTCATCCGGGTTTTTTATGGCCAGTGGGCGAGTTTTGAACTTCTTCGAAATCATCTGTCTGATTTTATAATGACTCCAACCCTTCAGTGATCCCATTCAGAAAAAAAAAAAAAAAATATATATATATATATACAATTAAGATTGACTTTTTAGTTTAGTTGCGTATGATTGGTTTCTTTTTAAACGTGTTCCTATGGTACTACGAAATGCTTGTAGAAGATAAACTTCACGACTAGGGAATCTTCAACTGCAAGAATACGAAGAGTTAGATAACTAATACTCTAAATACGTAGGTACTTCATTATTTTAATATTTGTAGTTGCTATGTTCTGGGTACATTCGCATAAAGCTTAATAAAATTGGTAAATTTTTATTTTCTTTTTGGTATTCTTTTTTTAAATATTCGAATTAAGTCCTACCCCATTGTATCTGAGCCGCCTGAGAAGGTTTTACCACTCTAGGGTTAGACCATCGTAGGTGTGTTCAAATTGCCCACAGAAGTGGCGTATCTTTACGGTGTTTGGTAAGGAAGATAACGAAATCATCATCATAGAGGCCACTGGGATGTCGAGGCCGTAAGGCTGTAAACTGTAAGGCGTAAGGCTTCTTGGGAACAATTTATGGGATTCATTTTACGCCACGTCATTTGGGTGTTTTTTACATCTATCTCCGAGGTCTACCTGCCGTAGGGATGCAACAAATATTTCCAGCAATAATGAAAGAACGGTGTTTTGTCAAAAAATCATGTTAGGTTTTGTTGATAACCTGATGTAATTTTAATTTCTTTAACTATCAAAACTTTCGTCAAAGAAACTTTTTTCAAAGGGTAAAGCTCACTTTAAATGTATAAAAAACGCTATTTTCTATTTTAGTTCTTATTGTTTTTTTTTTAAAGTTTTGTATTAATTGTTTTCTCGCATCGCTGAAGGATCTTTTGATTAAATTTTTCCATGATAAAATAAATTTGAATATTGCGTTTGGTTGTAGCGTTTATAAGTATAGCCAGGACAGCCCTCAAATCCCAGAGAAGCCAGCTTTTTTTATTTCTTGGCAAATAAGACAGTTTATCGGTTAAACTTTCTAGTAGCTTTGCGGCCAATCCCAATTGAATTCAGTCGTTCGTTTAGTCAAATGCAAACAGTCTACTCTCTACGTGTCTCCCGGAGAAATAAGGCGGGTTCTGCCACAGGGTGGAATATCGTGTTTATACAATTTGCGTACATGAATTTCGTGTGTATTCTCGCATGGACCAAATAATGTTGTCCAATATAATCCCGTTTTGTATGGTTTTGGTGCCATCTGATTTTTTTTAAATAGTAAGATTTTCGAATCAACTTTACAGTACATAATATTAACAACTTTACAATACGAGTGAGTGATTAAGAAGTACAGTAAAACTAGACAATTAAGTTTTATCTAGTTGTATACAATAGATAAAAAAGGAAAAACTAAAAAAATAAAAATAATAAATAATTTCATGGAGCAAAGAAGAAAAATGTGACTGAACTAACAACATTGTAAATAAGATTGTGAAATTAATGAAAGTGAAATAAATTATAAGTATTCCAAAAGATTCATATAAATTTTAAATAAATTGGTTGTTAAAAATATGGATATCTGGAGAGAATGCAAGGTTGATCAAAGCGAATGAATAGGATTAAGAAAGGAACGCTTAGATGGTTTGGGCATTTAGAGCAAATTAACGAAGAAAGGAATGTGAATAGAATATATGATGCGAAAGTGAATGGAAGAAGAAGTCGGGGACGCCTGAGGAAGACATGGCACGATCAAGTGAATCGGGTCATTTAAAGAATCAGAATAACAGAAGAGTATGTATGAGACGATGTATGAATGTGAATGAAGCAAGGAGTGTATGCTAAGACAGAGTTGTATGGCGGTCCGTCCTATCTGCCTACCCCTGCAGAGAAACGGCGTGATGGATAGATAGTTATATTTAACATTGTTATGGGGTACAGATTTGTTGAATTCTACTTTTGTATGACAATAAACTGCCGCAGACATACTAAACAAACAATTGTGGCAAAATTATTTATGTTTACTCAACATCGAATACCAACAACACCTACAGCATGCATACTATATCACGCACATATAATAGTGAGTACTATAGAAAGACGTGGTGTAGCACTGGTAGATAATCGACTAGTTTGCACCGATATTGATTTTAACCCGCCTTGAGTACTCGAGGGAACGGCGTAAACTTAACTTTAATGAGTTTCTTGAAGAGCTACAGACCTCTCTATTATGTACACCCGATATTTGGGGAAACTAAGACGTCAACGGAACTTTTAGTGATGTTTAATACAATACTTAATTTCTGTTAAATAAATTTGCTCCGATCACGTTAACACATAAAGTTCGAAAGCCTGATGGCTGGTTTATTTATTGGACGATTGAAACCAGGAGAGACTTATGCAGTAATCAGAGAGGTAGAAAAGTTTTATGGAAAAAAATCTGCCATTACTTCGAGACAGTGACTGTTAAGAGTAACTGTGGTGATTTTTTACAAAAATAGCGCTACACAAGTATCCAATATCATTATTATTATTTGTATTGTGGTCGTGCCTTAAGTAGGGTAAAATTGGACATTGGATATAATGAATTTGATTGACCTGACTGGATCCTAAGAGTTGAAAGGTCTTATGTAAATTTGCAATATCAGTTTTCTTTCATTTCAGTACATCGAATATTTTCGGTACTATCGGATTATTTTCTCGGTGGATGTATACTTAGCACCCAAAGTTAACACTAAATGTACGTGCTCTCACCAAAATTACCTACATCACTTTCGCGAAGATATTTGAGTGAAGAGTGCGACGACAGAGTACTAAAATAATAATTTAACGTTTCTTTGAAAATGAGACAAATTTTATCTTGGGAATTATATCAACAATTGAAGAAGCCTCCCACAATAGGATGTTGTAGGTGGTTGGCAGGACGTTAAAGGATCGAATAGTTTTTATATCTTGGTGTGATTCACACAACACGTGGTTAAAATGTTTAACCATAGGCAGCAAGGTGATTTCTTAGGAAATCGGCCAGTCTGAGTTCATTAAATGAAGGACATATTGTTGACTTATAGTTGGAATCAGCTTTAAGCGCCCTTGAGGTCTCACAGCGCCCTTGAGGGTGTTTTTTTCACAAAAACGGCGCTATACAAATTATCCAAATATTATTATTATTAAGGACATTTCGAATTAGATTTTACCTCTCGAAGTATGCACGTGTGTGTGTAGTATTCCGGTAGCTATTATCTTTTTCATAGATTCAATTTTAAATGTGTTTCTTTATTAGCTGTATCTCCGATGTAGGTACCTCTGTATAATGCTCGGTTAATGGTTACCTTGTTTCATGTTGTGCAAGGTCATGTTCGATGATTAACAAACTTCTCGCAGTTAAAATTGCTTCTTCGTGTATGACGAGCGTGGATTTTTAAATTATATATCTTCTTATAATGGTAAACCCGATGTTGTTTTTTGTCAAAATTAGTTGTACTGTCTTCTAATGCTATGTCCGCCTTTTAATGGTGTTTTAATATAATTTATCAGGGTTTGAAAATTTTAAAAAATCCCTGGGGCTTGTCAAACAAAAAACTATCATCAACTGTACTGTAATTCGCGTAACAATCACGACAATACATAACGGATACGACGAAAGATCATTTATATTCAACAAAAAGAAAGTTGGAAACATAACCGATCCCTGTGGGACGCCAGCATTTATTGAATGTGGGGAATAGGTGAGACCTTCAGCAACCGTTTGATTTGACCTCTCCCTCAACAAATCCACTATATAGGTACACAAGGATGCAGAAAATCCTTAAAATGGCAGTTTTTTTTGGCAAATCCTTGGTGCCGAATCCGGTTAAAGGCTTTAGAAATGTCTAGTGAAACCGTTCGGGTCTCACCGAAACATTCTAAGCATCACTCTCAAACACGCGTCGCACACGCTAAAAGACCACAGCAGGACCAGTTCCGCCAAAATTTTTACTGACGGCAATGACGTTACAAGTATATAGACACGTTATAGCCTTAAAATTAAAAAAATATGTGACAAGTAACAAACACACTTAGATTACCAGTAAATTTATCATTAAAATATCGGTCATGTATCATCATGTGTGACAAAGATAGACATTCATAGAATATGTGTTTATGAACGAAACAAATGTAGAATCAGACTGCTTTCCGTACTTGCTAGTAACGTCGAATGCTCTGGTAAGAATTTATTTACTCGTTTACGCAAAGATGTCATAATGTTGGTCAACAATGGAGATAGTTGTGCTGTCTAAAATAATGAGTAATTTGTGCGTACTTAGAAATGAAATGTTATTCCTTGGCTGTTTGTAGTCTTTGCAGTGTAATTGAAACACTTTCTCAACACACACGAGGGTATTTCGGAACTTATTTTGTAATTTGATTAGATATAGTAAATGATCTCAAGCGACGCGTGACAGTTTAGTACTAAATCGGCCCAAACACCGAGCACACCGACTAGCGTGGTTTTTGCTTGCTACTTTGAGAGCGCTACAACGTGTATTTATATATTTGTAACGTCATTGTTTGACGGTCTTTAATAATTTTGTTCATCACGAGATATGTGTAGTTGATCACACGTTATATCACCTTGAACAGAGCTGATGTAATCGCTATGGGACGATAGTTGGCCGGGTTGGAGCTCACCCTTCTTGGGAATAGAATGTATTACCGTTTTTTTCCAACCAGGGGATACGTATTCACACTCCAGGGTCAAGCTTCATCAAAATTGGAACTATTTATGTAACCCACCTCTGTAATAGCAGTGCGGGTATTCCGTCAGGCCAACTAGCTTTGTTAGCCTCCGTGAGACATGGAGTACATCCCAATGCCGGATCCTCAGCTTTGTCGTAAAGAAACCCTAATGAGGAACCAAATAGCACTTTCAGCATCAAGGGGCGAGTTATCCGCGAACATTTTTCTTTTTTTTTCCATTTTCGTGGCGCTGTTTGCTAGTGAATTGTCAGGTTTGGCATGAGGTGACAGACTAGATTTTAATAAATTGCAATTTATTAAGCCCTCTAGCGACCAGAACGCTCTGCTGCCGTTCGAGCAGGCAGCCAGCTTTCTGCTGATCTGCAGGGCGTGCTCGAATTTCCGCCCATTGATGATTTTCTTGCTTTCCTTTACTGATTAATCGTTACCTGTTTTTCGATGTTCAAGATGTGTTATAGGCATTTATAAAATGATGACACTTAAGCCTAAAAAGCAATAAATTGAAAAATAAACATACTTTTTTTTTCGACGTGTTCATGAAATTCTTTGGAAGTGTAGGCAAACAATATTATGGTTCCCTACATGCCACGTGTGTCAGTGTTAGTATTTCTAGGGTGTATTTAGTATAATTTATTGAATGTATTCTATTTTAGAACCCAGACCCAAAATTTTTGTAAAAAAAACTTATAAAGGACCAATAATTGTTCGGAGAATTCAGAGATGGTTGATAATTTAGGTTTGCTACTTTTGCTCAGTGGTCAGTACTATACATGTACCTTGACTCAGTGTGTTCGTGTAACATATTTTTTGTGGTCGATTGGATTAGTGTGTGGGTGGTGACCGGGACTGAAAAGCCGGGCTGTCGGATCGGCCTACCTGCGCAGGGAGCTGAAAAAATCAGCTGTTTGCTGGAGATAAATGACCAACGAATGGGAAAAAAAACACCCCACTCCTTTTACGTTGAGTATGATCGTTTACAATATCAAAGAATAATAATTTTTCAAAAAAAGTTACACAATATCTCAGGAAGAATGAAAAAACCAACGCTACTTTAAGAGAAGATATAAAAAATTGTTACATATCAACCTACCTGCGTTGTAGCTGAAATAATCAGCTGTTTACTGTATTTAAACGACCAACGAATAAAAAAAAATGCCAGGCTTCTTTTATAGATTTTTATCACTTTGATTTCCCAAAATAAGTCATAAAATATCAGAAATAACGAAAAAATATTTGAATACTGGCTAATAAAACAATGGACAACTTATCGACCCACCTGTCTATGGAACTGAAGGAATCAGCTGTTTGCTGTATTCAAACGAACAGCGAATGAAAAATACCAGACTCCGTTTTCGTCGGATATTATTGTTAAATACCCACCAATAAATAAATTAAATAAATATATAAATTGATTATCGAATAGAGCAATAAAATTTAAAAAAATAATTTATATCCGTTGCATTTCCCGATCTAAAGTTTACGGGTTTTGACTTATAGGTATAAATCGTACAGAAATCGGATAAACATGAACCAAAACAATCCCTGTTTGTTGATCTATTGTACTTTTTAGTATTATAACATACTTATAAAAATAATATTTGTATAATTTAAATAGCGCCGTTTCTGGGAAAAATCACCTACATGGCGCTTGTAAATTATAATCAAAAGTGTGCAATTCGTTATTTAATACTTACATTTCTTGTCCTTGAGCTCTTTGACGGCCTCCGTGGTCAAGTGGTAAAACGCTCCACTGCGAAATTAAAAATTAAAAGCTTAGACTCGAGTTAACAAGTCTCGACATTCTGGACGCTGAAGAATGGTTTCCATAATTAATAGAGTATTTAGGAATATAATATGTTCTTGCATGAACGAAGAAAGGAGTGTGAAAAAAATATATGATGCGAAAGTGAATGGAAGAAGAAATCGAGGACGCCCGAGAAAGACATGGCACGATCAAGTAAATCGAATACTTGAATCGGGTCATGTGAAGAGTCAGAATAACAGAAGAGTATGTATAAGACGATGTATGAATGTGAATGAAGCAAGGAGCGTGTGCCAAGACAGAGTTATATGGCGGTCCGTACCCTCTGCCTACCCCTGCGGAGAAACGGCGTGATGGTTAGTTAGTTATATACGTCATACACTTGTTGCCATGGTACCTAATACTGACCCTTTAAAATAGTGTGCAAAAAAAAAGTGAAATATTATTTGTCGATTTCTTTGTGTAAAAATATGCAGATACACTCTTTAGACATACACTTTATTTAGATGGTTCTTAATTGTATGCATTGAGCTGCAGACATAGTAATTTATTGCACTAAGAAGGAACATTTAAGATGACTGTTTATTACTTAACCCGAATGACCAATATCTGATTAGACAATTATATCTTAGGCAATTCTAGCATTCCCCTCGAGGATTTGATTTGTCATTTTGGTACCTACTCAACCAACCTGCTGCTGAAAAGCATTACCCTATTATTATAATGGTTGGAAATAGTTTCATCGAGTACTTGAATACCAATTCGAGGTGATGACCGCGTGGGCCTACGCATTCAAAGAACTGTTGTTATTTTTTTTAACTACCGATATAACGAACCAAGTTAAACTTTTGATTCAACTGTCAACATTTTCTTTGTGATTCCTTCGTCCAACTGCTGTTTCATCGTAATCTGTTTAATTTAATGGAATTCCAAAGGTTCTGGGTGAGATGAGTAGACTTAAGAAGAGAATTGAAAATGAAAAGATCTTTGACGTTTACATATTATTTGGATGCATTTATTGGATAACGCAAAAATCCCATGATTTATTTTCATATTCTTATAAAGCTGTCTTCTACCCATTGCTGGGCTTTCTTCCTGTCCATCCAGTATTTTCTACCAAGACATATGGGATGTGGCAAGAATTTTAGCCATCCTTGCGTTGGTCTTCCTGGTGATCCTTTTCTTCTTCTCTAGAGACGAGCAGCGCATTTCACCATCATCCCATTTCCTGAAAAACTAAGAATTAATGTGTAATAATAGAAAATAAGATTTGTGCAGCGCCCTTGAGGTGATTTTTCACGAAAACGGCGCTATACAAATCATCCAAGTAGTATTATTGAATATGATCCAATATCTTCTTTTGGTCCATCCGATTTCAAATATCCCTTCAAACATTCTGTGTCTATTTCAACTACCTATTCTTATCATGGTCCATTTCTATTGTTTGATTTAATCGATCGTGGATTGCCTTCCTTCATTTCTATGGGTGCCATCAATATTAAATATCACGTACATTATTATTTCAATAGAATTATTCAATATAATTTTTGATTCAGCTATTTACCGTCGGTGCACATTGTGCACATATAATTATTATATGTAAAAGAGTCTTACTCCATTTACAAATAAAAGTAATGTTTTCGTATCACGGATCTAACGGACTGGCCCTAGTGAGTGTGTACCGGCCCTAGCCGAGGGTGGGCCGTGTTTACTGGGGTGATACCCGGCCCATATTGGGCCATTATTTGAGTCCTACTAGATTTGGGGCCCAAACTGCTCAATAAATATCATTTTATGATAACGGTCAATGTTAGCCAACGGACGGCGCGGGATAGTAGTTCTAGGATACATAAAAATACACAAATTATTATGAACAAGTAATTCAAAAACATTGATTTCAAAGGTTTAACTATTTATATGGTTGAGATCATGAAGTCAAAATATTTATTTTGATGAGGGGTCTAAAAATCATGAATTTATTCGAAATTTGTCGTAATTTGTTTTCGGTCCAATACCTACATACGGACCACCATATGAAAAGAATTCTTAAGAAGTTTTAATTTTTAGTGAAATTATGGTAATTCATTTTGAAATCTTAGTTTTTTTTTCCATTTTGTACAGTAATCAAAATCGAATTTTTTTCTGTGTTTTTCTGCGTAGGAAGGAGGTAGGGTTAATTGATATTATTTACATTGTTCATACCTATTGCCTACGAAGGTGTCTCAAATGAACCCACTAGATAAAAAAAAAACCTTCCGTGGGGCATTATGGTAGTTAACTCTTTCGCAATTAAATCTGCCACAACAGTACCTAACACTTTGTTTTTAACAAAGAAATCATATGGGAAAGGGAAAATAAAAACAGATAAAACTATCTATAGTTTTTGTGTTTAATTTGTGGAATTGTATCTATTTTTGTAATTTATTAGTATTATTATTTAGTTTACTTTATATTGTTCTGAAGAATGTTGGCTCCAACCAAAAGTGGTTTTTAAACAATATATTATATTTTTATTTAAATTCAGTTTTTTTATTTTATTTCGAGTGGCGTTCAAGGCCATTATTAAAAATAAAATAAAACTTATTAAAGTGCGTGTTAGGGGTTTTTTTCTGTTTACTTAAAAATATTTGGGTTTTACCTATGCCATCTGAAAAAAAAACACCCACTAATGCCAACGAAAATAAATGTTCGGGTCGTCAAACACTATAAATAATCAAATAAATTAGATCGAACCCATTATGGCCTTCGCTTCTACAGAGTACATGACTTTATATATAAAATTCCATAGGCCGTAGATAATATCTGAGGGTTAATTGACTGTTTCAGAGGAAGTATAAATAAAGCTTAGAGTCAGTGACTTTCAGTAATGTTTTAAAACAGATCGAAACCAAAATATCAAAATATTTATGTCTGTATGTTTATATTATGTATTGCTTTCAACCTGACCTCCGTGGTCGAGCGCCCATCGCCTACGAACCCAGATGTTGCTCTATGATCTGAGGATACTCACATTTAGCTTCTGAAAACGCCTTATAACTCGCTAGGAACAACCGTGACTTTTTCTACCGTCAAATATGAGATTTCTTACTGCATGTATCCCTTCTTCATTTCATTAAGCTTAGCGATCTAGTGTTAACTTCTTACTTATTCAGGTTCAATGAAAGAACGCCATCCTGATAACTGGTAATAAATACGATACTTCAGTATGAATCGATTTATTTCATCCGATTATTTTTATTTAACGCATGAACATTGTTCGTTGACCGTCATTATTTTTTTTATACTCAATCGTTACACGGAATATTTTTCGACCTTCGCTGATCTGCTCGCGAAGCAGATGACGAACGTCAAAGTAATGAATAGGTCTGAATCTATTATACAACAGTATTATTTTTAAGCATTCAATGGGTAAGCTTAAACAACTTAAATAACACTAAATGTGATAGTTGTCTGAAATGACCTTACCGCCGATATTTTATTATCAAAAATGTTAAATTTAAATAGCCAGTGTTTAAGAATGGTATTTATAAATTTGTAAATACAATAGTGTGTTTTTGTAACATGAATTAAAAATTAAAACATTAAACTAAGAAACAAGAGATATTAACGAAGACCAAGAAATACTCTTTTTCCCGTTTTTCTTTTTGTTTGAAGCCATAATAACCACGACCCTTTCATGTCATTTATGAAAATAAGATCAGCAAGAATGTAAATAAAAGTCACATAAAAAACATAATGAACATCCTTAAAGTGGTAAAAAAAAAACGAACAATAAAGCTCCCTTTAACGTTTGCAAATATACTTTTTTGTATCAATACCTCCTTTAAAGCGATTCTTCCAATTGGTTGGTTAAGGGATCCTTTACTATTTCATAAAAATCGTTTTCACTTTGATGGAGATTCGCGATTTTCCATTATCTTTCACTTGGGCGCACCGAAATTCCTTTGAATGTCTTTGCCAAGAAAAACAGACGCCGATAAAAAAAAACATTACTTTATTTTGCGTTTCGCGCATAAAGCCAAAAAAAACCCATCCCGGTATATAATAATGCCTACGCGCATACATATACGAGTATGCACGGTTTCTTATAATATCTTCCATTAGTACAAATAATTCATTTCATAACACAAGGGCCTTCGATTCACACTTTACACGAACACAGTTCATAAACCTTCAAGTAATTTGGTTGCTACACTGATACTTCCTTGTAATACAGAAATAATTGAACGTAAGGTCCATTTTACTATTATGTTTAATTTATTTAGGTTTGCTTGAAGGTTATTAGGTGGTGAGTTTTTTTTACGATATTGTTCTCTTTGAATATTAATTAAACCACCAATCCACTGATATTACAATAATTACGATGCTTTAGACAGGCAATCTATTTTGTTTTACAAAATATAAACATTGTTATTGATTAATAAATCATAAGAAAACAATCTAAAAGAACACGAGATCTATGTCTCTGGTAACGATATGTGAAAGAATCCACTCGAAT
Source organism: Drusus annulatus (assembly GCA_022651775.1). Taxonomy (NCBI): domain Eukaryota; kingdom Metazoa; phylum Arthropoda; class Insecta; order Trichoptera; family Limnephilidae; genus Drusus; species Drusus annulatus. Next base: position 410,387 of record JAGWCC010000354.1, on the reverse strand, counting down.
CATGATGTCTGCTTTTGGTATAATTTAATATACAAACCATATAGTTGATATATTTGATTCATCAACATCGATGTCCCAACAAACTTTATTTGATGAAAGTGAAATAATAACTCTGTTGAAAATCACAGATTTTATTTTATTTTTTATGACCGACCGGTTTTATATATTCATTATATTCTAAAAAAAAAAAAAGAGACAGATAATATGAAATGAAAGAGGCAAAAAACTAAACTTAATTTAGTTTCTACGACATTAATATTGTTTCAATGACAAATCTTAATAATAATAATATTTTGATGATTTTTATAGCGCTGTTTTTGTGAAAAATCACCTCATCTTGTTAATAATGACATATTCCTGTCTTCTTTTATATCTTCTCCTTTTTTTACTTTTACTTTGAAAATAGCGTATATTATTTAACCAACAGTTACCGCATTTCTGTTATGTTCGACTTTCAGTTAGCGCTGCTGGACGCCAGCTGAGTTTAGTTCTGTGAGGTTATTACTCTGGCGCGTCACAACAAGTCTTACAAATAAAATATCTGGTTAATAAAAATCTTTTTTTATCTCTCACATGACCCATATATAGTAATGTTTAGATGCAAAACGCCATATTATGTGGAATAATTGATTTAATTACTGTTCTTTTTTATTTACTTTATAAAGTTTATGTCTGTATTATCATAGACATAAAATACAAGACACGTCATATTCATACAAATCTTACGAAAAGTGAAGCACAACTAGTACCGTCTTGTTTTCGGTTTCACCCGCTTATGAAAAGGATAGCTATTCAATGAATATGTGTGTACAGATGAGATAGCTATATGAACGTCCCACGCTACTGTTATATTCGGGTATTGCGCCACTAGCCGTGGTTGCCTTCCACACACTTATGTTTTTCTGCATTCGCTATCTCACACCGTTTTCGAGTAGCTAATTGTATTTATACATTGTGAATAATTGTATTTATTGAAATAATAGTGTTTTTTGGTAATTATGAATGGAAAGAAACCCCATGAGATATGCTTTTTGCTTTCGAATGATTTTTACACCTCTCAAGGTATTTTTTCTCAGAAAGGAGCATACAGCGACGCGTTTGTGACAGCTGGTGACAGCTTGTCTGTTGAACGAATGTTTGTGTGATACTAAACGCAGTAAATCTCAGGTATGTCTCGCGGACTCGGTTGAGTGCATTCACGCGCGTTGTCTCAGTAACGTATCTACATTATGTAATTCAACTAAGTGTATTATACGTATGTTAAATGGTTATTGATCAACAGCCCAATAATTTGGGCCTACATAAAGAAAAACGAAATCAAGATCTATGAAATTAGACTCAAACAAATAAAATGAAATTGCTTAAGAAATTTGTGTCCAGGTAAATGTCAATTTACTAAATTGAATGTATTTTGCAAAGTTTGTAAATTCAGTCAGAAACGTTCGGACAATTCGCTCTCGAGTCACCCACGAGCCACAAGGGCCTATTGAGTTGTTGTCTTGACCTATTTCAGAGCATTTTTACCACTAGGAAGGAAAATAAACACGAGTCGCTCGGCTAGAACTAGGCAGTGCCAGCAGGCAGCGGGCAGCGGGCAGGCACCGCTCGCGACCAGTGGCCCGTGAGCCAATGAGCTAGAAACTGAAAACAAGATGAAAGGGATCACTCTGATTCTCAACTCCCTTCAATTTCGATTCAAAATGTAAAATCCCGCACTAGGCAACGCGTTCTTGAAAAGGGTTACACGATCAAACTACGCAGGCGGAAATTACACGTTTTTTTTACGTGACTCTTTTCAGAATAACAGAATAGTATGTATGAGACGATGTATGAATGTGAATGAAGCAAGGAGTGTGTGCCAAGACAGAGTTGTATTGCGGTTCGTCCTCTCTTTTTAAAATCTACAAGTGTAATTTTTTCCATGTGTAATTTTGTGTGATTTAACTAACTAACCAACCATCACGCCGTTTTCCCCACAGGGGTAGGCAGAGAGGACGGACCGCCATAAAATTCTGTCTTGGCACACCCTCCTTGCTTCATTCACATTCATAAATCGTCTCATACATACTACTCTGTTATTCTGACTCTTCACAAGACACGTTTCTAGTATTCGATTCACTTGATCGTGTCATGTCTTCCTCGAGCGCCCCTGACTTATTTTACCATTCACTTTCGCATCATATATTCTTTTCACACTCCTTTCATCATCCATTCGCTCTACAAGCCCAAACCATCTAAGCGCCCCTTTCTTTTTCCTATTCATTACGCTTACAACTGGATTTTCCGGATATCCACATTTTAATTGCGTGTAATTAATCAAATATACCCTCCACGGATGTGCCAAAGGTTGCACAACATTTGAAACAGTGTACAAAGGTTGCCGGGAAACGTTACGATTTTCATAAAGGTAAAATTAACATCATTTTCAGAATAAGGCTCTCCGAGTATGGGTAAGATTACACTTTGACTTTTTTTGTACCATCGAAAAATTTCAAGAAAATCGTTTAGTGATCTTTTCTTCTTAGGAAAAACAAGGTGAATTGAAGATAGGTACAATTTATGTTTTGTTTTTGCTATGTTAGCATGGCTCTGTCCTCTTCGATCAATTTTTATTTACTGAATAACATAACTTTGTGTTTCTGTTTATAAATGAGATGAAAGTATAATATTGAATGTTTATTTATTACTAATCCTGTCAAATTTTACTTATCTGAAAACGGTTTTATTTCTCTGTGATGTGGATTGAAACTTATAAATATCTTTGATCGCATAAAATCACCTTTTTTGTAGTTCATCAAGTTTTATATTTCGTCAACTGCAAAACTTCTCTCGTAAAGTTTTAACTCTTAATTAATTTATTTTTTTAAAGAAAGGCAAACATTTTCATTTTACAAATATCCTGACCGTATTTTAACTCCTCATAATAAATTTTAAATGTGTCCTGAGTAATGACGGGGGACTTAGTTTAGGTAGAGTATTGAAAACACGACGCCTGTGTGGGAACTTAACGGTCTAGACCGCTTGACCAACTAACCAACTTAGTTGGTAAATTTAGGCGTACATGTGCCAATGCATAATATATTACTTTTGAAGACCAATATTTTTTGCGACGATATTTGAACCCATTGCTTCCGAACTCAAAATCAAAATATTGATATTATTTTGATTTTTCGTCATCTCATTTATAAGACGAATAGGTAGTAATCTCCATGAAATGTTGGCGATGCCTCAAAGCGCAAATTACTTTGTTTGCTCGCAATCAAAACAAAAAATTCGTAATTTTTGTTTATATTAAAACCCTCTCGTAACTTATTTCATAGACTTTATTCCGTTAAGATAGGAAGGATGACCCAGTTATGGACAAATGCGTCACATGATTAGTTACTCTTTAGTCAATGACACATCCTATTCACATATTTGCCTCGGCTAAATCGCAAACAAAAACATGTGGTAGCCTCACTTACATGATATACTCGTAACTCTGATAAACAACGAGTATATTGAGTTGTCTTCTTAGCTGAAATATCATGCATATATACTTTCAGTGGAACCTCGGATTGCGATCAATTTGACCATACAGCTTTTGTAATGCTAGTGCCTTTGAATAAATAAACCGAGAGATGTGTGTTATGAGCGTGTTCGTGTGCCCGAAAAAAGCTCAATTTTCTTTACTTCTAGAGAAATTGATTAAACTTTATATTACACGAACCACAAAAAATATTATACTAACAAAAAAATATTATACTAACCATCAAGCCGTTTCTCCGCAAGGGTATGCAGAGAGGGTGGAACGCTATTCAACTCTGTCTTGGCACACACTCCTTGCTTCATACATAGTCTTCTGTTATTCTGACTCTTGACATGGTCCGACTCAAGTATTTGATTCATTTGATCGTGCCGTGTCTTCCTCGGGCGTCCTGGCCTTCTTCTACCGTTCACTATCCCATCTCATATTCTTCTTGCACTCCTTTGTTCGTTCATTCGCTCTACATGCCCAAACCATTACAGTGTCGCATAATCCTATCAAGTACACTTACATCATCCTTGCATTCTTTTCGGATATGCACATTTTTAACACGGCCACACATGGTTTTCCCGCACATACATGGGGATCCACAGGGATTTAATTTCTACAGCATTAAGTCTACTTTCATGCTTCCTCTGCCAGTTCTATGCCATCAAACTTTCTCAAAAATCGAATTTCTTTCTTGAACAGATTATCAACTACATCGTCCTGCCTGGGGCCTAGTATGTCTTATGTAAACTGACGACATCAAATCGGAATAGATTACACTTCTAGGATCGGTATAGATAAGATTTTAGGGTCTCTTCAGTAACTAAAGCCCACTTGAAGATGGCTCTTCACTCCGAGCAATACATTAGTTTTACTTCCAAAAATTCTTCGCTGCCAGCCTGTCCAGATGCTGATACAGATCTGTCTTGTCAGTTGGCCTGCAATCGTACACAGCCATAATTGCTCTGTCCTCCCTCCTGCTAGTCAACTGGCTCTCACGCTGCTTGTGTTAAAGGGTTGATGGGTCAAGGAAACTATTCTTAGTGTCTCCTGTATCTCCACGTTCTTACTTCTTTTTCTTTTTTTCGTAGTGAACATCGCGCAAGAGTCCCAACTGCTCCCACCGTCTGGAGCCAGTGGGACTATAGCATCTCCGATTCGAGTATATTATGAGGCTGAAGCTGATAAGGAGGGGAAGGAGATGAGGAAGAGAAAGGTTGGTATTTTTTCTAAAAAATGTGTTTTTATTTGCCAGTTTTCTTAAAAAATAACTTAACAAGAAATAATAACTTATAAGAGTCACGGTTTATGAATTTGCATATTGTGTAACAAACACATTAACGATGCTATCTATAAATCAGAAAGTCTCTTTTTCTCAATTTAAACTATCTAACTGTGAGTTCTGGCGTCATGAAATTTGTACTGGTTTCTCTGTGTGGAATATTTTTGGTCAACGAAATTATGTTCAACTAGAAAAGTCATATCCAGCATTCTACGCCGCTTGATGATGCACTATTATTTCATTCACATTTTGTTTCATGTGAATAGTTTCGAATTCATTGTATTTTAAGTTAAAATAAATAGAGTACTTGTGGGAGCTACGTATGCGCATTATTGATACGTTAAAGTGGTTTACAACCAATCATATAAATTCTATGTACTCATATAGTAATTATAATATCATTGCATTTCTATAACGTAGCTCTTTTTATATTTCACCTCAACTACATATTATACTTGATATTCTGATACGTCTCGTAATAGTCACAAAACATTTAAAAAATCAACTTAGAACATAACGACAGCAAAGTTAAAAGCTCCTAAGTAAGCCATGTTGACATGAAATAAACCTCTCAATGGGTTAAACTATATTGTTATCGTTTCTGACAAGAAGAAATTCAAGTCGCCTAATATTATATATTTAATGTGCTGACCATTTTGCTGTTGTTTCGACAAACAGATTTGCAAACTGCAATCCGCTTAAATGCATTTGATTAATCTGTTGTGATCAGCTGTTTCATTTACCGGAATTATCTGCGCTGTCAAAGTGACAGCTAAATGCAAATGCACCGCTGTACGCCGTATTCCTAGGTAAATTATTCATAATAATAGAGGTACCTAGCCTGCCACCTACCACAATCGCTATATCAGTTTATCCTGGTTTTACAATGATAGTCAATGCATCGGGATGCTTATAAAATGGCATAGTTTTGGAGATTGTTTATCTGAAGTTAATCTTGAAAACTAAAGATTCTCAAATACCTCTCATACGATTTACTTATATAACCAGTACTGCGGCTCACAGGCCTTATTACTATCACCATCTGATGGTTTCATTTATTTGACTGAATTTAAGTTTACATTAGTGAGTTCTTAGGGAATAGGTCTTAACTGGATAAAAAAAAACCCAACCAAGAAGAAAAATAAATTATATATTCGTAAAAAACATTAACTTTGTAGCTTGCCATATTTATAAATAGAACATATATACTTTGTTTTTAACCACTTTTTTATTTAATATTTTGTCTACCGGTTTCGGAAGTACCTTTCCATCATCAGGACAATATTAAATTAATCTTTAGATAATAACTTCATCTCTTCTGGAAGAAACATATGTGGAGATAAATTCTGTACACGATCAAAGAATGTATGTTTTGAAGTATCTGGAGATATACATTCTCCAGATACTAAAAATATACATTCTCGTGTACAGAATTTATCTCCACATATGTTTCTTCCAGAAGAGATGAAGTTATTATCTAAAGATTAATTTAATATTGTCCTGATGATGGAAGGGTACTTCTGAAACCGGTAGACAAAATATTAAATAAAAAAGTGGTTAAAAACAAAGTATATATGTTCTATTTATAAAAATAAATTAGTTTTATTTGCATAATATTGGATTACATATGAAATATCATGATGAATAAGACATTAATTATAATTTTTAGTTGATTTGGTTTGATGAAGACGTAGCTGTTAAGATTGATAAATGAAGAAAAAAAGTTTTGCTCTGGCGTTTAAAGAACTGTGCATATATATGTATATAGATGAATAAGACATAAATTGTGTGTTTTAGTTGATTTGGTTTGATGAAGACGTAGTGGTTAAGATTGATAAATGAAGTAAGAAAAGTTTTGCTCTGGCGTTTAAAGAACTAATATTGATATTTGGATAATTTGTATAGCGCCGTTTTTTGTGAAAAACCACCTCAAGGGCGCTGATAACTATGTATATATACTTGTATGTGATTACAATCTAAAAGGTACGAGTATATCAGTTTTGCCGGGTATATTATTCATTACATCGTCCGTGACAGCTAAGGCGTTGTTAAGTTTGCGATAAAAAAATATTATGGACTTAATTATTTTGAGTTTTCTTTAAAAAAATTATCCAACGAGGCAGCTTAATATTTTTCATCGTAATAAAATTGTAAGACTTTCTTTCAATACTTATTTAGGTGCTTATCCCACGATTTCACACAGTAAGTGTAATATTATGACCGAGGAGAATTCGCTTCCCTCGCGTAGCAAGCAGCAGGCAGCAGGCAGCAGGCAGCATTCAGAATCCAGCCGGTTCACTCGAAATCGGAATACAGAGAAAAGATTTCAAAGAGAGAATAAATCACGCACATTACAGCGCTCCAACCCAATTGAAAGCTCACTTGAAGTATCTGACATAAAACGCATTCCGATTTGGTTCAGCGGATCGAGCTTCGTGACATTTCCGCCATAAATAAAGCGCTGCCACGTGACAGCTAGGGATCGCCGGTGACAGGGCTGCGCCAAATGCCAAATAGCGTTATGTGCCCCAGGGGTGGCCATACTACGTGTATATGTAACAGACATATGACACCCCCCATTCCCTCGGAACTCGTCTAGGCGTGCTTTATTACTTTGACCTCTAAACACTGACTGGGATGTGTTATTTATGTAATTTGAAGAACATTGATTTGTTTCGTTCAAAGCTAGAATTAATAACGTCACGCAATATTTCAAAGGGGGTAATCACAGTAAATAGCGATATCGCATAAAAATTCAGCATTTATCATCGATTTCCGACAGATGTATTTTTCATGGAATCGATATGAGGTGATATGTTAGGTTAAAGCGTTAGGGTCGGGTTAGCAGAAATGAAGGTGTTATAACACTCGGTAATATCAAACAAATCGGCTTATTTTATTACCATACTCTTCCTTATGCTGTCATTTTCTATTGTTCTATTCGATGCTGTCACCGAAGTAAATGTCTCATGTGGTTTATTTATTTATACTGGGTTTTAACAGATGTTATCACTTATGTGAAAAAAACTCAGATAGTGTAAAATAATGGTTAAAAAAAATTACAAATACAAAGGATACATCAAATATAAAATTACAAAAACTCAATCAATGATAAATGATTTTAAATGATGTTGATAGTGATGTTATAAATAACTACAAAATCAAACATATTATTTTAAACCTACTATAAAAAAAAGTATCATTATTATAAAACTATAAAATTCTTCTACAGATTTACTGCTATACAACAGCATCATGGTCCTCAACATATACTCGTATCTATACGTACATTTCGTTTTTTTATCTAACTAACTAACCATCACGCCGTTTCCCTGCAGGGGTAGGCAGAGAGGACGGACCGCCATACAACTCTGTCTTGGCACACACTTCTTGCTTCATTTACATTCGTACATCGTCTCATACATACTCTTCTGTTATTCTGACTCTTCACATGACCCGATTCAAGTATTTGATTTACTTGATCGTGCCATGTCTTTCTCGGGCGTCCTCGACTTCTTCTTCCATTCACTTTCGCATCATATATTCTTTTCACACTCCTTTCTTCGTTCATTCGCTCTACATGCCCAAACCATCTAAGCGTCCTTTTCTTGATCCTATCAATTACGCACATATCAGCCTTGCATTCTTTCCGGATATCCACATTTGTAATACGGTCATACATGGTTTTACCGCACATCCGTCTCAAAGATCTCATTTCCACAGCATTCAGTCTACTTTCATCCTTCCTCTGCCAGTTCCATGCCTCACTGCTATACATCAGGGTTGGTATACGCACTCCATTGTGGACTGCTAGCTTCGCTTCTTCAGACAATTTCTTATTTGCCCCAACAGCGTTCAGTCCTCCATTAATGGAGTTTCCTGCATTCACCCTTCTTTCAATATCTTTATCTAAGACTTCTTAAATTTCAAGAATATTTAATAGTAAATAATTTTGCAAGCCGCCTGTTTGGGAAATATTTTATTAAAAAATGGGCAACAGAAATTCTGCTTTTCCAGTATTCACTTTGTTTTGATTTTTACATTTCAAAACTGATTATCAACTTAGGTACAACATACCTTTATGATATTTCTATTATTTTGAATGAATTGTTACACCCACATTTATACATACTCTTCTGTTCTACCGACATTCCCTTGATCACACTAGGTCCTTCACCATAATTATTATTTATAGTTTATACGGAGCAGAATTAATTTCGAAATACCCTTTTCAAAACATCGATTTCGTGTTAAAAAATAAGAGTAAGCGTTTGATTTATCACGTGCCACCCTGAAATGCCTCCCTGCTGCCCGCGCCCGCCGTATTCCGCCTGGCGCACATTACATCCAGCCGCTCGCCATTTGGCACAGCCCTGACTGGAACAGGATGCACAAGCGAACCTAAAAATATGGGCGCTATTTCGGTGTTTTTTTTTGCAAAGTGAACTTTTAGCCCAAAGAATTAATGATGAATGTCACTGACATCAATTTTTACAACCACTTTGGTGACACGCCTTTACGTTGGCAGTTTTTTTTGACATGCTCTTTCTTTTAGGTTACCGAGCTACTGAGCATTTATGACTTTTTCGCTGCGCATTTCGTTACTAGAGGCGTTTTATTTTTGATACAAACATTTATGGGCTGTAAACCTGATAATGACCACAGTTTAAAAGCTTTGAATAATAATAATAATAATATTTGGATAATTTGTATAACGCCGTTTTTTGTGAAAAATCACCTCAAGGGCGCTGTACAAATCTTAATTTCTACTTAATATTAATTCTTAGTTTATATAAACATACATCAACATACTTACCTGGCAGGTCACTTCTGGCAGTACACAATCACCATATCATAATAACTTAATATTTAGAATAACTTAAATTTTTATTTTTATTTATTTATTTATTTTTTCTTTATTATTATTTTTTAATTTTTCGTAGTGAAGAACAGATAATGGTGATAATCTTCTAATGAATTTAAGGAATGAGAGTCTGAAAAGTTTTCTTGGTTCTATTGGGCTTGTTACATCTTGATTATGGATATGATTTTCTGAAAAAATGAGGTTTGAGTATGGCTCTGAACTCTGTCGAGTCTTTTATTACTCTCAGAGCATGTGGTAGTCCATTCCAGGCTTTAGGACCTGACACTCCGAAGGCGCGCTCTCCGAACTTAGTGTCTGGTGTGCGCTTTGGTTCTTTCAACCTTCCGATAGCCGATGACATTGCCGATCTAAGAGTTGACTGTCGCGAATTGGAATTTTCAGGAATACACAATTCCGATAAATAAGCCGGAGCCATTCCGTTAATTGATTTGAAAACCATCCAGCAAAGCTTAAACTGGATTCTTTCGGGACATTTAAGCCAGTGAAGATTTTTGAGGTACTCTGAGATATGGGAATATTTTAATACGCCAGTGATAAGTCTTGCCGCGGCGTTGAAGACTAGTTGTAGTTTGTTAATTTGATATTTCGGAAGACTAGCTTATATTCCGTTGCAGTAATCTAAACGCGAAACGACGTACGAGTTTACAAGTAGTTTGATTGCCTCTGTTGGCAGGTTTCTTCGCACTGATTTTATTTGTCTTAGTTGAAAGAACCCTGAGCTCACAGTCCTGTTAATTTGGGATTTAAGGGAAAAATCAGCATCCAGATTAACACCCAGAAGTTTGATGGATGTCTTTAGAATAATGTCACTTCCTGGGACAGCCATTGGGGAGTTATCGATGTTATGCTGACGTCTGCTTGTGGCGGTCCAGAGAAACTCTGTCTTCGAAGGGTTCAATTTCAGTCTATTTGAGGTCATCCAGAGAGAGATCGCTTCTAGACACTCAGTCATGCGGATTTTTAGACTATCTATTTCTGTCGGTGAGCAGTAAAAGTAAACTTGCTGGTCGTCGGCGTAGCAATGTGATATAAGACCAAATGATTTGATTATTTGAGCGACATCATTTATGAAGAGGACGAAGAGCAGTAGACCCAAAACGGACCTCTGGGGTACTCCAGATGAAAGAGTTGTAAAATTTGATTGGTTTATTCTCACCTTCACGGCTTGTGAACGGTTATTTAAGTATGATATCATCCTATTTTTAACGCCACAGTTTAAACTAAAAGTTTCTTCTAGTCGTGTAATAAGAAAACCGTGGTCGATCTTGTCGAAAACTGCGCTCATGTCTAAGACCGAGAGAAGTGCTAACTTTCCTGACTCGATGGCAAGAGTGATGTCCGACAAAACACGTAGTAATCCAGTTTCCGTCGAGTGGAACCTTCTGTATGCAGATTGATATTTAGTTAACAATTTATTTGAATTTATATGATTGGTTATCTGTGAAGCAGTAATTTTTTCTAGAATCTTGGATATATATGGAAGATTTGAAACGGGTCGGTAATTTGATAAATCTTCAGCGTCCAATTGCGGTTTTTTTTTATGGAGTTACGACAGCTGATTTTAGTGATTTGGGAAAATCACCTGTGCTAAGTGACTTATTAAAAAGATAAACTAGAAAAGGAGCTATTTTGTTGCAACACTTCTTCAGAAGCCACGTTGGAATAGGATCAAGAATAGACTGTTTGTTTGGTGAGTTGAGTATTAGCCTCTTCACTTCTTCGAGGGATGTAGATTTGAATTCGGAGAAGGTTTCGCTATTGCTGTTAGTGAAAGATGGTGGTGGGGCGGAGATTGTCAGGGCGCGTATCGACTCAATTTTTTCGAGAAAGAACTTCGAAAAGGTTTCCGGAGCTATGTCGATTGTATTTTCGGCACGAACATCAGAAACGACCGTCTTGACCGAATTCCACAACCGACGTGGGTTTTTGCGCTCTAAGTCAATCCTTTTAATCCAATATTCAGACCTTTTTGACTTAATGAGGATTAATGAGGTATCACTCCACTTAGCGTAGGGTCTATACCAGTGCGCACAGAATTTTTGATTAGTGGGAAAGACATCCGATTTAAAAATAAATAAATTATAGTGAATACCGCACAAGAGTCCCAACTGCTCCCCACCGTCTAGAGTCAGTGAGACTATGGCATCCTCAATTGGGGTATGTTGTGAGGTTGAAAGGTCGTGCGGAGGGGAAGGATATGGGGAAGAGAAAGGTAAGGAAGTACCTGGCTATCCAGATCTCGTCATCAAATACGGCTAAAGCCATTTCAAACAACGTTTCAATTTTGAATGGTGGTCTTTCACCAGGCCGATTCTTAGAGTATCTACCACTCTTATTAATTAATACTAAAGATATGCACCAACAGATGTTACTGATTGCTCTTGCATTTGTTCTGTCAAACCACCGCCTGGACCTCAGAGCAGTAATACACAAGAGAGAGCGCTGCTGCAGTCAGTTTTTATGAGGTTTGCCGGACTCGGCTATACCTGGGTGTGGCTAGGACTAGGACTAGGGTATTTATTCATCCATTCATAGCCCATGACGACATAATGTTTTTTTTATTCATATACCCACTTTTTCACAGTATTGTTATTAACAAAAATATAGCATGTAACCTAATAAACCGTTGACTTATGTCCATTTATTTCACGTATCAAAACGTATGGGCGGAGTCAACGGAGACGCGGGACACGAAGAGCATTCTAACAATCCTTTAAAGCGGTGTGATAATATGGGAAATTTTGTTGTCTCTTTCTTTCTCATGGTGTGCGACGTAAAAACCCGGAGAAAGTGATTTATCCCAAATTTGTATAGGTTGGGCAAAAATAATTAGCTGTCTCTCCATATATTGTTACTTCAAGGCCTAGACACTAACAAAAATACTAACACAAACGAGGCACTTGAACGGGCACACAGCTAACAGCCTACATGCATTCATATTTTGTGTAGTGTAGTGAACATAGATCATCTATTCTGACTCAGGCGGAGTTTCGGCATATGTAGTTACTGCTTTTGGCACGTTATATTCGGTCGGTCGATGGGCGCTCGCGGCGGTTCGATTAGCTGAACTCGGCGGTTATTTTGAAAATAAAGATTTATTTTTTGCAATAGTTTCATATTATTTAATCCAATAAAATTCAAATTTTTATGCGAGTACGGCAGGGTAGGCAGTGTTTATGTGGCTATATGGAGTGCACGCTTCTGGTCTATACGTGATTTAATTTAGTGAAATCTTTTGAAATATTATCATTTAAATGTGGTATTTTTAGGCACGTACGTATGTTGTAAATGTTGCCTATTCTATTAAGTAGGCATTATTGCCTTGACCCCTCATCCCGTTAAACCTTTCAAATAACAATGTTGCACAAGCTTTATTGAACTGGCTTCATTTTCATTGCGAAATACGGGCTCTAACGGTACTCTAAATAAAGTCGATCATATGAACTACGTTTTGTAATTCAGCCCTTTATACGAGTATGTCGTGGAATGAGTACTTTACAGAACGGACGTTTAAGAACCTCCCAGACTAAACCCGATTCATTTGCATGAAAGTGCACTAATCCGTGCACACTTTATACATACATTCATGTATAAGTTATTACGACGGTTTTAATTTTAGTTCGCTTTCAAATTACGACAACTTTCAATAGGTGGTAGTTCGCCTCTAATTTAGAGCAGCTTGAAAAATGTTCTACAGATGTACAAAATTATCTGCGCACCCGGGGGCGTCGCTGCTATAGATATCGTGGTTACAAATGCACCAAATTGCTACGTTCGTTCGTTCGACCCATTATTAGTCATTTGCGAACTGATACGTTTGCTCATCTACATACATACGGTAAACCACCTTGTTGTAAAAGTAAGAATCGAGTTGTAATGCTAAAAAAGCAAATATTTAGGAGATCGAAAGGTAAAACTTTATCTATATCCTGTTGCAATCGGGAAAGACTATAATACTCGTAAATGCATTCTTGGAATCGCCTGTGTTCTGTCACTATCCCTTGGCGTACGTACAAGAGTACCCGTTACATTCGACTATGTCCACATACTTTTTTACACTAAACTAACTAACTAACCATCACGCCATTTTTCCGCAGGGGTAGGCAGAGAGGATGGACCGTCATATACCTCTGTCTTGGCACACACTCCTTGTTTCATTCGCATTCATACATCGTCTCATACATACTTTTCTGTTGTTCTGATTCTTCATAATAATAATAATAATATTTGGACGATTTGTATAGCGCCGTTTTTGTGAAAAATCACCTCAAGGGCGCTGTACAGATCTTATTTTCTATTATTACATATTAATTCCTAGTTAAAATAATAAAATATACAGGAACATACTTACCTGGCAGGTCCCATCAGATAGACACACTTATTAACTTAAAATTACAATTATGATTTTTATTTTCTATTTTTATTTTTCCGATTTATGGCATGCGAGTGAAATTAAAAGATGGGCTTTCTGAATTTGTCTTACAGTACAGGAGTTGGTTAAAACTTGAATATCTAAATTAAAATCATTAAATTATCATTTAAAATAATTTATAGTATATTTGCGGCACGTTACAGAGCGGTAGATACTCTAAGTATCACCCTGGTTAAAGACCACCATTCAGAATCGAAACATTGCTTAAAATGGCTGGTCACTTCCCGATCTTCCTTTTTCTTATTTTCTTCACCTCCCCACTACTTTCAGTTAATTGGGGATGCCATAGTCCCACTGGCTATAGACGATTGAGAGCAGTTGGGACTCTTGTGCAGTATTAACTATAACAAAAGAAGAAAAAAAAAGAACGGGTAGGCAGATATGATGGACAGCTACAAAAATCTGTCTCGGCATACGCTCCCTGCTTCATTCACATTCATGCATTGTCCATACATAATTTTCTATATTTCTGATTCTTGACATGACCCAACGCATGTACAAGGTACCTACCCTTTTTTGTCAACCTTCCACATACAACATTTTTAACCGTTTTAAGTATTATGCATAAAAAAACCAACAACAACAAATCAATCAATCAAACGTACTTCACTTAATGGTAGCTTATGCTAATTATATGTATCAACTATTTATTAAACAGTTCCACTTACACTCTCACTGATTGAAAATCAATTATCAAATCGGGTTACTATATTTAATACGAAAACTGTTTCAAGCGCCCTTGAGGTGATATTCTTTTACTACAACGGTGCCATTATTTTTTTACAATATTAATAATTATTATTACCATTATTGTTTGCTTTTTCAGAAATATCTCAAGCAAGGCAAGTGTAATTTGTGCAAGTTCATAAATTCTGCTTTCAGCGTAATTGCATGAAATAAATTCATCGGGCAATTTGATCATCCGTTTAGAGTTTTTCTATTCTTACACTTTCCTGCATTATATAATATAATAATACTAATTTAATTTATCTAGGCTCATTTTTGTGAAACATCACCTCAAGGGCTCTTTACAAAACTCTAAAAATACCAAATAAATATATAGCAAATCTTACCTTATTTATATTTATATATTAGTTATTTACTCTCATTCCCTGAATTTATTAGAAGATTTTTATCATTATCTGTTCCTCGCTACGATTTTTTTAAAAATACCTTTAAAATACTGTATTTTAAGTTTGCTCTCATGCCCTAAAAAAAAAATTATAAATAAATGTAAAAACCAGAAAATTTTAAAGTTATTATGATAAAGTGATTGTGTCCTGCCAGAGGTAACCTGCCAGGTAAGTATGTTGCCGTATATTTATATAAACTAGGTATTAGTATTAAGTATAAATTAAGATTTGTACAGGGCCCTTGAGGTGATTTTTCACAAAAATGAGCCTAGATAAATTAGATAAGTATTATTATTTTTACATTTGTCACTGGCTGCGAAATTTTTGAACTTTTTGTTCGGCAGTAGATCGAGAATTGAAGATCGCGGATAATTGCATGAAAAGGTATTATTACACTGGTGTATTTAATGCTAACGGGCTAGCTTAGCTTTGTAAATTAGAGCGATTCTGTTATTTATTAAATGATTTTCTGAAAAGATGAGTTTAGCTCTGAAGTCTGTCGAGTCTTTTATTATTCTCAGATCGTGTGGTAGTCTATTCTAGGCTTTAGGACCTGATACTCCGAAGGCGCCCTCTCCGAACTTGGTGCCTGGTGTGCGCTTAGGTTCCTTCAACCTTCCGATAGCTGATGATATTGCTGATCTAAGAGTTGACTATCCCGAGTTGGAATCTTTAGGAATACACAGTTCCGATAGTGGATTGTAGAGCGTACGATGTACACGTCCGGTGGTTGGCAATCATAATACTATTGCTAAGTAGCTATCTGGCTCCAGCTACTTAAATGGCAATTCGTTATATCAGGCGTTCAAATAATGGAAACTTATTACCTATTGCACTAACTCAGTGGAAACAGGTAATGTTCGTATTTATTTCATTGTCTGCTTTATTAATTTCAAAATTGAATTTATGTGAAATTGTCAGCTTGCATTAGACCACTGAACAAATAATCTCTAGGAGTGTGATCTGTGAATATTCCTATTTGATATAAAACTTCATGTTGCTAATTTACATAAGACCTTTCAAATATTTCGTCCCAGACAAGCTAATAAAATTGGTTATCTGGGCAAGAAAGAGTTCCGATTTTTGAAAATGTTTGTTAAATTTCACCAGAAGTGGGGACAAATTGTACTAACTTCGTGCAAATGGACACGTCTTCTCACATTTCTGTCAGTTTTCTCTGCAGTGGGTCAGATGTATTGAGAAGCACTTATATTTCAGCTCTTCGTAATTGATTCTCCATTAGTTTTTTTTTGTTTGTAGGTACCAATCAGAGGGTATGCAAAGCTTTTCAAGATAACATAAGAAGTGAATGATTTATGATAGGTGTATGATTTCCAATGATTTATTAAATCTATTTATATATGCCTGTGACGAACGATATTATATTATTCTACCATAATGAAAATATTGTCACCATGGGGCCGAAGATTTCAATATCTCCCGGAATAAAGAACGTAACTTTGAAGCGCCACGGTAGTACTAATGGTAGTATGTACAGTAGATTCATGATACGGCCCTGCCGTTGAGAGATGCGATGTAACCTTTCTCTCTGCCCCAGAGTCGTTTATGGGAAAGAGGGAGAAGTTACAGTGGGGCTTCTAAAGATAGTATGTACCTTACAATTCTACTCAGCCTCTCTCCCACACGGTGGAAAAAACAATTTTGAAATCAAAAGTCTAATTCTGAGAATATTGGATCGTTTGGTAGTAATAATATTTACTTGAGTTCGATGGTCTGAGCAAAGAGAAAGATGAAAAATAATAAAAAAAACTGTAGGTACAAATAACCGTTTTTAATAGGAACTCACTTTTAAAGGATTTCCAGAAAAAATACACATTTAAGTATGTGATGGTGCTATTGTCTATTTGTATATATAAGCAGGATTGGTATAAATGCCTGCGAAACTAATATGGATTGAAAAGATAATCAAGGAAGACCTAGTAGGTAGCGAGACCGTGAAATATCTAGTGATTTATCGAGACGTGTGATCAATAAGCAGCCAAGGGAATGGGCACACGGTGTTCTGAACGGTTAGCTTTTGACGCCCTAAAAGGCTTTCACAATTGACAAATCAAACCCCAAAAAACAATTTGAATTCTTGATAACATCACAATGAAATCACACTTCAGTAAGCTCCCATAAGAGACATGTACTCGTACTCAGAAGTCTTTTTATACAAATATTTACCCGTAACATCCACAACATTCAGAGTTGCTGTAACAATGATATCTCACAACCTTTTGTAGGTACACCAAATATCAATCACTAAAAACCTTATTTAAAAACCGGAATTATATTTTACTTACTTTCCAAAGACTCGTCACAAATAAACAGCATTCTGAATTTGTTTATAAACTTTTAAGGTATTAAGTTTTTTTGCGCTTCCTCCCTTTTCAAGCCGTTTCAGACACCTTTGTGGGATCCACTATAAGGGTACTACTGCCCACAAAACCAAATGTGTTGGTAATCTTCAAAATTAAGTTTGGGTTTTGTAAAAACTTGCAAAGACTTCTTATGAAATTATATTTAAAGAGATTTAGAATAAGTAAATGCAACTTATGCACCATTTGAACATGAAAAACAAAGCCCTATTAATATTTCTAAAACTGTGAAGAGACAAAAAATCTTTACTTGTATTTTTTTTTAAATGAAATCGGTATATATTCGGTTTGAATTTTAAATATTATTTACGCCTCTTCTGTTTGAGAAAGTTTAGCAATACCTTTTTGATACCTGCTTCGTCGCATTGTTTATTTGAACGAAGTCGACAGGGCATCACTAATTGACCATGATTGGTGGAAACTAGATGTTGTACAGGTAATACCGGATTAACTGTTTAGAAATACGGTGGCATTAGACGACTACAATATTAAGGAATAGGCATACCATGTCAAGGGACACATTCGGTTAATTCCGTATTAATGCTTGAACTGACAAAGATGATATCGAATGACATTGGGTGATGGAGAATCAAAGCGAAGGTATAGGTAATAGATAATTGGTTATTTCCCATAACATCACATTGATATTAAGTCACAATAACAGCTGAGAAAAAGCTTCGAAAAGCTTATTAGGGAAATAAGATATATCACGCAATTAAAAACAACACCCAAAGACAAACGGGGAAGATGACCTTTACGGGTTTTTATGCATCAAGACCAATTTGAATTAAAGCAGGCTCCTTCTAGAATGCTTATATTGTGCCGTTTTTTGTAGATAATTATAAAATTAAGCGAGTCTGCAGCCACACTTCTCCGTACGTTTTTTACAACTTCTTATCTGGTATCTAACTAATCATCTTACGTAGATAAAATAAATTCGGCTTCAAAATCAAAGATTTTTCAAATCGGAGAATAGCGTCCCTGTTGTTGTTTTTTTATGCTTTTCAACCGTTTCTACCTCGCTGACTATTCATAAAATAAAATAGCTTTGATATTCTCAGGTATGCTACGATTGAATCCGAGCACTGCCTCCGATATTCAAAGGACATGTCCGATCCAACTTAGCTGAGATTCTCCCGTTGAAAATCTTTTTTTTTTTTAGATTCCGTTATATCCTCAGAGCAATAATATACCAGGAGGAAGCGCTAGTGTAGTCAGTATTGGTGATTTTTGCCTGACTGGGGAGTGGCTAGGACTAGGGTATTTATACATCCATTCATAGCACATGTCGACATAATGTTTTTGTTTATTTGTATAACCACTTTTTCACAGTATTGTTATAAACAAAAATTTAGGATATAACCTAAAAAACCGATGAGTTCTGTCCTGTTACATCGCATAACAAAACGTAGTGGGTGGGGTCTCCGGAGACGGAGAACATGCTTACATACCTTAAAGCGGTGCTATATTGTGTGAGAACTTGTCTTATCTCTTTCTCTCTCCCAGTTTACGACGTAAAAACCCGGAGAAAGTGATTTATCGTAAATTAGTGTAGGTTGGATAAAAATATTTTGCTCTCTCTCCATATATATTCTTGCTCTGAGGTTATATCCAATGTCCAAGTCTAGTCTTGTTAAATCAACTATGCTGTTTATTTAAATGTAAAAAACGGAATATAATTTCATTGACTTATTTCTGTAGTATTCGAGTTCTGAATCTTTCGCGTGTAAAGCCGTTGTGGAACTTCTATCGATAATATTATTGAACCGGAGTCCCCATTAGGTTCACCGAAGCGCGTAATTCGTCACAATTATTTCCTACTAAACGCGTCCACTGAGGCGAGAAGGGCGAACTCTTCGGGGAATCGAGTATCCGACGGGTGAAAAAACAGTGAACCTTTTCAAGTTATCCATTCTAATTCGTTTTCACTTTATTATTATTTGTCAACGTGAATAAATACTACAAAATTTGGCGGGCTTTTCAATTACATGTTCGGGGTTTAATAGATGTACCTATGTGTTTCAACAATTAAACACAGCTTACAAAGATTACTCTGGGTAGCTTCATAGGTTAGGTGAGCGATGGTAAATCACTTAAAAACACGTATTGTTATTTTGATGTCACCTCATAATAATAATAAAAATAGCAGTGAACTTATATAGCGCAGTTTTGTGATATTTCACCTCAAGTGCGCTTTATACTAAATTAATTAAGCTAATAAGACTAACTAACGGGGAGAAAATAATATGTAATATTTATACAAATTAAAACCATCTAAAATCATGATAGTTATCATAAATCACGAGAGAAAAAGGTTCAGATATGGGTATAACAGTGCATATATACATCAAAATATTAAAAAAAGACAATTTACTAGAAGCTAAGGGTATAAAATCCAGATGAAACGTATGAATTCACATTTAATTATATTTGTCAAATCAAAGAAAGGGAAATTAGATTGAGGACAGTAAACATGTTGTTACTTAAAAACATTAATATTCAAGTATTATAAGTAAACGATTCTAAATATGCAAACAGTATAATTATAGAAAGTAAGAAAAGAACACAAAATATTTTATCACAAGAAACCTCCAGGCCGGTTTCGCCACTGCCAACACATTTTGACTGACTCGTTTTTGTTTAAATTATTGTGGATACCTACCGTACAAAAAAATCAATTACTCGGAACCCATGGGACTATTGATGATATTAATGGGGGTATTTCATGAGGCTGGAGGGAAGGAGATGGGAAAGAGGAAGTTTGACGGGTCCTTGACTCTTCAGATCTGGTCACTAAACACGACTATTGCGATTTCGACCAACGTTTCAGTTATCAATGGTGGTCTTTCACCAGGGCAAGAAACTTGTATCACATACCACTCTGGAATGTGCCACAAATGTATTACATAGATATATATTATACTATTTGATTAAAAGCATAATGTGGAATAACACATATGCATTTTGTTGTTACATTGGTTTGGAGTGAGGCTTATTGACGTCAGTATACAAGCATTGACATTGTTCTTTGTTAAAGGTGACATATTATGAGCAGTAATTATTATTATTATTTTTAGCATTTACATGTATTTTTCGGGGCATAGAGACCTTTTCCGAGCTTTCAAAGTCGATGCATATATAGAATGACACTCCATCTTCGACAATCTTCTTCTCAAACACTTTAACACACACTTTTAACAGTTTGATCACAATTTCAACGGGAACAAAAAGAACACGAGTAACAGGTCAAATGTATTGTGCGGCCATTTTGTCACGTGACTTTTTTGTATGGGAAAAATATTTGTGTAAAAATTGATGTCTTTGCTTCTAATGTGAGTTTTAAAATTAATATTTCTATGAAACAATGCTAATTTGAGCTTCAAGTATATTTTTAACACTGAATGAGCAGCTATAAATTTCTGAGTTAATAGGTTGTTTCGTCATTTTTGTTCAAGATTTCTGCCTTTTCTTCTATACTCCTCAAATATTATATTTTTTCTGGTAGTCGAGAGGAAACCTTTACGATACCGATAATTCCACTGTCCAAAATTTATGTAGAGATTCAACTTACGTTTTATGGCAATGGTGTTATTTTTAGATATTTGTTAATCCGTTTTAGAAGGTCACAATCAAATAAACATTTTATTTTCCGATGAATTCAAATTCAAACGTAATTAAAAACTAAATAAGTAATGAATATTGAAAAAAAATCGTTTTAATCACTTTTTTTAGATGTTTAAGCGTGAATATCAAAGTAATGCAAATATAAATTCATTCAAAACATAAGTTTTATTAAAGACACGGTTGTATCGAAACTAGTTGCATGAATTGAAACTATGATAAAAAAAGTTATTATGTTGAAAATCCTGATGTATGCGCCTGCGTAATGTAAACGAAAATGTTCAAAACGTTGCTTGAAACGGCTTTAGGGGAGTTTTGCGACCAGATTTGAATACCCAGGTACTTCTTAGCCTTCATTTTCCCCATCCCTCTCCTTTCCCTACTCCATTCAGCCTCACAACACACCCCAATTGGTCTAATTACATCTGATTAATATCCTAAAAAGTCAGTCATACATGTTTCGATTTATCACCGTGTGGGGCGCCAACGTCTGCCAAAACATTTAGTATTGTTAAACGCAGTATCCCATATCAAACATGTTTATGATTGACTGCCGCAATACGGCATCACTGCTTTACAAATTTAATAAACTTTCTAATGTTCCATCTGCACTCTTCACAACTGCCCCGACGATGACCACTACGAGGCTGTCCGAAACTTTGACTCGAACCGAAAGGCTGATCATCAAGGTTTAATACCTTTAAAGTAAAATAACATAAAATTTAATGGGTAATTAAAAAATGATAAATCTTATCTCTCTAGACACCCCAGTGTGTGTATGAATGTAGTGTGTACGGGTATCAAAGGGCGATCCATCAGCACCGCTCGCTCACACAGCATCACCGCTCGGAGACGAGGTAATGGTCTTAACCTCTGAGCCCCGCCCGCCATCCAGTGAGCCAGCCCGCACGGCGCGGGCGCGGGCGCGGGCGACGCGGGCCTACATTGTATTAAATGCTCACTCAAGAGCCGAGACGCTCGCTGCTCTTTTCGCTCGGGCCTGCCAATTATTGCCACGATCCGATCCTCCGGCCGTTCCCGCTCGTGATGCTAATTTATTTGCTTAAAGGGTGCACGAACCTGCAATGAACAAACGATACACAGAAAACAATGACGATTTTGTTCAAATAATGTTTAAATATGTAATGAAGTTCTTTACCAAAATCCACACAACTGTAAAAAACATATACGAAAAGGTTATTGTCGCGGTCAAAATTCTGAACTGCGGGACACTCCAACATTACATTGGTTCCTAGATGGAAAGATATTTTACGAATATAAAGGGTCGACACTCAAGAATGGCGCTTAACGTCACTTTGTAGCATTCTAATACAAGCAATACTGCCTTAGATGAATTAATTAATGTAAATACGTTACTGGGACAAGGCGCGTGAATGTACTAAACCGAGTCCGAGAGACGTACCTGAGATTTACTGCGTTTAGTATCACACAAACATTCGTTCGACAGACAAGCTGTCACGGGAAAACGGGAGCTCTTCAACCGAAATAGTGTGAGATAGCGAATGCAGATATACATAGGTGTGTGGAAGATAACCGTTTCCGTACGTCGTACTCTACTTGGGGCTAGTCGCTCAGTAAGTTCGTCGGGGAAGAGAGATTATAACAGTAACGCGGGACGTTCATATGGCTTTCTCACCCGTACACACATATTCTGTTTGGTATGGCTATATTTTTCATAAGCGTTATAAGCTTTGTAACTGAAATCAAGTGCGTGCCACATTTATCGTTCGATTTGTATGAATACGAGGTTTGTTCAAAAGAAAAGGTTAATTTTGAATTTTCTCGGGCTGTGTACATTCGACTATCGATTTTTTGTTTTTGTTATGTTGGTACACATATGTTTATCATATGTTAGCATTATCAGCTATTTTGGATTAGTGGTTTGTTTTTGACAACTGGAAAGGTTAGTCACGTTTTTGTGTGTTCTTAGATTTTTTACTTTTGAAAAAAATGGATGAAGAATATGTATTAAATTTTGCGTTAAAAATGGAATAAAGTGCTCCGACGCACTTAAAATGTTGACTGTGGCATTCGTCGAGTCTACTTTGTCTCAAAAAAGTGTTTATAAGTGGTACAAGCGCTTGACAGAAGGCCGAGAAGATGTTAATGACGATGAGCGTCCTGGAGTTGCAACCACGTTAACAAACGAAGAAAACATCTAAACAGTGAAGAAAATGGTTTTGGAAAATCGTCGAATCACTATTAGGGAAGTTGCAGAGGATGTTGGCATATCAATCGGCTCATGCCATGTAATTTTCTCGGATGTTTTGGGCATGAAACATGTGGCAGCGAAGTTTGTTCCGAAATTGCTAAATTTTGAGCAAAAGCAACGTCGCATTAGTATCGCTCAGGAGTTGTTTAATGACGTCAACGACGATCCAGATTTGCTCAAAAGGGTCATAACTGGTGATGAAACGTGGGTATATGATTATGACGTCGAAACCAAGGCCCAATCATCCCAATGGAAGCGGCCAGAAGAGTCAAGACCGAAAAAAGCACGCCAAGCTCGATCAAATGTGAAGGTTTTGCTTACTGTTTTCTTCGGTTACAATGGCGTGGTGCATCATGAGTTCTTGCCAACAGGTCGTACGGTTAATAAGGAATACTACAAAGAAGTTATGCAACACCGTAATCATGCCTCAACCACCGTATTCACCAGATTTGGCTCCCTGCGACTTTTTCCTATTCCCGAAACTGAAGAGACCAATGAAAGGAAAGCGTTTTGCCACAATTGCTGAGATAAAGTCAGAATCGAAGAACAAACTGATGGCCATACCAAAAAGCGCATTCCAGAAGTGCTTCGAGGATTGGAAGAAGCGCTGGCATAAGTGCATTATATCTGAGGGGGATTACTTTGAAGGGGAGAAAATGGATCTTGATGAATAAATAAATACTTTTCGAAAAAAATCGAAATTCACTTTTTCTTTTGAACAAACCTCGTATGACGTGCCTTGTATTTTATGCCTATTAATACTGCAAATGATTTATATGCATTTTTTAGGGACAGTTAGAAAAATGTCTAAGGTTTCCAGTGAATACAATTTTTGTAATTTTAATACATTAAATTCTATGAAAAACAAACTAAAATGTCAGTGAAAGGTGCAGTTTGCAATCCAGCAAAACTATTTTTTAACGTTTAAATAAATTATTTAAAAGATTAGAGTTGTATTCACAGGAAAACTTTAAAAAAATTCAAACTACCCGTTAAGAATTAACAAATAAATATTTGTACTTTTGCTGGTACTAGAAAGCCAAAAAGTGCGTATTTTAGGGTGCTGACCCTTTCACTGTATTATCTAGTTTAAACATTATTTTTTTACCAGGCGACGTGTGTACTGTGTAGTTAATAAGAATGTGTGAGTGTGTTAGTAATGTGAAAAGTGGTGTTCTGTGGTAAAGGAATGTGTGTGTGTATCTTCAGCACGGAATCAGAAAAAAATGTCGATATTGGAATTGAGGCAAAGATTATTGAACGTACGAACAGCACGGTTAATTGGCGAATTTGCTGCCACATTTATTTCATTACTCAACGTGTAGAATAGCTTATGGTGGCGGGTACGTCTCAAGGGTTATATAGTAAGAGTCTTGCCTATACTTTAAAAAATATGTTTTTCTTGATATTTAAATGCGATGGACATGCATTGTAATATCTCCTGCCGTATCCATTTAAAATTTTAGCCATAAAATAATTAAAGTTTATGGAAAATATAGTTTTTTAAAACGAGTTTTTATTTTATTTATTTGAGAAATGTAACCTCTCTCTTTTCATTGCCTTTTTTATTATGGCCGGCTTTATATTACATAATATTATTATTACAGTACGCCTATCGTTAAATTTGGCAGTCACCTCTAGTCCGGAGCCCATAAATAACTGAAAAAAACCCTCTTTCGAGTGCTAAAATATGCAATCGGTCTAAAAAAACTTAATGTGATATCGGATGGGTTTCAATATTTAGGATACAGACCACGGACAGGTGCTAATTCTGTATAGGCACGTTGTATCGGTATTTCGATTGTAAGTGTTCTGATGAAGAGGCGTCGTCAATCCCTCTTTGCCTTTCATCTCGGTTTAGGCTCATTCTCATATCCTAAAATATTATATCATTTTACCTAAGCTAACATATTTGTTTTTTTCCCCTGCTTATCCTAGCCTATCACTATCTATCTTTATTCAGAGTATATACGAAATTCATCTAACGCATGACATAAAAAAAAAACTTATTGTAGATAGTACAGAGTAGAAGATAATCACTCTAAGTATCGCCCCGGTGAAAGATTACCATTCAGAATCGAAAATTTGCTTGAAATTGACTGCCTCCATAGTCGAGTGGTAGGACGCTCGACTACGAATCCAGAGGTCACGGGTTCAAACCTGGCGTGCGCCAATAACTTTTATTTAATTATTATGTGTCATAACACGTTTAATTCATATAAAGTGTATTTTCGGCACGTTCCAGAGTGGTAGATATTTTAAGTATCGCCTTAGTGAAAGACCACCATTCAGAATCGAAACGTTGCTTGAAATGGCTTTAGCCGTGTTTGGTGATCAGATCTGAATAGGCAGGTACTTCCCGACCTTCCTCTTCCCTATCTCCTTCCCTCCCTACTACCTTTAGCCTTACAACATACCTCAATTGGGGATGCCATAGTCTCACTGGCTCTAGAAGGTTGAGAGCAGTTGAGACTCTTGTGCAGTATTCGCTATAAAAAAATAGTTAAACAAAGAAATGGATTCAGTGGTGTTTACTAATCAGGTCTGAATAGCCAGATTCTCCCCATTACTTTCAGCCTCACAACATTCTCACAATGATAGCATAGTCCCACTGGCTCCAGACAGTTGGGAGTTGGGACTCTTGTGTGCTATTTACATAAAAATAAAACACACTTCTCACCTATTTATAAACTAAACTATTTTCTTTTCTTAAAAAATGTCCAATGTTCAAACAACCACCCTATGGATCAGTGAGACACAAATCGACATTGAAAAATAACCGGTCATTTATCTCGAGCGTTTATTGAACTAGGAATCAGAAGAGGAAAACCTGATCGCTCTTTTGCATTCTGATTGCTCGCTCTATGCCTAATGAAGGCCCGTGAGACTTGTACAAATGATAATATGCGCAAAATGCACACTTCTGATGCACTTCGATAAATCATCCGATTACATCAGGTCACGAGGTGATTTCTCAAATAGACCGTTTAGGTTTTGATATTCAGATGAATCTGTTTTAGAACGCAAGCTATGTCATCACTGCACCTAATGAATACAATGCTTCAGTGTTAAAATATCACTTGCCACTAATAATTTACTTAGTAGTCAGATGCGTCACTTAGTGGCGTAACAACCTTCCGAGCGTTCAGACAAGCATCGTAGTTAATTTATAATGATAATGATTACAGTGAATTTATATAGCGCAATTTTGTGATACTTCACCTCAAGTGCCCTATATACTAAATCACTTAACGTTATATAACAATGGCAAAATAATATATAATAGTGACATTGACCGGCTAGTAGCTGAGTGGACAAATGCGTCGGATTGCCATCCGGGCGTCGTGGGTTCAATTCCTCTGCTAGCTAGGTTATCCATTATTGCACAAGCAACATATAACGCTTATTATGATGGCAGTAGGAGTTTTTCAAATATTGTCAGGTTATTCCTTCGAGTAACAATGTACGGAGAGGGAGCTAATTATTTTTACCCAACTTATACAAACTTGCGATAAATCACTTTCTCCGAGTTTTTACGTCGTACAACATGAGAGAGAAAGAGACAACAAAAATAACACACCGCTTTAATGTAATGTAAGGATGATCTTGGTCTCCCACGTCTCCGGGGACTCCGCCCACATGTTTTGAAATGCGACTAAACTGGACACAACTAAACGGTTTTTTAGGTTATATGCTATAGTTTTGTTGATAACAATACTGTGAAAAAGTGGTTACACGAATAAACAAAAACATTATGTCGACATGTGCTATGAATGGATGTAAAAATACCCTAGCCCTACTCCTAGCCACGCCCAGGTCTGCCGAGTCCGGTTTGTTTTTATTAAAAATAAATAGTTAAAAAAACATCTAGGTGCAAAGAAAAATTATCTTTAATCATGATCGTTATTATAAATCGTGAAGAAGAAAAAAATGAGTTTGGTTTGTAAAACTCCGTTTACTTTTAAAAAAATAATTGAAAATTAGTTTGATTTAATTATTAAGTTCTGGTAGTTTTTAGTTTATTTTTCATTTTTATTGTGTATGCTGTTTCGGCATTCAAAGCGATGATCAAACTGTTTAATACAAAAAAAAAATAGTTAACCTTGACAGCATTGCTTCTCAGACTCGTTATTCTCTAGCAGTACTCGAATGCGGAATAAACTGCCCTTATTCGTATTTCTTTCTTTATTTTTATATTGGCTTCTTTAAGACATAAATTCCCAGCTCTCCTTAACCCGCCTCTCTACGTCGCCAATTGATAGAGTTCCCCTGGACTTGCACATCCGAAAAAAAACTATTTGTAGTTTTTTTTTCTGTCCATATCCAAATGTGTAAGCAATCAAAATACTCCATGTATAATAGAAGTTACACGATGAAGTGACGCGATCGCGTAGTTTGGGGATGGGACCCGTGTTCCAGTCCTAGTCAAACATGAAATGGGCGGGACTAGCCCCGAACGTCTTTAGACCTCAAACTGTTTATCAAACCAGGGATATTCAATGTTAAATTTCTATTCTATGTTGCTCATCAATTAAAACAGGAATATACGAGACATTGGTAATTACAATTATGTAGCAGATAATATGTGTGTACAAATCAGTAATAAATCTCGAATAGTGAGCTCTAGCGTCTTGAAATTTGCGCAATATTTTAATATTAAAAATACAAATAAGTATACATTATTTATTGAATTATCTCAATAAGCAAACACTTTGTGAATTGGTATGATTAATTAAATAAAAACACGAATTGTTTTAATATTTTATGAAACTAGTTGACATATGCCAAAATAAAAGTGGATTAAAACAACCTGTGCTTTTATTTAATTATTATTTATTGATAGTTAGTTCATATTGAATGGAAAATAAACTAATAAAATATGTGAGTACATGTTAATTTTTTTTATTTTTAAAATTTTGCATGTTTGCAGTAAGCGTAAAATTTATTTCAAATACTTGTACATCCATTCTTCCTTCACTGTTCACACTTTTAGGCATCTCACCATACATTTTCGGTCCTCTGTACAATAGGCAGCTCTGTGAATCTGTTTTTTTTAATATGTTTATGGTAATCTTATTCTATTTGCTTTTCGAGTAACATAATTATGTACACGCCTATAAAAAAATAATATACAAAATATTTGGACATTTAGTCGCTTAAAAATGCATTTATTAAAATTAACCCATTGCTTTTTTTATTGGGATTCAATTTAGCTCTTCTCTCAGTTGATTTATTTTTGTATATTTGCCTTTCCTTAGAATGCATCTCATAGCTTTGTTTTGAATAACTTGTAGCTTGTTCGGGTTTCCTTCATTGGCCAAATACATAAGGCAGTAGTCTAATTGTGGAACAACTATAGTTTTGTGTCTCGAATGATCAAATCAATTAAACTAGTTTCAGCTTGCACCGTCAGCTGTGAAAAATAATGCATGACGCCATATTGCTTATTTTATAATTTTCCTTTGTTAAATAAGAAAAACGCTATGGTTGACGGCCTCCATGGTCGAGTGGTAAGACGCTCGACTACGAATCCAAAGGTTGCGGGTTCAAACCCGGCGTGCGCCAATAACTTTTTTTTCATAATTTAATAATATGTGCCATAACACATTTGATTTATATATAATAATGTAAGGTTAATTTGCGGCACGTTCCAGAGTGGTAGATACTCCAAGTATCGCCCTGGCGAAAGACTACCCTTCAGAATCGAAACGTTGCTTGAAATGGCTTTAGCCGTGTTTGCTGACCAGATCGGAATAGCCAGGTACTTCCCAACCTTCCTGATCCATCTCCCTCCCCTCCCCACAACCTTCAGCCTCACAACATACCGCAATAGTAAGGGATGTCATAGTATCACTGGCTCTAGACGGTTGGAACTCTTGAGCGGTACTCACTATAAACTCGCGTAATATTTTGACAGTCCCTGCCAAGAGAGGAGTCGTATGCAAATTGAACTTTTGAATATATTTATACGTACTAGGAATATTATTATTTGAACAAGCGAAACATTCATAGACGAGCTGATGTTTTCTTGTCGTACCATCACACTAATATACCCGCTCACCGACATGGAAACATTTTTCCAAACGATGTATTAAATTTGGTACAAAGTACTTACAAAATAACAAACTTTGAAATACAGGAAAATTTGCATTTTATATTTGTGTACCTAGTATTTAGAAACTAACCACATAATCTTCCACCCCTATTTCTGCATGTTTTTTGTTGTTATTAATAGCGGCGATAAATTATACAATTTTATAAATGAAGTTGCATAAAAGAAAAGAGGAGTTAGACCAAATTATTTAGACGAAAGCTTTTTTTTATTTTAGTTTTATAAACCTATTTATGTTGGTGTGCTTAAAACTTTCGTCGCGTCTGAAATTGTCTAAGTAAAATAATTAGCGCCATTATGTTTTTTTGACATTTGACAAGTCTTCGTTGAACGCGAGCTCACAAGAACAACAGCATGATTGTTATTATTTTAACCTAATCACAAATTGTTCAAAATCTGAAACGGACCGACAATCGACGTTTAACGAATGTAAAAAAAAAAATGGCGTCAATCATTGAATTGTGACGATGTTAGATGTGACAAAAAAGACTTGACAGAATTCAGAGCCAAACTCAAAACCCATTTTTTTCAAAAAATCATATCCATTATCAAGATGTTTTAAGTCCAATAGAATTTCTGTTCTTACCAAGAAAACTTTTCAGACTCTCATTCCTTAAATTCATTTTCATCATTATCTGTTCCTGACTACGATTTTTTTTTGAAATTGATATACTGTATTTTAAATTTGCTCTCATGCCCAAAAAAAAAATATACGGTCGAACTTGGTTGTAACGATCACGGTAATAGCGAGGTCAGGGCTATAATGAGCAATTACTAAATGATATGTTGGTTCGGGCTTATTTTCATACTATCGTATAACGAGGTCGCTTCACTGATATAACGTCCAAATAATATTGTCAACTCAATGTGCCCGGGTATAAGAAAAAAACCAATTCTCGAAACAGTCGAATAATGTCATAAACAAAATAAAGAAAGCCGCCCGTCCGGCACGGCGGCGGACTTTCCGCAAATCACGTTAAGGAGGGTTTATAATCCCCGATAGTTGTCGCTCTAAGAAACATGTCTATCCAGTACTCTCCGTACAATTTATTATTATTATTAGTGTAATCATAAATTAAATCATTTCGTAGTTAGTTAAGCATTATTTTCGTAATAAAAAAAAATTGTTGCTTTATAATATCCAAGCTTTCACACCTTGGTTGTAAATATCGATATTAGTACAGCGCCCCTAAGGTGATTTTTCTAACTCATTTTAAAGTTATTTCGGATTACATTTTTAAAGGACACTGTTAGTACAAAAAAGTAAAAACCTAAACAAATATACCATTTTTATACATGCACATAAACATTTTTCACAAATTCAACTCGCCCAACATTTTTTATCAAAACAGTATTGACAAATGGTATTTTTGAAGCTCTTTGATGGTTTTATGAAGGCAGTAATAAATAATTAAAATAATAATAATTTTCTTCGTCCTGGAATGTGGGGTAGTAAGTACAATCCCATACACACCATTGAGTAAATACATTCAAATAAAGTCATAAATGAGAAATTAAAATTTTAATGAAAAAATTACAAGAAGATATACAAATTTACATAAAAAAGCATGGAACCAAATTTGAACCAAAATATAAAATAATACCGACCAACAAATATGTAATTATATTTTTAAATGGAACATTTAAAAAATGTTATGTTTGTACTTTCTAGTCGGCAAATTAGAATTTAAATTTATTTTAAAACATGCTCGTTTGTGATCTAAGGTACATATTTATGTAGGAGTAGGTATATTTTGTAATATGCGGACACGTGGTAATTTCTTCTTTCTCTTTGAAGGACAGTTTTTTAACACGTGCAGATTACAATATACCAAACTACAATAAAATATGTTAGGTAGCTAATATCAACGTGTATTCTCTGAAATGACGACTGCATAATATTCTACCAACACGTGTTGAGTTTATTCTTTAGACTTATTTATAATATCACAGCGGGAACGGTAACATTCGCTCCACTACAAAATGAATTAAACGCTTTTGATATTTCCACAAATAAATATTAATAGGGACCATTCATGGCACAGGAAAGTCGAGGGACCAATAAACAAACATTTTTCTAAAACTTGATATTCATGAAAATTATTTCCATCTACCTTGTAGAAAGCTTTATAGCTTTCTTCCGCAAGGGTTCACGGGATTACTTCACACAACGAAAAACGGAGCTTTCTGAAAGCTTTCGAGGCCTGGCGGCTAAAACCCCGGTATAAATGCAAAAACATAATAAAGATAGTGCGTACATACATTACATTAGTACTTTCTCGGTTACAGAGCATAAAGAGAATTACAAGGACTTAGGTCTTTTGGCATTCGTACAAGTGAGCAAATGCTTTATTGCTGCACCCGCACTCACGTGGATCTAAATAATTGTACTTGCTAAATAACCAGTTCTTAACAGCATTTAAAAAATAAATTGGAATGCGAAAGAACTGCACCGAGCGCGTGGTTTATTGCACCCTTCAAATTGTGAAATGTTATTGGCCGGAAACAAAATAGGAAGGAAGAATTTATTTGTGAAATCTGGCTATTCATATCTAGTTAGAAAACATGTCTAAATTCATTTCAAGCAACGTTTTATTTGAAATAGTAGCTCCTCAAAAAGTAAATAAATATTATGTTTTCGAATAAAACCTTATTTAACAAATATTTTTGTTTTCTGAACCCATGATCCCTAGATCCAAAATCTAGTTATTATGTCTACACATTGAGAGAAGAATACCATTAGAGAATACAAATGTTAATATATATATGTATATATTATTTTTTTAACCACAATCCTTATTACCACGTACGTTAAGAATAGAGCGTACCTGAAGGTACAGAATTTACATTACACAGACGAGACCTTCGAAGTAAAAATGATAATGAAATACCGTGAAAGCTACAAACATGCATAGCAAGTTTGACAGTAAACTTTCACCCGTGCGAGACATGCTTAATCGATTTGTTCTAACGCAGTTGATATCAACCGTGAAATGACGAAGATACCTGTAACAATCGTAGCGGAGTATCGAGTCTCGGCGTGAGAACTGTTATGTAATTCGAGTCAGCATATATCACGAGCACAAGTGATATGACGTATGAATATATTACGTAGATTCAGTTCACTAAAACAAGATTTATGGCTGCTGCATTTCACGTACTATTGAATCGTCAGAACCAATAAGCGTTATTCAAGTACCAATTCTATTTCCCTCTACGATCTCTATTATTATGGAAGCACGTACAAATCCGCGGAGATGGCGTAGCGATTCGGGCGAGAGATAATTAGCCCATTCCCATCGCAGAATCCGTTAGTTTCACATCCGGATGAGCGGTAGGACTGCGCCCCCGTCGCGGCGGCAGCGCGAGACATTGTTAAGCCATTATGATCTCTCGCATGGGCGCTCCCAAGTGTTACAGTTCCACGCATCGCCACACTCGGATAATGACGTCAGATTTACACTCGCCTTACAAATAATAATATGAAGGGTTATGATACAGCGAGACCAGGGGAGGAGAGCGGAGTTTCTTTTCTCCTAGGACCCTTGAGCGACCAGATTATATTACAACTTTTCTAAATTGCACCATTTTGATCATCAGATAGAAGGAAAGATTACTCAATTATGGAAACGGTCATTTCTTAAATTGAATTCATATTTGAGGCATTTCATTGAAACTTTTCCATCTTTGTCATAAACGTCGCATGTAACAGAAAGAGAGATTCTAACGAGCTCCAATGGCGGGACCATTTGTACAGTTTTGCTGTTCTACCATCTCCGGATATCGCCCCAATGAAAGATAAAATTTACTTGGTAAAAGGTTTTGGCTTTATTAAAGAACTACATTGAATAGCCGCGTACTTGCCAACATTCCTTCGCGTATCTTTTCTTTCCGCTACATAATATTCCCCAATTCTGATGGTTTCACAGTCGGGCAATTGGATGAGAATAAAAATACATTTTTTGCCAACCGAGCCAGTATGCCGAATCAAGATTATCGAATACATCTAGCAGCAGTCGGTCAAAACGAAGATGAAAAAATCACATCCTTAATTATTTTATATTCCACCAAAATGGTGCAGCATCGTGTCTCCAGATTTTAAAGCAATCACGACTCGATCATGTACAAAAGGCTTGCTGACCGTAATTTTGTCATAATCGTGTCTTCCATTGCTGCTTAGGAACGATTAAAAATCGCCATGAAACTAGTCAGACCTACAAATTCTGATTAATCGATTAATAATTCCCACCACGAGTCGCCCATGACTAAATCCGTTCACAGTATGGCGGCGTGTCAGTTTTGGAGTACTAACATTGTCATATCAAAAGACTTGGGCATTCAAAAGAAAATCAAACAAGAACACTGTAAGAACAACGAGGAAGCACTAAACATGGAGTGTTCCGACTTCAATAATGTAGAAATTCAAACTCCGAGGAACCGGGCGAATCAGAATAAGATTATTTTCTGAATTCGTAGGAAAAAAATCTTTGTATGTTTCTGAAAGTCGTTATTCAGAAAAATGTGCTGCATGGATCATGATTTCTTTGTATAAAGAATTAAATTGCCATAAGTAATTTGAATTGTAATACGAATAAAAAGGGCGATTCAAAAAACAGTTTCTTTCTCATACTCTTCGTGCTCTACTCTTATCAGAGGGTGGACAACATCCCTACAACTGGACCCTAGATGCTGACGCCCGGAATACAGATGTTTCGCTGCTGCCGGATTACCCTGGGAGATTTTATTTTGAATACACATGGAGGTATATATTATATCATAAGGCTTTATATTTCTTTTTCATAGATAAATTTGTCCAGTACTTCCAATATTAGGAATATTTCCTGAAAATTCATAAAATTTATCATTCTTCTTTAATCACTTTCTCAGTTGACGTTTTGTCTCTTTCAATTCATATTACATAGCTGTCTCTTTCTCTCTGTTCCTTTTTTATTATTCTATTGTTTTCTAATTGTTCTGTTATTTTATTTTATATTTTGTTCTCCCTCCGTATGTATATATATAACCGCACACTTTGTATTTTTTGTTTAGTTTAATTTTGTACTCTGTTGATGCTGAGACTAAGCGAAACCAGTCGGTCATAAACATTAAAATAATATTCGTGGTCGTATACAAAGTTTTTTTTTCATTTCTTTAAATAAATAATTTTTTTGCAATTAATATGAATCACGTATGAAAAAACACAAATTTCTGTTTAATCTTGTTAAAAAACGAAATAGATTCC
This sequence comes from Drusus annulatus, assembly GCA_022651775.1. Taxonomy (NCBI): domain Eukaryota; kingdom Metazoa; phylum Arthropoda; class Insecta; order Trichoptera; family Limnephilidae; genus Drusus; species Drusus annulatus. The sequence continues at coordinate 375,552 of JAGWCC010000354.1, read as the reverse complement.
AAGTTGTTACCATAACTTCTTTGCACCTGTAAAATTTATTTATTTTTCACCTGACTATCAATCGTGAAAGGATTTGTATCGTAGCTTTCCATAATTATTAATGATCTGTTGTCGAACTTGTTTTATGTCCAAAACTTTGATCCGATAAATACATCGTTTATCATCGCGCTGTTCAATGTTGAACAATCTTTTTTTTATTATTTGTTACATTGGACAGGTCACTGGGGGTCATATCTTAAAGTTTTATTTCAAATTTAGTTTTATTTTCTTCTTGGATTTGTTTTTACTACTTCCTTTTCATTTCTGGGGATATTTTGCGAAATCATTTTAAGAATACCAAGGGCAAGGAGTAAACCTGGGTTTTTTTTAAATACTAATGCCGTTGGAGAGTAGAGACGATAGCTGGTTGGTCTAAGTCCGTTAATAAAGGTACCTAAATCAAACGGAATCCCTTCACACGAGTATCATAACTATGATCTTTAACTGTTCTCCACAACAGATGTTTTAAAAAAGAAAAAAAAAGGTTTTGACGGAAAACGTCTCGCAATACAGTGTGTTAGTATATTTGTTTTGTGCTACAACGTAACTCGTTCCAGATCTTTTCATGACAGTTTATTTATCAAATATTCAATGAACGGAGCAGATCAACTGGACCGGTCAAAACAACACAAACATCGATAGTAACGTTATGAATACAGATTTAAAAGAAAAAGGTTGGTTCCCAAGAAAATTGGCGAAAAAATCATCCAAACCTTCTGTCTTTTTACGATTCATAAAATATTTATGGGACACCTTCAACCAGGAAATCCCCATGCCCCGAGGCTATTGTTTATTTATACAAATAAGTAGCCACATTTTCTAATTTCATTGGACACATCCGTCGTTCGCTCTGTGTTTTCTAGCAATTCACACAACCTTCGCTATTCATTTACATACTCATGTGAATATATCTAATTTAGGCCCAGACGTGAAAATTGCCCTTCCGCCTGACAAAGGCGATGAATGGAACATATTCATGATTACATGTAAATACAATCACACATTTCCAAGTGAACGTCAGCATTCACAGGAAAAGTTGATCATTTATTCAACAAATTACTTTCGATACCGAATTTACACGAAAAGCAAATCGAATCCCAACGATCGGAATATATAGAAACGAAAAAATTGTATCCAATAATACACAAACCCACAAAACTCGACATTGTGCCCACTAAAATATGGAGCTAAGAGCTTCACATAATTTTATTATGATGCCATTTTCCACAATGAGTTTTCGCTAGGATATAATTTTCACACATTGTTTTTAATATTTAAACTCAAAAGTCGTGATTCTTCGGAAACTGATACTTTTCACGGATGCTCTCAAAGGGATGGAAGAACACATAAAATCAAATGTGTAGTCAATATACCTCCGTGATGTTTTAAAGCTCGGAAAAGCTAAACCTAACCCACGGCGTATAAAATGTATCATTACCATACGTTTATGATTCTATCGGCTGGGAGCACCCTTGAAAGAGCCTTCATGAATTAAAGCGACTTAATTCAAAGCGTAAATCATGCTTTTAAAGGGCGACCGAATCCAATAGAGTTTTTTTCCGATGGCCGGGCCATATAAACCCAAAATATTGGCTCGCGAATGGTCGAATTTTTCATTTTCTCTATAAATACTCCATATTTGTAATTTCACCCTCTCTTCCGCCCTTAGCAGACCAATTTTGCGGATAGCATTTTATTTTTATAGCGCGGCAACATCTTGATGGAATGGCTCATTCGACCAATGCGAGAACGACCTAATATGGCCGCATTCTTTTTGTCGTTCAATCCTTGCTGCCTCCGCCTCGGCCAGTGGCGGCCGAATTTACGTTTTACATGTTTACCCAATAAGGGGAAATTGCTGGAACGTGTAAGTGGGTGCTATCGGCAAAATAGGGAATTTGCTAAATCTTTAAGCAGTTTTCTCGCTATCGTACGCAATCAGAAAGCGGCTGTTCGATTCTTGTTACGAGATATAGATCAGGTTCCTTATTTAAAATAATGGTGCGATCATATTATGAAAAATTCAGACAGCACACCGTGTAATTTTCATGACCTTAGATTTTTTTCCTCTGTGGGTAACCACTTTTACTTAGCTTCATCGTAATTATTCATGCCATTAAATTAACCATGTTATCAAAATTTTAATTTTAATATACTCACCAAACACGAATTATTTAGTTTTCATAACCTCAAATGATTCTCCCCAATACCTTACTTCTAATTACTTATAATTAATCATGTTTTTGGTAGATAGGAATATATTGCAATCTGATTTTATTTTTAATTTTTTCAACTCAAAGCCTTAATTTTTTTTTCTTTTTTTTTCACAGTTTGGTAAATATATAAATAAATACAATGATAATGAACGTTTTTTTTGTGAAATATCCCGATAGCGCTGTACAAAGCTACAAAAGAAATTTACATTAAAATCGTCTCCAAAAGTGTAAGCATTTCCAACTAAATTAAAGCAAACGATAATAGGAATTGCATTTATAGATCTCGATCTGCGCGAGGGTTAAGCCACTGTCGTCATGTGGAATGAACTGTCAACATAAATAAAGTAGAACCACATGAGGGGGGGGAGGAAGGAAATAAGACGTCAAAGACCATGCAAATAAAAAAAATGCTTTTAGGTAGGTAGGTACTATGCGCAAGCTTTGATAATAAGGTTTTCAACATTATTTGCGGTTACCACTTTCTGTTTTGAGTTTCGCTCTGAATTCTGTTTAATCTCAGTTTATAGATGATAACATAATCTGTGTTGATCTCTTGGAGAGAGAATATACATGGTGAGGTACCTTTGCGAAACAGTTTAGTCAGTATTGTTGACATTATACTAACTGGATAGAAAGAGACAAAGATATATTAATGGATGTTGGCTAGTCTAATACTTACCGCCCACATAGAATTCGGACATTTATAATAAATATATTTGAACACATTAAACAAATAATATCAATACACCATTAAAATGATTTATAAATTTAAAATATCACACAAACACTAATAACTGGAAGTTGATGTAAGTTTTGTGTTGATTTTATGTCTTCATATCTGAAAATGTGAAAATTGTAAAGTTTGGTCAAAAATATTTAAAACTGTTGAAATACCTCTGAAAAGTGAAGTTTTAAAATATTTGTTTGGTCTAATTTGAACATTCACGCATAGCACATACAGGTATCACCATCATGTTTGATTTATTTGTATAACCACTACAAGTGTTTTGATAATTAACTAATCATCACGCCCTCAGGGTTAGGCAGAGAGGACGGACCGCCATATAACTCTGTCTTGGCACACACTCCTTGCTATATTCACATTCATACATCGTCTCATACACACTCTTCTGTTATTCTGACTCTTCACATGACTTGACTCAAGTATTTGATTTACTTGATCGTGCCATGTCTTCCCATGTATTTTTTAAAATATAAATATAAGAAATAACCTCAAAATCCGTAGACGTAAATTAGCGCGAACGGAGAACATTCTTACATACTTAGAAGTACTGCAATATTATGTGAAGACTTTTCTTGTCACTTTCTCTTTCATGGTATTCGAAGTGAAAACCCAGAGAAAGTGATTTATCGTAAATTTGAATAGGTCGGGTAAAAATATTTAGCTCTCTCTCCATGCATATTCTTACTCCAAGGTTGATCTCTTGCACAAAACAGTCTGAACACATTTTATTGGCACTACATATCGCTCGCGCCGCCACTGTGCGCTAGGCGATGTACACGGGACAATATGGCATAATATTTGGGTACATTTCACCCGCATACAGAGTTTGTTACAGAAGCCGATATAAGAGTTGCGCGATGGCGTGTAGGCGGATATGCGGATAGGCGAATAGGCGGATAGGCGGATAGGCCGCCCCTAATTACGTGCTAACGCGCGCGTTAATGTATCGCGAGAGGATCGCCCGCGCCCCCGTTAATGCATGCATTAAGTATCGCCATAGAAGATTTATCGTTTTGCGCGAAATCGGCATGCGATTAAACCGGAGGGAGTAAATCTCCTGGCGAGGATCAAATAATGAAACAGAAATATAATTGCTTTCCACTACCATTTCAAATACTCCAAATACGGATCGTGGATTCCTCTGCTTTGATTGAAAATGTGGACGTGTTTATTATGTGATGTATTTTCTCACGTGGGATTGTTTTCATTTACAAAAACAACACAAATCGATTAGAAAAGTAATTGGATGTTTATTTTGAAAAAAATTTCACCACTTATAATCAACTAAATTGCACACATTTCTAAATGTATTTCATTGATTATTATTGCCCGGGCTCATTTCAAATTACATGTTACAGGTAACAAAATATAACTTTTGTGAAGGTAATTTGATTACTTGATAAGTTTTTCTTTAGCTCAAGCTTCTTTCATAAATAATGACGCCAAAAATAGTTAAATATCCTTGTTTTTACTACGCACCGCATTATTTAATATTGTTTTTAAACCGCAGACCAATAATTTACAAGAGAGAGCGCTGGTGTTATCAGTTTTGATGAGTTTCGCCGGACACGACTAGACCAGGGCGTGGCTAGGACTAGGGTTAGGGTATTTATACATCTATTCATAGCACATGTCGACATAATGATTTTGTTTATTTTTTATTACCACTTTTCCACAGTATTATTATAAACAAAAATATAGCATGTAACCAAAAAAACCGTTGACTTATGTCTATTTATGTCGACACACGAACTCGGATCTTCTACTCTATCCAGGAGTATGTAGTTTCACAGTTGTGACCATTGTCTTTTTATTTTCTGGCTGTTTCGATTTCATATTTGTGTTTCAGATTATTGATATTATTTAAATATTTAAAAAACGTAAGCATTAATGCTTTGAAGTTATTTTCAATTTCGATAATAATATTACATGTTATTGATATTGTGGTGGTAGGTAGAAATGATAGGTACTGTTAATGGTTTTATATTTAAAATGGTTTTTCCTGAATACCTCACTAGAATTACTTATGCTGAGGTGTTCACGTTAATATTTAAAATATTTCTGAATATTAGTTATTTTAATTAGGTTAAAAATATGCATTATTACAGATAATATAATAAGTTTATTTTATTTTATTCAAGATACAACATCTCAAATGATGGCATTATTTATTGGATCACTGTTACTCTAATGAACAGTTTGCCACATCCAACTTAAAGTGTTTTTTTTTTAATAAATAAATATACTTGGCCCATTGAGTAATAATGATATCAGTTAATAGGTGTTATCTCTAAGATGGCAATTAAAGTTCAATTTGCTTCTTCACAAATTGATACGATAACGTTTAAAATGTGGCGAGGTCGAACGGTTTTCACGCAAGGATGTGTTTTGTGAGAAAAGGCAAAGCACATTCCGAGTGGCCTTGAAATCACACTACTTGCACTGGTGAAAAACTAATACTTAACGCTGGCCCCCTGTTCATGTACGCAGAAAAAATATCGCTATTGTTTATTTTTTGTACAAATTTACAAAGTACAAATTTCGATATATTTTCCCTTCGCTAAGGTCTAAAGAAAGAGTTCTCCACATTTTACAATAAAACAACCCCGCAACTAATTTTTCTATGCTTTTAAAAAACTCTTTATACATACTTTTCATCTGGATTTTTTACACCCTTAGTTAGCTAAGTAAATTATTTACTAGCTTCTAGTAAATTGTTTTTTTTATCACATTCACCATTATACCCATATCAGAATAAAAATCATGATTTATGATAGCGATCATGATTTTAGTTAGTTTTAATTTGTATACATAGGAATCTGTTATACATTATTTTCTCGTTGTTATTATAGGTTAGGTAATGTAAAACGCAATCGAAAAATACTTCCACAAAACTGCGCTATATAAATTCACTGTTATTATTATTATAAGCGGTTAGCATCCCTACGCGGAAACAGTTTTGCACGAACTATTGAATTTTGTACAAAAAATCATTCATATAGACGCATTAAATAAAAATAAAATATTATGCTTTAAAATAAAGTACTATTCCAACTCTCTACAATTGAATTCTTTTACGTTTTAAATTGGTACGGTCTTTAATGGATGATTGTTTCTCGAAGGGAATGTTCACCCTGCCTTATATCAACTTTCTCACCCTTATCAATAAGAAAGTGGTACACGTCTCAACTGAATAAAAAATAAAAGCACACATCTCACAATAGGTTCCCAAAGTAGGCATCCCCAAATACAGACAAATCAATTCAAGCATTCCACCCGGGGTATAAAAATAAAACGATATCTGTGCTTTATTTCTTCGTCCGCCTCGAATAAAGACTCCAAGTTTCATAAAAAGATGGACGTATTCCTTCGTCTCGTTGTTTCCCGTCTCCAACAAGTCCCCAAAGCATTGTCGGGAAGAGCCCAGACCTTATAGGGTTCCAGGAGCCCAGCTTGGGGATGCTGGGGAGAGAGCATTCCAGAATTCCCCACTACGCCGGAATATTTGGGTTCAAACACGGGGGAATCGGACATTTTAGTATGAAGGATGACAATAAATTTGGAGACGCTTTATGAAAAAAAAAAAGCTTGTAGTTTAAAGGGAGAAGCGGCTTTTTATTTTAAACTATCAAAAACGTTTTGTTTAATTCGCGTTATGTAGATAAAAAAAATAATAAATAATAATCATTGTACAAAATAATAGTTTATTGCGTAGATTTTTTTTGTAGTTATTACCGCACAAGAGTTCCAACTGTTCCCAATCGCCTAAGGCCAGTGGGACTATGGCATCCTCATTAGGGGTAGGTTATGAGGCTGAAGGTATGGGTAAAAGAAGGAGATGGGGAAGAAGAAAGTTGATAATTACCTGACTATTCAGATCTGGTCACCAAACATGGTTAAGCCATTTCAAGCAACGTTTCGATTCTGAATGGTGGTCTTTCACCAGGGCAATACTAAGAGTATCTACCATTCTGAAATGTGCCGCAAAAATACAATAAATTATTTGATTTGAATTAAATGTGTTATGACACATTTTAATAAAATAAAATTTATTTGCGCACGCCGAGTTTGAACCCGTGACCTCTGGATTCGTACGCGAGCTTCTTACCACTCAACCACGAAGACCTGTATGGCATATTGAATTAATTGGACATTTTTAAAAAGAGTTAACTTAGCTAACTCAATGCTCACACTGAGTTAGTTACTCGATGCGACGAAAACCTAAAAAAGTTTCAAACTTGTGTCGCTTGAGTCAAGCCTTCTCCCAAATGGGAAATATATTTTAGATGGCTGAAGGGCTACAAAAGTCTTCAGAATCAAACGAGAGTCAGAGCATTCGATGCAAAAAAAAACTCCATAAAAAAGTTAACTCGTTTTTGACCAAAGTGTCACTTAAGCCCTTTTTGCTTTTCGAACGACGATATTGCATATTTGCGGTACGTTTCAGAGTGATAGATACGAAAAAATCGTCCTAGAGAAATATCATCATTCAGAATCAAAACGCTGCTTGAGATGGTGACTTGATCCGAATAGCCAGGTACTTTCCAATCTTCCTCTTCCCCATCTCTTTCCGCTCCCTATTACCTTCAGCCTTACAACATACCCCGATTGGGGATGCCACATTCACACTGGCTTTAGACGGTTGGAACTCTTGTGCGGTATTCACTTTTTTTTTTTAAGAATTTATTTGCTGTTGATCGATTTGTTGAATTATTTGAGTAAAATGATTTTAAACCAGATGAATTTAAGCAACGAAAAACTTTCAGGGACCGGGGCAAACTTTGCTATATATATTTATATATATATATATTTTTTAAATATATGCATAAACGATTTTGTTTATATACTAGAAGTACAGTTGCAGCCGAGATCCCAGGCATGTTTTTTGATTTTGTAAAAATTCTATAATTTTTTAATGAAAAAACGAAAAAATCTTCCTTTAAAACCACTTTGGTGTAAAAATTCCGATCAAAACCTTATAGATCCGGAAAATCAGACGAAATCTCATAACGCGCCTGTGACAGCGAAGGGTGTCGGATGTTTGACGCGGGGGTGGTGGGTGGGGCGTTGGGCGCGGGGAGTAGGCTCCGCGCCCTCCGCGCGGGGCGTGGGGCCCCCGAGAGCCCAGGCCGGGGCCGAAGCCGGAGCCGGTTGTTCGCGTCGTAAACGGAACGGCGGAGCGGCGCAGTAAAAAGCGACAAACTTCTTTTATTCAAATGTAAAGTTACGCTCTGGGGGCGTGCGTCTCCGAGTCGCGTTGTTATGGCCGAAAGCCCACTGCCAGGACGAAGGCAGGGGTCGGAATTGGTTTCGATCAATTCCGTACATTTCGAATGTAGAAGAAGTCGAGGACGCCCGAGAAGAGCATGGCGGGACATGTGGAAGATTCATTGCGCTAGCACTACACGATCGAGTTGGGCGAACTCGTTCAAACTCCTTTGATGTGGTGTTGTTTACCACCGCCAGAGCGATCCCGGGCCAACTGCCCCGAACTCGAGCGAACTCGAGCCAAAGCGCACGAACTACCCCTCTACACGATCGTCCAACTGTTGGGAGTTGGACGATCGTGTAGTGCTAGCATTAGAGTATACACACATGGGAACGAAGTAAAGAGCATGTGCTAAGGCAGCCCTTTCATTTTTTGTATAAGTATATCGCTTGCATTCTTAATATATTGTTATTTTCTCAAACGGCCATGATACTCATGATGTTCAGATTGGCATAAACTGATGTTAATTGAAATGATCAAATTTAAAAAAAAATCGTTTTAAATACTTACCTACGTAAAAAGCACCTACATATAATAGTGGTTAAGACGCTCGAATACGAATCCAGAGGTCGCGGGTTCAAACACCAACGTGCGCAAATATTTTTTTTTATTTAATTCATGTGTTATTTAACATTTCTTTATTATAATATCGTCGCCGGAAAGGCATAAGGGCTGAAGCGCCATTTTGGGAAGTTTACATTAGAGCATTTTCAAGTTATTTTTTTAACAATCTTCAGTACCTGATTGGAATTTGAAAAAAAAAGTTAACTCAGGTAACTCAATTCTCTCACCTCGACCCCAAAAACTTCCAAACTTGTGTCTCTGGAGTCAATCCTTCTCCTAAATGGTGAATATATTTTAGATGGCTGAAGGGCCACAAAATTCCAGAATCAAACGAGCGTCAGAGCTTTCGACGCAGAAAAAAAAACTGATCACAACTGCATATTTAACTCATTTTTGACAAAAGTGTCCCTTAAGCTCTTTTGCTTTTCCAGCAACGGTATAATATAAAGTATATTTGCGGCACGTTCCAGAGTGGTGAACTTTCTAAATATTGCCGTGAAGAAATGCTACCATTCAGAATCGAAACGTTGCTTGAAAAGGCTTTAGTCGTTTCCCTTTTCCCATCTCATTACCTTACCCACCACCTCCAGCTTCACAATATAAAACTGGAGGAACCCTGATTGGGAATGCCATCCATTTCAATTCTGTTCACAATCTGTTGAAATGCTAAAATGGACCTAGAATCGGCGTTTAATGGGGACCGTTCAAATGTAGAAAGTCAGAACCATCGATTTGATGGTCGTCATACCTGAGGAAAGTTTGAAACAACCGAACCTTAACTATTTCAGGCAGTTTGAATTCATATATTTCGTTCTTTAAATAATAATAATAACAATGCATTCATGTAGTCGAGTTTTGTGATAGTTCACACCAAGTGCAATTTCTACTAAATCAACTAACCCAATATAACAACAATTGACACAATTGCAGTCCACAACGGACTGCCATTACCAACCCTGATGTATGGCAGTGAGGCATGGAACTGGCAGAGGAAGAATAAAAGTAGACTGAATGTCATAGATATGAGATCCCTGAGGCGAATTTATGGTAAAACTATGTTTGGCCGTGTTTAAAATGTGGGTATCCCGAAAGAATTTATGAAGTAAGCCTAATGAATAGAATCAAAGAATAACAGAATAACAGAATCAAGAATAACAGAATGGTATGTATGAGACGATGTATGAATTTAAATGAAGCAAGGAGTGTGTACCAAGACAGAGTTGGACGGCGGTCCGTCCTCTCTGCCTACCCCTGCGTTGAAACGGCGTGATTGTTAGTTGGTTTATTTATGCAAATTAAAACTATCTAAAATCATGATCGTTATCATAAATCATAAAAAAATGTTTATAAAAATGGGTATAACAGTTCATGTGTAGGTACATCTACTGATCAAAAAAACAATTTATTAGAACTTAAGGGTGTAAAAAATCCAAATTAAAAGTATGTATAAATATGAATAATTTTTGTTTCAATCAGAGAAAAGGTATTTATATAAAAACAGAGTTAACATGGTAGTCTTAACCGAAGCACCTTCCACTCCGGAACGAAGCACAATGGCTAGGCTGTGCAGAAGCAAGAATCTCACCGCTAGTTTTCAGTGGGTCACGAACCGAAGGTGACGCACCCCTGGAGACAGTATTACCTACGCGCGGAGGATTTTTTATGCGAAAAATGTTTTATTAACTTTAAAATGACCCCCGCTGCGCCGCGTCGAGGGGAAACCGAGGTAGGCAGCGCACTCATAAAAATAATCACGCGCTACACTGTGCGCTGCCAAGGAGCATTAAACGTGAAACCCCGATATAACGTTTTCCGCAATTAAGGATGCTATGAAAGTGCCCGAATCCTCGAACATCTTATCCTCAAGTTAGGTTTTGATCGAAGGATGACGTATTTCTTTAAATTCTTCGTGAAAACAAAACCATTGTGTTCTCCAATTTTTTCACAAAATAATTCTTTTCAATGATCTCGATATAATAATTTTGTTCAAATTACTTTCAACCGCGGTCCCGAAATACCAACTTTCTTCGAGATAAAAGCTATTTGTGGGATACAATTTTTTTCCCTTTAATTAAAGGAAGACAAATATTCCTTGGTGATGAATAACCTGACAATATTTAAAAAACTCTTACTGGCGTCATAATACGCGAAAAATTTTTCTTGTGCAATCATTCAATTCAACTCAATTTTTTATTCATTTTAAAAACATTACGAAATATAATTTCAAGACGTTCTTAAAGATATATTGAAAAATGTATATAGGGTGTACAAAAAATAGAGTACACAAGTACACAGCATATATTATATACTTAGACGAGAAAAAAGTTAATTAGTTATGAACAAGATATACAATTTCTAATATTTTATGACTAAACAAAATGGCAAAAAAATATAAAAGAGCTAAGCAAGCAACAATAAAGCTTTCTTTTTAAATGCAGGACTTGATAATGGAGGACTTAACTGGCAGAGGGATTGAACCCATGACGACCGGATAGGAATCCAACGCGTTTGTCCACTCAGCTACTAACCGGTCAAAATAAAATATCAATATTCCACATTTTTTCAAAAGGAAGCTTAGGTCTCAGTAATCACATAACGGTCACGCTGTTATGCTTGACACCGGATCATAATTTGATCAAATTCTGAAACGGGCCGAGAATCAGCAGTAAACGGGGCCGGTTATTTGAATTGGTAACGGTAAAAAAACTTAACGGCGCCAATTATCGATTTGCGACAGTGGTTCAAACCATGATTTGATTTTCATGATGTATTTTGGTACCGCCACAGCTTTTTAGACGAAAATCTTTTCCTTCTACGTTTTGACAACTGATATACTATTCCCGCAAGATAAGACCATGTCCTGTAATTGGAGACGTTAATTTACTTACGTATTTGATTTCAAGCAACCGTACTAAAATTAGCTGTCCTCAAAACATACATAAATTATTGTTAGGATCAAATATATACTATTAATGAAGAAACTATTCCGAGGTGAGTAATTTGAATTTCTTTGTCAAAAAATCGAGGTGTATTAATAAAAATTTGAACTTCTCGCTTGTTCGTATTTTTTTAAAATCGATTACATTGCTTTTTAAGAATCGTTCCACCTATTTTGATAAATACAAATATGTACATAACGTTATTTTGAAAAAAGGGAGAAAAAAATCATCCTTGAGTACCTTTCTAGAAAATAACTTCATACGAAGGCAATATAAAGCAAATCTTAATTACCATAATATTTTTGAGCCCACATAAAAAGGAATATTGATTCTAGATACAAATTTATTCATATTAAATTTTCTTCAGATTTCTTAAAGCATTCGTATAGGTAATACCGAATATATGAAAATTGATAATATGATTGTTTGTTTTGTTTTGTTCTGTGTTATATTTTCACTGGGTACTACTAAGATAGCAACATATGAATCGCAAGCAAACAATTTTAATAATAGATCAATTGTTTAATCTCAGAACATAGTTGTAGACATAAAAAATTTAAAGGCATTGCAATTTTAAAGCTATTTCTCTGTATCTACCTACAAACTAGATAATTATAAAACACAACGGCCTCCGTGATCGAGTGGTTCGAGACGCTCGACTATGAATCCTGAGGTCGCGTGTTAAAACCCGGCGTGTGTCAATAACTTGTCATATCACATTTAATTAATAAACAATATTTTATGGTGTATTTGCGGCACGTTCCAGAGTGGTAGATACTCCAAGTATCTATTTGGTGAAAGACCACCATTCAGAATCGAAACGTTGCATGAAATGGCTTTAGCCGTGTTTGGTGACCAGATCTGAATAGTCAGGTAATTATCAATCTTCTTCTTCACCCGTGCGCACCTGGCCTAAGTATCGACCCGGTTAAAGACCATCATTCAGAATCGAAACGTTGCTTGAAATGGCTTTTAGCCGTGTTTGATGACCAGATCTGAATAATCAGGTATTTCCCAACCTTCCTATTTCCCATCTCCTTCCCCTGCCCACTACCTTCAGCCTCATAACATACCCCGATTGGGGATGTCATAGTCTCACTGGCTCTTGACGGTTGGGAGCAGTTCGGACTCTTGTGCGGTGTTCACTATTAAAAAAAAAAGTCTTTTTTTCTCCTTTGATATTTGGGAAGCGCCTCAAAATCGTGTAAAGTACATCATTAATATCATTATATATATATATATATACGGTGTAAGAAACGTTGCATGAAATGGCTTTAGCCGTGTTTGGTGACCAGATCTGAATAGTCAGGTAATTATCAATCTTCTTCTTCACCCGTGCGCACCTGGCCTAAGTATCGACCCGGTTAAAGACCATCATTCAGAATCGAAACGTTGCTTGAAATGGCTTTTAGCCGTGTTTGATGACCAGATCTGAATAATCAGGTATTTCCCAACCTTCCTATTTCCCATCTCCTTCCCCTGCCCACTACCTTCAGCCTCATAACATACCCCGATTGGGGATGTCATAGTCTCACTGGCTCTTGACGGTTGGGAGCAGTTCGGACTCTTGTGCGGTGTTCACTATTAAAAAAAAAAAGTTTTTTTTCTCCTTTGATATTTGGGAAGCGCCTCAAAATCGTGTAAAGTACATCATTAATATCATTATATATATATATATATATATATATATATATATATATATATATATATATATATATATATATATATATATACATGGCCTGTTTAAAAGAAAAGGTGAATTCTGATTTTTCGCGGGGTGTGTACAATCGATTATCGATTTTTTTTTTGTTATGTTGGTACACATATATTTATCATATGTTAGCATTATCAGCCATTTTGAATTAGTGGTTTGTTTTTGACAACTGGAAAGGTTAGTCACGTTTTTGTGTGTTCTTCGATTTTTTACTGTTGAAAAAAAATGGATCAAAGAATAAAATCCATGATTTGTTTTTTCACAACTCCAGGACGCTCATCGTCATTAACATCTTCTCGGCCTTCTGTAAAGCGCTTGTACCACTTATAAACACTTTTTTGAGACAAAGTAGACTCGCCGAATGCCACAGTCAACATTTTATGTGCGTTGGAGCACTTTATTCCATTTTTAACGCAAAATTTAATACATATTCTGTGAACCAACATACAAAAAAAAAATCGATAATCGAATGTACACAGCCCGCGAAAATTCTAAATTCACCTTTTCTTTTGTACAGGCCTCGTATATAAAGTAACTTACACAAGAGGATCCCAATTGCACACCTCTCCGCATTGAATCAATTTATATTATATTTTATTGCTCATATTATCTGTCATAGACCTAATCTATTCTACTGCGCAAAAAGCTTTGCACTCAAAGATTATATCTGAATACCCAAACAGTATGCAAATAATTATTTGGATCGATCGATAAGCTCTTATTATTACTTAGCATTAGCAATGACTAATTATTGTTTGTTTCAAAACAATGAATAAAATTTAGCACACAGATTAGGGACAGACAAATAAAACAATAAAAAATTCACATAATAATGATAATGGAACGCGATAAAGATGAATCACTACAAAGTGCAATCAATTCGCCACTCACCTTCATAATGTTAATCATCAATGATGCATTTGGTTCGGATAAGGATAGTCTGGAAAAACTATGAAAATTTAATTGAAATTATTATTACGTTACAAGAAGTAACCTTCTTTACCCACACTATCAACATAATTAAGGTATTTTTTTAATATAAATCATTAAATGAGCTAGTGGATCTACCTGACTTGACAAAGCAGATAACGTTCAGAGCACCAAATCGTAGCAAAAGACTTCTAGAGTTGTTATATGCTAATTGTTCGAGAATAAGCTATTTCATTAATTCATCACTATAATTGCTGATTCACACCAACGTCCGGTTCCGCTCAGTGCCGATATTGTTCCGCAAGAAAACTTATTGATATGGTATGAATATCAATCAAGGAGTATGTGCCAAGACAAATTTGTGTGGCAGTTTATCCTTCTGCCCACCCTTGTGATATTTAACTACTTATTTAGTTAAATAATTATTTTGAAATGTAAAAATACTTACAACGCAGATTTTTTTTTAAACCGTTTTTTTATCACTAAATAATATTTTTAATAATCATTTCAATAAGTTTTCTTGCGGAACAATATCGGCACTGAGCGGAACCGGACGTTGGTGTGAATCAGCCTTAATGGTTACAAAGGGTCGGAAATAAATTCAGTTCGGTAGATATATTTTTATAATTACCGGTCGGCAGCTGAGTGGACAAACGCGTCGTCCCACCTGGGCGTCGTGGGTTCAATTCTTCTCCTGGCTTAGTCTTCCATCATTGCACAAGCAACATCTTCCGCTTATTATGATGGCAGTAGGATTTTTTCAATTTTTGTAAGGTTATTCGTAATCCAAGAATATTTGTCTTTCTTTTTAATAAGAAAAAATATTCCATAACAAATTAATTATGATATTTTGTATTACAAGTATAATATGAACATTAACGTAAACAGTAAATCTTAATTAACTTAATCGGTATTTAAATGTTATGAAGAAATGAGTGTGAAAAGAATATATTATACAAAATTTAATAGAAGAAGAAGTCGAGGACGCGCGAGGAGGATATGGCACGATCAAGTGAATCAAATACTTGAATCGGGTCATGTGAAGAGTCTATATAACAGAAGAGTATGTGTGAACGTGAGTGAAGTAAGGAGTGTGTACCAAGGCAAAGTTGTATGGCGGTCGGTCTTCTCCGCCTACCCCTGCGGAGAAACTGCGTGATGGTTTGTTAGTTAAGTATTTTTAAAAAAATCTGGGACAGCTTGTTATGTTTAAAAAGAAAAAAAGGCGAAATTATCTTTTGAATTTTGATTAAGTACATATTGTTGTATGTTATATTTTAAATTGGTGTATGTTTTATGTGTATTATTTGTTATCGCATATTTTTTGAATACATGTTATTACAATGTTCTAATGTACCGTTGAAATAAATTAATAGTGTTATTATTTTACATGTGTTAGTTATAGGTTCATACCTACCTTTGTTTTCTACCAACTACCCACATAATTTATTTTTTTTATACACGAAAGTAATGTTTTTTCATATAAAAAAAGTCCTAAAGAGCGCAAATGAAGACTATAATTGTTCGACTAAACAGTATTGATATTGACTGCTCCGAATGTAAACTCGATTTTCCGAATTACTTTGTGAAACGATTGCTGTTTTTTTTTTTGAAATAGAAGAATACCGAGCAAAGTAAATACTGCGTAGAGCGATCATCAGTCTAAACAAAGGAAATCAGGACTCGACTGCGGAGTGAAATTTAACTAACCAAACGAAGTTAACTCAATACTCTTCAAATCAAAGATTAGAAAAAATTGAATCATAAAAACGTGGTTACACCAATTCCCACAATGTTAATTTCCTCTCTGATTTGTATGAATACCGGATATTGCTCCATCTTCTCTCGACTTTACAGACTTCGTTCTCCAGGTTAGATTTACTTCAATGTACTCTCTAGACGTGAGATCTCTAAGCCACAAACATTTTTGATGTCCTGTTCTTATCGAATAGTCATCCTATTTTTTATTGAGCTCTGTCGAATGTTACCTCTACTTACTCTCGTAATCTGAATCTCTACATACTCTCATAACGTTCTCCTTCTTGATGGCTTTCTGTAGACATGATACCTAATACCATCCATTCATATATTTTTTTATATATATATAAATGATAACAAATAATACACATAAGTGTGATGATTTTTTTTTTTTTTTTGTATTCTTTATTATTGTTTATATATTTATGACAACTTTATGTTACGTACTATTATCAATTATGGAATGTATTGCATTACACTACTCCTGTATACCTTCTGGAATCATCAGGAAATAGAATTAGCTAGCGAAGTCATCGATTCCATCAGCACAGCAAATCATTTTAATACACAAACAAGTTATCTCAAAAATGTTAAATACGTAATGCTCCTGAAAAAATTGAAACCATTCATAAAAAAGACGCTTTACAAATTATCCAAATATTATTATTTTTATTATCATTCAATCATATCCAGTACGCATACAATACATATGTAAGTTATGCAATTTGCCTTATAAGATATGCTTGTGGTGATCTTATTTTTGATATGATCTTTATATCTAACTTGGTATTTCAAAATGTTCCTAAAAATATTCACCTTTAGGGTGGCACACTCCGTGGTAATAAATGAATGTTTATCATATTTTGAAAAGTCAAATACAAAGACTCCACCAGCATGTAAAGTAGGTACCTACTGCTCAAAATTGTCGCGTAAAAGACTCTAATGTCGTACTAAAATGGGGCATTTTGCGAAAAAAAATCTTTACATCTGCAATAAAAAGCGAAGGAGGGAAATCCCACAAAGCTAAGAGAAAGCACACGAATAAATGCGGAAATCGCGCACGAATCGGCAATATCCAAAAAGAAAATAGGGATGCTATTTAACTTTATGGGTTCCTACCCGAAGCAGCGGAAGTGCGGTCTAAGATTCCACACCATCACCTTGCCCTTTAATTATGGTCGCACCGCAAATATTCACTGCAAAGATTATAATAAGCTGAAGTCCATTTGTGTTTGAATGTACATACCGCACAGTTGTCTCAAAACAGTGGGGCTATGGTATCCCCAATCGGGGTATTTTGTGAGGCTGAAGGTAGTGGGGAGGAGAAGAGGAAGAGGTTTGACTGCTTCCATGGTCGAGTGGTAAGACGCTCGACTACGAATCCAAAGTTCGCGGGTTCAAACCCGGCGTACGCCAATAAGTTATGTGCAGTAAACATGTATCATAACACATGTAATACATACAAAATAATAAAAAAAGTATATTTTCGGCACGTTCCAGAGTGGTAGATACTCTAAGTATCGCCCCGGTGAAATACAACCATTCAGAATCGAAAAGTTGCTTGAAATGGCTTTAGCCGTGTTTGGTGACCAGTTCTAAATAGCCTGGTACTTCCCAACCTTCCTCTTCCTCGTCTCCTTCCCCTCCTCACTACTTTCAGCCTCACAACATATGAGGATGCCGTAGTCCCACTGGCTCTAGACGGTTGGGAGCAGTTGGGACTCCTGTGCGGTATTCACTATAAAAAATAAATAAAAAAGAGAAAAGTTGGAAAGTACCTGGCTATTCCCATCTGGTCTTTTCAATGAACGTTTTAATTATGAACGGTGGTCTTAAACCAGAGCGATACTGAGACTATATTCATATCGATACTGAGAATATCTACCTACCGTGTTTTGTGAAATAACTATATAATAAAATTAATTAAATTAATTTAAAATTAAAAAAGGCAGGATTTGAACCCGCGACTTCTCAATTTGCAGACGAGGATCTTAACCACTCGACCACAACGAATCTTCTTAGAACTGGGCATGAATAAAACTCGCCGTTTAAACGATTTAATTTTCGTACAACTGGCGAGAAACGAACTACGAATTGAAATACAGATTCGTGAATCGTTCACTAAATGCTTAATCGATTTATAACGATCGTAAAATATTTCTTTAAACACACAGTTTGGGAGACAAGACAAGAAATATTCACGTTTCCTGTATTCTAGTGGAACTATTATTTAGCGAGAGAATTGTACGTATTTCATACCACTACTAGACAAGATTTAAAATCCTTGAATCGTAAAGTATTTCAGATGATACCTGGTCATTCATCGCGCTTTCGCTCTCCCAGTGGCCATGAAAACGTTAACTGAATCTGAAAATCTCCCACCAAATGATATAGTTCCTCCTTCGTCCTGTACCCGTTCATAAATTACCCGATTATGTGAACCATAAATAAGCAATAGTGTAAAATCCGTCATTACACAAAGAAAATACTCGAATTGACCAAAACTAAAAGCAGTGAAAAACAGTCCGGAAAAGTATTATGAATGAAGCTGTATCTTTGAATCTCTAGGACTCTGTTCTGTACACTTCCGTGAATCCGAAATGACGGCTCAAAGTTCAACTACACCGTTATACACATTTTCTGGTGGACGTTTTCTTTCGGGACTGTGCCAATCTCCAGCCGCTGTGCTGGCCATTTGAATAAATAGGTGGTCAGCACAAACGGAGCCGTCGTGTCATTTTATTGTAAGGCTCCCGTAAGCTGTGTTATCTAATAGATAAATACGCAGATGACCAAACAAGAACAGAGCGAATCTCCGATCTCCCTATAAAGTTGAGATTATGCAACCGAAACTGTCTCCTAGGTGTATATATTACAGATTATGTCTCTGTTTCGCCGTTTCCCCCTTTACCAAAACATTTTATTGTTATTCATTCGCAGATACGGGTTTTCATAAGCATTTTTGTGTGTTCGAAGCCATGTTGTGTATACGAATCTGTATGGGGAAGCTATGGTAATTTGAAGAAAGCGTTCCAAAATAAAAATAAACTAACGAAGTTATTACATATTCGGGGTAGGTATCTAAACGATCTGCTTTACATTTTCTTTATTTGATTCAAACACCCTTTTTTGTTTGTAATACTACTAATAAAAACATAATTATTTATTACATTATAAAATTAATACATCCCGTCGAGGCCAATAAAAAACGTTGGTTTACCACTCTTCGGCTGCTCTTACTAATAAACTATCGCATCCAGCTTATAAAACGTGAAACAATGTTAATAAATAAATACATGTTCAAAAACGACACGCATCGGAAGAACGTGGTGGGCCCGAAGGTTGCCGCCTTGGAGTAATAATGTATGGAGAGAGAGCTAATTATTTTTACCCAACCTATACAAACTTGCGATAAATCACTTTCTCCGGGTTTTTACGTCGTACACCATGAGAGAGAAAGAGACAACAAAAAAAACACACCGCTTTTATGTACTGTATGATATTAGATGATCTTGGTCTCCCACGTCTCCCGGGACTCCGCCCACATGTTTTCGAATGCGAATAAACTCGACACAACTAAACGGTGTTTTAGGTTATATGCTATATTTTTGATGATAAAAATACTGCGAAAAAGTGGTTATGCGAATTACCAAAAACATTATGTCGACATGTGCTATTAATGGATGTATACGAGAAAATACTCTAAACCTAGTGCTAGCCACGCCCAGGTCTGCCGAGTCCGGCAAAAATCATCAAAACCTGACTACACTGCCTTGGATAGGTACCACTCTATGTACTCTAGGGTTGCCGCGATACAATGTTAAGAACAGTCGCCCGGATAGCGGGAGATCCCGGCTCGAATCCCGGCCCCCGCAATCATATTTTCAAAACTATTATTTTATGATTATTAGTATTATTTTAAGTACATTATTTATGTAGCAAGTTGATTCCAATACTTGTTTAAGTGGACACAGTGCCCAAAAAAAAAACAACCCTTAAGAATACTATTAAGTCATTTGATAATATTTTCACAGATTTATCAGAATTGATTCAAATGTGAACCTCGTGCAAACCCCCCGTTTTTTGGAGTGTAATGTGATCTTAACAGAAAAGTTATTTACAAAAGTATTGATAAATCCGCGGCTTCTTAGTAAATACACCATCAAATTCGCGAATTGCTGTGGTAACTCGTTGTATTTGCACCTTAAGGTGTAAAACGGTTGGTATTTATTTTATGTTTCCGTAGAAACACGCATTGATTTTATATTCAAAACTGTGGAACAATGAAAAATAAACGTCGCATTTTTTTATGTGCGTAAGCGATTCTTTAAAATTGCGGCTGTTTCAGGAGAATTTTCGGAGTAAAAGTTCACATAAAAAGTGGTTACACGAATGTGACTAGAAGCCTTAAGATCTGCGAGAGGCTGCTTAGGGCGAGATGGAGCAGGGGCGGCGAAATTATTTCCAAGCAGAATTATTTTCAAATAATTATACATTACCCGCTGGTAAATTTTGAATTTATATGCAACCTCTTTGTCTAGATGGTAGATATCTCTAAACCTGAAAAGCCATACTTTTTGAAAACTACTTTAGTGGTGCCAGATGTTTTGAATAGCAAACACATTGAAATTAATTCGCACTAAAGCAAATATATTTTATTAAAGCTTTTTTGCGGACTGATGTCCATTAACATCATTATATCACGAAATTTAAAAAGTTATTAATGACAGATAAAGGATAACAAAAATAATAATAAATGGATAACTTTTATCGTGCTGTTTTCGTGGGAAAATCACACCAAGGGCGCTTATAATATATAATCTATAGTCTATACGAATAAAGCAGTGAAAAATAGAAAAAAATGCAGTAGGTAGGTACTTGATATTATCTTCCTTCATTAGGAAGATAATGGAAGTCAAGCCTACACAAGGTTTTGATTGTATCCATCTTTAAAGTAATTGAACAATTAATAAGATTCTTACAACGATTTACGACTAATTTTAATTGATGCGAAAATTTATTAAAATATTTTTGCTGTCTTCGCCCCCAATTTCAGTCCTCCACCGACCCTTGTAACTCTCCAATGCCCCCCCTCCCCCCTAGGGGTGTTATCGGCCACATTGGGAATCACTGTTCTAGACAATGAAGAGTAGTATCAACAATTAGTGGAAAGTTCGTTGAGGAAAAGCAATTCATTATTTAAAATGCTAAAGATATGGAGTGTATAACGAAGATTACCAGGGTGAAAATCGTCCGGAAGCTGATTTTTCACACATTTTTATACAGTTTGGAAGCACTTAGAGCCGGCGAAAAATGACGGATAGATGCCCTCAAAATGTGGCGCCCTAATATGTCAGTTCTAGAAGAGCTAGACATCAAAAATAATCAGCCATCTGCCTACAGAGTATCCTAAGATATTTTGTATACGTTGCTCGCCAAACTGAGAACTCCAGCCTGAGGAAACTCATGGTCACTGGCAAAGTGGAAGGCAGGAGATGCAGAGGAAGATCACCGATGCGCTGGACCGATCAAGCAGACGTCTGGAACCTCGGTGTCCTGGGCTCTTCGTGCAGTGCAGGACCGTAAGGAGTCCAGAAGCCTTGTTCGCCAGGGCAATTAGAGGGGGAGTCACGATCCTCAGCAATGAAGCAGCGACTAAAGAAGAAGAATCTCTAAATTAGAATAATGAAACCTTTTGGAAAATAATACATTTCAGAAAATGTACGTTTTGCTAACCCTGTTAAGGGCATAACATGAAATATATGCGCGAACATTTTAAGTGACTGAAAATGATATAAAAAAATATCGGTTTCATAGAATAGCGCCAGTATGCCAAACAGAGATTCGTAGTTCCTTTAAATCAAAAATTACAGTTTGCCGAGAAAAAATGACAACATTATCTCTATTCCTTTTACTGGGCATGAATGCAATAAAATGTTATTTACATCCAGTTTTGTTTCTGCTTTACAATAAAAAAAAACAAGGATGGGGTAACAAGATTAGTTCGGTATTGATTATTGAAGATATTATTAATATTCTGACAGAAGTGTACAAGAACAGAGCAGAGTGATTTCGAGTTATTCTATGTCAGGATTACATATTGTGAATTGCTGTTCCTCAATCATCACAATACTAATTAAAGGTATAATTCTCCAATGTCCAGAATGTCAAAACTTGTTAACTCAAGCCATGGTCTTGAAATCTTTGGTAGCAATCAAAATGATTTTTGTCATTCTTTACGACTCCACCAAAACTTTTACTTGACCATGGCTTGAATTTTCTCTCTTCTGTTTATTTTGTCCTATTTTTGTCATCGCTTCATTTATTATTATGTATGTTCTATTCCTTCTCTGTAGCGTTTTTTCCCATTTCGTGTTTTATATGTCTTTTTTTTTGTATTTGGACTTTAGTCCGTTAATTTATAAATAAATAAATTATGCATCCATAATCGGAATGATTTTAAGAAAACCAATTTTTTAACTTTATTCCACATTTTTTTAAATATGAAACCTGACCGGTTTCACCTTATGACAGGCATCTTAAGACTGGGTAACCAGTCTGAGATGCCCGTCATAAGGCGAAACCGGTCAGGTCTTAAATAAAAAATAGATAGATAGATTATTAAAATCATTAAAATGGAGTTCCACCACGAATTAACAGTTTCAAACATAGAAAAAATAGTATCCATAATCTATGTCCTAAATGAATGAACATATTTCAAAAGATCCCAAACAAAAATAACAATTTATTTACTTTGCACAATATAATGGCAATCGAATATTTACAAAACATGGCGCATTTTTATGATGCAATTTTATTAATTATTTACTTCACAATTAACTAATTAAATTATTTAAAATAAGTGATTTCATAGAAAAACGAAATTTGATTCTTCTTTATAACAACTTGTAATTGAAAACTCGAAAAAAAACTTTAAGCTGTATTACCGGGTTCAAATACAAGCATTTTAAGCATCCGGATAAATCAGATTACGATTTTGATAATTTTGATGGTTGGTGGTATCGAATAACATAAATACTAAAACATAGATGTTATCAGTAAACATTCAAATAACGAGCAGATAATGAAAATACAGGTAATAGAGCGCGCTATTGAAAAGTTCAATTGCTAATGCAGGTCAGTGCTCAATATGATTGAACTTAAACGTGATAAGTAAATATTTAACATTTGATCATTTGAAAAGTTGTGGTCAAAGGAAGCTAATTTTTATAGCCAACAAATCGTTTTATGATCCACAATGTATGTATGTATAATGCCAACATATAAAAATGAATCATTAAATAATAAAAAAATATATACAACTTGACGTTCAACAAATTTGCATGAACTTTATTCCGAGCGAGAGATTCGATACGAATAATTTTCCGCCGGTTGAATTATCATTAGCAGACTTATCTATTATCAGGTTTACCGCAGCACCTCGCTAAAAGTCAAACAGCTGTGCGAGTCGTAACCTCCTTTATCGCCTTAGCTAATTTACTAAACATTTACTCCAAGCGTACCGTAGTAATAATATCCGTTTTTATTATCAACTAACTTTCGAATCCGGCTTGACCGTGTTTTATTTCCACTTCTTTTCTCATGTGATATTGTACTATAGTACTGAAACAGTCCGTGGAACCATGGCATTCCCAATTTCGGGAGTGTTATGTAGCTGAAAGAATAGTAGAAAGGCGAGAGTTGGGAATTACCTAGATCTTAAGATCTGGTAATTAAACTTAGCTATGGCCATTTCGTCCCACGATTTCAATTCTGAATGGTGATCACTGATTTCGTGCCGGTGCAATATTGAGACACGTACTACTCTGAAACAAGGTACAAATATGTATATCTACTGCTCTATATATTAAAACCTTGGAGAAACAATGTATGGAGACAGAGCTAATTATTTTTACCCAACCGATACAAACTTCTGATAAATCACTTTCTCCGGGTTTTTACGTCGTACACCATGAGAGAGAAAGAGACAACAAATATAATACTCCGCTTCTACGAACTGTCACAATGATCTTGGGCTCCTGGGTCACCGCGGGACTCCGTCCACATTTTTTATTATGCCACTAAACTTGACACAACTAAACGGTTTTTTAGGTTAGATGCTATATTTTTGTTGATATCAATATTGTGAAAAAGTGGTTATACGAATAAACAAAAACATCATGTCGATATGTGATATGAATGGATATATAAATACTCTAGCCTTGGTCTTAGCCACGCCCAGGTCCGCCGAGTCAGGTAAAAATCATCAAAAACTGACTGCGCTGCCTTGGATTGATACCACTCTATATACTCTAAGATTAAAACTGTTTTATTTTTAGACATAAAAAAGTCTTTTAAAATGATTGAATATTTATTTACGCTTGCTAACTTTAGAACTTCAGTCAAGATTCAAAGCACTCACCCGTATGTCATAGCGATCATTTAGCTGAATTTATTATTAATTAATACGACACATTTTCCATATTGCTGACACTTTTACGTAACTCCGTATTTCCTATATTTTTTCCAGGTATCGACAAGGGTTTTCCGGAAACTACGAGTACCTACCCAATTCATCAGCCAAGGTAATAACTAAACAATAATTTTTTAAACATATCCGAAAAGCTTTAAGCTTTCATTAATCTTGTTCATTTTCATTATTTTATTACGTGTATAGGTTGGAAATACAGCGAAGTTAATATGATTTTACTGTTACTTGTCTTATCAGTCCTATTACTTCATCATTCTTCGTTCTTCGTCCTTGTCTGTTCTTGGAATATCCTGGAAGCCATTCATTATATGTCATCTATCAATACTCTGAATCTTCTCTCAGATATTCATTAAAAAAATTATAATGTGATAACATTGGTTGCCTTAAGGAACGCAACAACTATGTATAAGTAGCGCTGAATACAATATTCGAGTCACATCAGCGAAGGAACATGTCAATATCTGACTCATTAATCTTGGTGCGGACTTAACGTCCGTAACCCTAGGGTCGGTGTCCAGAGAGCACTCATTCCTCTTCCCCAGATAGGATTAATACAACAGCTGAAATAGAAAAATCGTATTTTTACTGAGAGCAGGGTTAGGAATGATCGTGTAATTTTGGCCATTCCGTCATGCTGTGATGGCGCCAGCGACTGTCGCCGTACCCAAGCTTCCCTTTTCTTCGTCGGGTCGAATTTCAGAACGATTGTCTTTCGTTAACTACGGCTGAAGTTCGGTGTCTATTGTCTATAATCTAGAGGTTATTTCGTTTATTGGGAGGAAGTCAATGACATCATGATGATTATTCATTTGGTGGGATACTATTAGATTTTGTTTTGTGGTACGTACCTAAGGATAATTAATCGTCTTCGTAAAGTTGGACCCGGATGGGTTTGTTTAGGTACTAAATCGCCACGAACCTCATTAAAATTACATTTTTTTTTGGCATGTTATAATACCTAATGTTTTAGAGGAAAAATATGAAATTCCCATTTGCAGGATAGCGCGACGGTTCTGGAAATAAATCTTACTGCATGAATAGGTCATTGTCATCACTCGTCAGTCAATCGTTGTTACGGTTTCTGCAACCTTTTCAATAAATTAGGCAATGGCGGTGAAGTACCTACACGCAATGGTACCTACAAAACAATCTTACGAATAGAAAACAGTACCTATACAATCATTATGATAGGTCAAGTTAGACGAAATCAGACTATGAGAAATTACATAGTACAGCAATTATGTTCAATGGAATAGAATAGAGTGTAAAGGGCAAATATTTATAAATTATTTCAAGGGTGCTTTATATGCTTGTCATTGTATATTGCATCGTTTACAAAAATAAATCATATGAAGCGTTTATCAGAATATTTTCAATGCTGTTTGCATATTTTAGATGGAAGTTTATTTCAGTGGTGGGGTACAAATTAATGAGTACGAGTATATAAAGGCATTTTTTATACTGACCAAGCATCTGTAGGACAAAGTGAACGATGGTTTTGTTATGCCACCCTCCCTCCCCACGACGACCCTAGCATTCGCAGCCTAATGTGGCCAACACGTGAGGTGGCCGTTTTCTTTTATGGACTGTGTTTATTTGTTTTCTCGAATTTTAGGCGCTCTTTTTATGGCGATATTTCTATTAGTCCCACCCTTATTGTGTTTATTACGTTTGATACGGCTAAATATGCCACGGGCAAGGGACCCGACAAAAAACCAACTGCCGGAACGAAGGGTCAAATTGAATCATTAGAGATGTGAGTCATTCTTCGGAGGCTGGACTCTGGACCGGGGCCGGACTGTAATGCGGGAAACAAACCCTCCTTCCCTCCTCTCCCTCCACCCACCTCCCGAAGGCTGAAATCAGTAACTCTCTTAGCACTGCTAATTCTATTTCTATGTCAACATTTTTCATTGGGCAGCTCACTAACTCTGTGAAAGTAAATACTTTGGTACGAATCTTTTTCTTTCGGGATTATTGTAAAGTTCCCAATACGTTTGCAATAAGATTATAATTAAAATGTGAAAGAGCGTGATTTTGTGATTCTATCTCGACTATCGAATTATCTACTAACTAACAAACCATCACGCAGTTTCCTCGCAGGGGTAGGCAGAGAGGATGGACCGCCATACAACTCTGTCTTGGCACATACTCCTTGATACATTCAGATGCATACATCGTCTCATACATAATCTTCTGTTATTCTGACTACACATGGCCCGACTCAAGTTTTGAATCACGTGATCGTGCCATGTCTTTCTCTGGCGTCCACGACTTCTTCCATTCACTTTCGCGACAAATATTCTTTTCACACTCCTTTCTTCATTAATTTGCTCTACCTGCCCAAACCATAAGCGTCCCTTTCCTGATCCTCTCCATTACGTTTAGATCAGCCTTGCATTTTTTTCCGGATATCCACATTTTTAACACAGTCATTCATGGTTTTACCGCACATACTCCTCAGGGATTTCATTAAAAATCTTATTTGGATGCTTTTAATTCGTTTGATAAACAGATGAAAAGATGCCGCAACATCGTGTGAGCCTTTACCAAAAATTCAAATAAAAAAAAAACACTTTTAAAATAAAATAAAACCGAAATAAACGTAACGATC
Organism: Drusus annulatus; assembly: GCA_022651775.1. Lineage (NCBI taxonomy): Eukaryota > Metazoa > Arthropoda > Insecta > Trichoptera > Limnephilidae > Drusus > Drusus annulatus. Next base: position 348,273 of record JAGWCC010000354.1, on the reverse strand, counting down.
AACACACGATTTATATCAGTGTTCAAGATTGCAGTAAACTATTATAACATTTATATCCCGCAGATTAAAACGTCTTAATGATTTTTAAAAAAAGCTGTTTTATTGATAAATGATACAGAAAACGTTTTTACCTTACTAATGAAGTAATAAAAAAATAAAAAAATAAATGATCTCGGCTGCAGTGAGAAGCGTTTAAACGGCCCGGCGAGGAATGAGCACGATGCTACCAAGAGCTAATGGTATATATTAATCTGGGATTCGATTACTTCACTATAGATACTTATGATTTATTAGCAAAATCACGCTATACAAAGAGCTTTAATCTCTTCAGATGGATTATCCAGTCTTGAGATGCATTACGAGTAGGATGCCGTTTACGAGTAAATCCCACTTGCGTATCAAATCCAAAGATTATTATTTACAGCCATTAGTGGAGTGAAATGGCCATCATTGATAGATTTAATTGACCCGGAGATTACTAGATGCCCCGTGCTTTGAGACAAGCTACAGCTTGCAATGACTACGGTACATTTTAATATAATACAACACTAGGAGAATATTTATAGCGCTGTTTTTGTGAAAAATTACTTTAAGGGTGCTGCAATAATATTATTCCTAGGCTCTATTTTATTGAAAACCAAAGATAACTAACCATCACGCCGTTCCCCGCAGGGGTAGGCATATAGGACGGACCGCCATATAACTCTGTCTTGGCACACACTCCTTGCTTCATTCACATTTATACATCGTCTCATACGTACTCTTCTGTTATTCTGACTCTTTACGTGACCCCATTCAAGTATTTGATTTACTTGATCGTGCCATGTCTTTCTCGGATCTCCTCGACTTCTGTTCATTACGCTCACATCAGCCTTGCATTCTTTCCAGATTTCCACATTTTTAATACGGTCATGCATGATTTTACCACACATACGTCTCAGGGATCTCATTTCCACAGGACTCAGTCTACTTTCATCCTTCCTCTGCCAGTTCTATTCCTCAATAGATAATCTATCAAAACTTCTGACTAACAGAGCGTATCCACCAACGCATCAGTCAACAATACAAAACAATATCGCCCCCAGAAAGGCAAAAGGGCTTAAATGACTCATTGGTCAAAAATGAGTTAAATATGCAGTTTTGATCAGTTATTTTTTCTGCATCGAATGCTATGACTCTCGTTTGATTCTGAAGACTTTTGTGGCCTTTCAGCCATCTAAAATATATTTATCGTTCGGAAGAAGACTTGACTCAAGCGACACAAGTTTGGGATTTTTTTAGCTTTTTGTCCCTTCATGTAACTCAGTGAGAGCATTGAGTTAACTTTTTCATTTAAAATTCAACCAGGTACCGAATACTTATGAATTTTATTGTGAAACAAAAAAAAATGCTCTGGTGTGAACTTCCCAAAATGACGCTTCAACTCTTTTGCCTTTTCGGCGACGATATGTGCAAATACATTTGAGTAATGAGAGTGATACTTTTAAAAATCTGTCACTAAAATTAAAAAAAGCGAGATTGAATAATGACAAAATTGAGCTCTTCAAATTTAACACAAAAACCAAATAAAAATAAAATAACCACCTAAATTTAGCAACATTAGTTTTTATTTGTATTATTCGTGGATGGGAAAGCAAATATTTAATAGGCTACTACATGAGAGTTGATAAGTAGTTTTGTTACTTTTGTAGGAAGGTTTCTTCGGACTGACTCGAGTTGTTTTAAGTGAAAAAACTCACTGCTTGACAGTCGATATATTTTACTTTTTACCGATAGGTCTGAATCCAAATTAACACGAACAAGTTTGGCTGTTGTTTTGCTGCCGGAAATAGAAATTGATGGATTGTTGTATGATAGAATTATTTATCTACATATTTTAAAGAACCTATGAACAATTAGATCTATAGTACGAACTTTTATACAATAAAACTAATTAATGTTTTTTTTGTGAAGGCAAATACGTAAGTACCAATATTATAGGTTGTGGCCAATCGGGAATGTTGTAGTGTGCAAAGGACACTGGAATGACGTTATTATTTCCTTAGAAACTCAGTTGGCCATGATGACGAAATAATGCCATGAGATAACAGTAAAATAAGTGTTCCACAGCGTTTCTCCGGGGCGGGGAATCTAAAACTACCCCGAATGCAGTCAGGGGGTAATATCAGCGCGAATGCTAACTATCAAACGAAACGATAAATAGGCCAAAGGGAATTTTCAACAAACAGGAAAAGAGCATTTTATATTAAGGTTTAATAAACATTAATATTTATAGTTTATTTCTTTACATAGGTGCGTAAATTTTAGCAAGCGCATATCTATTTTTTTTTAATTATTATTATTCTGTGTATCACAACTTGTATTTTATTATTATTGTAATTATTTAATATTATAAATTATGGAAGGTATTGCACTGCACTACTCCTGCATACATTCTTGAATAAATTTTTATTATTATTATATCGAACTGGTAGATATGTACAGTATTCAACATTTTACCCAAAGCTTAAGTAATTTTCTGTATACACTTCAAGCGAAGCTAGCAGTCCACAATGAAGTGCTTATACCAACCCTGATATATGGCAGTGAGGCATGGAACTGGCAGAGGAAGGATGAAAGTAGACTGAATGCTTTGGAAATGAGATCTCTGAGACGTATGTGCGGTAAAACTATATATGACCGTATGAAAAATTTGGATATCCGGAAAGAATATTAGGCTGATGTAAGCGTAATGAATAGGATCAAGAAGGAACGCTTAGATAGTTTTGGCATGTAGAGCGAATGAACGAGAAAGGAGTGTGAAAATAATATATGATGCGAATGTGAATGGAAGAAGAAGATGAGAACGTCCGAGGAAGACATGGCACGATCAAGTAAATCAAATACTTGAATCGGGTCATGTGAAGAGTCAGAATAACAGAAGAGTAGGTATGAGACAATGTATAGACGTTAATAAAGCAAGGAGTGAGTGCCAAGACAGAGTTTTATGGCGGTTCGTCCTCTCTGCCTACCCCTCCGGGGAAAAGGCGTGATGGTAAGTTAACCTTTTACCCAAAACTTAAATAATATTCTACAAATACACTTGTACATATATGAATGTTACCAAATGGTGGTCGACGGGGCAAACACGGTCTCTAGATTTTTTTTTCACAAAGGCTTAGAAACAGTCAGCAAATTACTGTTTCTGCTACAAAAAGAAAATTTTGCATGCAACAGTAATGCTTTGAGAATAGTTCAAAAGATATTACTGAGTGACAAACAAAGTGACATTTTACACAAATCATGTGACGTTTTACACACCGAAAGTCAGAACTTCCTCATACAAAATAACGCCAACATATGAAGCGATGGAACTATTCAATGAAGCTGCATCTGCCTTAGATATATTTAGATGCACATATATAGAGTTCTGTCACTATCTCTTGATGTACGTACAAGAGTGACCATTAGGTACATAACGATCTACATACTCTTAAATAAATAAATAAAAATCACACATTTTTACACTTCGCCAATTCAACGATTATTTCATACATGTGTATAAAAATGAACCTCTCTTTTATCTTATCTTTTTGTTTTTCATTGTTCACATAAATTGCATTATTAATCACATATAATGCGTCACACAACTTCAGTTTGTACTCGTATAACTCCTTCGGATGTATAATACCTTGTCTATATGTGGCGTGTAAATAAATGTTTAGTTTCTTTTGTTACATTATGCATTTTTCTTCAACAACTTGAACAACTGTTTTTACGAGACCTTTTTTAAATAAATAAATAAAGGTGAATTTCGTGTACTGATCTTACACGTGTTTCTGTTCGTCACTCTGTGCAATTTTGGTAACGTAAAAAAGGCTTAATACAACATGGAGACTGGACTGCGGTACTAATTGAATTTTTCACAGCCTCCAACGGTCTCCGCTAAACGCCGACTCTCGGCCTGTTTTAGCTTTTGTTAAAATTGTGATCAACTGTCAAGCGTAAAAGTCACGTTGTTATGATTTGATGATTTTGACACGCAAACCTTTTATAATGTAACAAACTATATTTTTTAAAAGATTTCAAAAATATAGTTTTTCACAAACAGTTTAATAGATAAATAATAGTGGTACAGTAGAAATAAATGTAGATCGACATAAAATAATAGAAATCAATAAAACAGAGGTAGATAGCCGTTTTTGATGATCAGATCTGAATAGCTAGGTACTTCCCAACCTTACTCTTCTCCTCTCATTCCCCTTCCCACTACCTCAAACCTCTCAACATACCCCAATTAGGAATACCATAGTCTCACCGGCTCTAAACGGTTGGGAGCAGTTGGGACTCTTGTGCGGTATCACCTATAAAAAGATGTATTTAAATCCTTTATATAGAACTAGCGAGTACTTGACATACTTTGCAATGCCACAATTGCCAAACTGGCTTGCCTATCATTTTCCCCCGAAAAATAAATCCAAAGAGACTTTGAAACGGAACCAGGCTTTTATTAAATATAATTTAAAATCTTATCGATGCTTCATTTAAAAAATATATATATTAAAAGAAGATATACTTTTGCCACGCTTCCCAATGATTACGAAAAATATGCCTTTCGAATTCTGAAGTCTTAATTTTCCACTGCGAATCGGATTTAAAATGAAAATAAATTAAAAAAACACGTAAACAATCGCTAAAATTATTTCATTATTTCCTCCCTTTGATCGTCTGTCTCAGAAAAACTGGTTTGAGATGTTCTAACTCGATCGGTTTCAAGTATTTTTTCCCTTTGCTCCATTGTTTCTGAAGCTCGCGATGCCTTTATCTTTCTCGCTTGACTTGTAGATCGACCAATAGCTTTTCTTTTTGGTGCCATAACTAATTTGACATCGAAAGTAATGCATTATGACAACTATTACTATCTATAAAAAAAAGTTATTATTTCATTCTAAAAAAAATATTTAATTAATTATTATTATATTATTATTAATTATTTAAAACAAAACAAATTAATAATTAGGTACCTAATTGTGTTTTCCATTTTGAAAATATTTATACTCATTTATATTATTATTAATATTTGATTTATCTCTTAACAAAGAAACATTATTTTTAAATTTTATTTCATTCAAAGAAAATATTTTGAAAAAAAAATCTTAAGTAGGTACCTAATTGTGTGTTTCCATTATGAAAATATTCTACCCAAACAAACCTTCTTCTGAGGAATGTAATATGTCGAAGAGCGTTGTGTTATCTATGGCTAACTTCAATTCAACATGGCGGGTTCAATGTTTTTCATACTAATTTTAAAATTTTATAGCGAGAGTTTTACATATTGGATTTAATTCAAACTACTCTCTAAACCTTCCCGTCATTAATAAAAAGAAAATGTGTTATTTGCAGCGAAATCGGTCTAGTAATTTTAGAGAAAATCGAAAACAGACAGACAAATATTTATTTTTAAATAAAGAGATAAAGTAAGGAAAAAAACGTGTAGGAACATGCATAGTGTAACAGAAGAAACTGAAAGTACTTATTTACACCCCACGTATAATAAGCTATATCCAAAGGAGTTATACGAATATAAATACGAAGTAGTGTTACATATAGAATATAACAATACGAATAGTCTGATATTATACTATTCCTACACACCAACAACGTAGTGTAATGTAGATTAACCGCAAAGCATAACGGTTAACCTTACGAGCGAGATGATATTGAGCAATACTAAAACATAATATTCGGAATACTACACGCTAGTAAGCAGCTGGAATATAAATTTGCCCGATTTTATTCAAGCACGTACCTTTCTGCGTCGAGAGGGGTTTGCGTGAATTTCAGTTGTAATTGTAAAATTATTAGGCGAAATCTGCCACAGGAATTGAATAAAATGCGTCATTTTTCTAAGTCGCTCTACACGACCTATTAATTATCGTGTCTAATTAAACCCGGCCAAATGCCTGCGGGCCATTTGTAGAAATATCAGCGTGGCAGCGTTGTGAGGACTATTGTTTGCTCTACTATTTTTTTAATTAATATCAAACTGGTGTTACCCACGAGCTAATTAATGCTAAAACATTTTAAATGCGTTATTCGCGAAACGTAATTAGTGCGCCATAAATAATACAAACAATTGTACAAGACCGCAGCATGTTGCGAAACTCCCTAATAATATTATTAACTTCGCACTAAAAATATTAATAACATTCTGAAAATCATAACAACTTTTTTCCTTATAATTAATAAGCCGCCGAGTTGCAAATTTAGGGGGTCGAGATGATTGTTAAAAGGTTTGCTTTATGCATATTTAAATATGACTGGGTAATTATACGCAGTCATGAGGTTTATCTACGCAATATACGGACTTTAAATAGATTTGATTTCGGTAAAAATAAAAAGAATTACCGGTGGAAAGCAATAAATTTACTTCAAAACCAGACAGCATATTTTATTAATTTGTTTTGTTGCAGTGTAAACCTTTTGTGTTACAAAAATGGGTAGCCTATTTTAGGTAGTTTCACAAGGTACTTGGTGTACTTTTTTATTTTAATAGTGAATACCGCCCAAGAGTCTCAAATGCTCCCAACCGTTTAGAGCCAGTGAGACTATGGCAACCCCAATCGGAGTATGTTGTGAGGCTGAGGTAGTGGGGAGGGGAAGGAGATGGGGAAGAGGAAGAGGAAAATTGAGAAGTACCTGTCTATTCAGATCTGGTCACCTAACACGGCTAAAGCCATTTCAAGCAATGTTTCGATTCTGAATGGTGGGCTTTCAGCAGGGCGATACTTAGAATATCTACCACTCTGGAACGTGCCGCAAATATTCTTTTATTATTTTTATATGAATTAAATGTGTTATGAAACATATTAATTAAATAAAAGTTATTGGCGCACGCCGGGCTTAAGCCCGCGACCCTTGGATTCGTAGTCGAGCGTCTTACCACTCGACCATTGAAGCCGTCAAAATATTTGTTCACTGATTTGTCTTTTTCAATATTTTTTTTTCAACATGGACATTAATTATATCCCAAAAATTTAAACCTTAGAACTCTAGTCATTATCCCTGAGACCAACTTTCCTAAAGACAAAGTTCTGATTTTTAAGTTCTGATTTAGAACATAATAATAATTATAAAACTTTTAAACTGATCGCGTATTGATTTTCTTTATTAGTTGTTATTACGTTCCGGATTTTGATTTACAGGATGTCGGTTTACGAGAAGTAGGGCATAAAATTTCGAGAAATTACCTCTGTGATCATTATCAAAATTCGCTTTATAAATATAGATTGATTCGAAGAAGTCATCGACCAAATGTTATTATCGGCTTATTGGCTGATTACTTTGTAATATTTTAAACTATTTGCTTGCTCTTTAAATTTGTAAAACCCATAAATAACGCCAGCCCGGCATGAGACGATGAAAGATTTCGAAGATAAAGATCAGCCTGAAGTCAGTACTTACCTACTCATTTGTATGTAAATAACTAGGACAGAGATAGATTAAGTTGTAATCTAGGAGCCATTGAAATAATTATGGAAAATGTTAATATATAATTATTTTTGAGGCGGTTTTCCGCTTAAGAATTGAAGACTCTTTTTGCTTTATGGATCCAATTAATTTAATCAAGAAAATGTAGATCTGCTATTAACATATTATTTGAAGAAGGGTCTCAAAACATTCTATAAACTAAACCGCTGTGAATCTTATTATTATCCCATGCCTTATATGGTGTCCAAAAGTGTTTAATTTAATTGTAGATAATATCTCAAAAGAACAACTCCACTCGAATTATTACTACGTGAGATAGAAAAAACTTGCATGACTGCTTTTTTGAGGTGAAAATACAAATTTGCTTTATGTTAAAATAAATTGTGTTAAATATTGCGGACGTTTACACATATAAATAACAGAACAAGCAAGGTATTTGTAACAAAGATATGTTTTAGTTTATTCTCATTTAAATTTGGGGTCACTAAACCTGAAAATCGAGCAGATTTATTCAAATTTATTGTTTTCTCGGCCGTTGTCTACCTTCTCCATATCGGAAGGGGATCTTCGCTGTCTTATTAATTCTCCAAGGGTAAATTAACAGATTTTAATTAACAAATAAACAATCGAGCATTGGCGTTGATGGCTGCCCAAGAAGTGAGGAATGTCTCACTTTAATTTAATTTATGATCTTAAACTGTTACTTGCTACTGAGATAATGGAATTTTTATAAATTATTATCGCGGTGTCATTAAACAGATGTAATTTGTTGATATATTCCAACGTATGTACTTCCTCGAATGCAGTATACAGTTGGCACAGTTGAAAACATATAACGTGGTGTTTTCTTTCTAGAATTATGTCTTCCGGTCTAATAAAAAACCATTGACAAATTGATAATCAATAGCACAGACTTTTAGGTAACTGGCTTAGCTCTATTTACCTTAATGTTAAATGCAGCTGGATCTTATTGTTTCGCTGTGCTCTTAAACTATTTTAAATGAATTTTGCTTTCCCTGGATGCTGCCATGGTGTATATTTTATGAGGGATATAAAACAAAAAATTGCATTTTGCCTTAGTATTTGTTAACAGTGTTCGAATTGCTAGGTATTAGTATTTGTTCCCAGTTTTCGATTTTTTGGCCCCAATGCAACTCAAACTCTGTGCGTATAATATGTGAGTTGTTACATGCTAAGTATTAAGTGTGGCGGTATTTCTATTGGTCGTCATAATATCAAAATGCATTTTTATAAATTTAAATGCTACTCTTCTATGATTTAATAAAACAAATATATATTCTACTCTTCTATCTTCGAAACTAAATAATACGACCGTTATGTCTGCACCTAGACTGACTAAATAATTAAATTCATCAGCTACCATAGATAAGTAAACTTTTATAAAAGTATCAATAATCTTTAATGAAATATGAAACAGCAGAAAATACAGAAACTAAAAAGAATTAGGTCGCGAACGAGACTCGAACTCGGAACTTTTACTCAATCCGGGAGTTACGTCTCTGTTAATTAAGCTACCGAAACCTTTTTAGAAACCGGCATTTTTATCAATCTCACACTTCCTTGAAAATTATTAACATTGTTTTTTTTTCCAATTTACACAGACACAGGTAGCCATATTTGTAATGGTATGCAAAACTCTACCCGAGCACAATTGTATACCTAGATGGTGTCTTGAATAAACTATCCATTTTTATTTACGGAAGATCTTATGACTTCTTACAAAGTCTAGAACTAATATTAACATAGCTTTAAAGTTCACTCTAATTAAAAATATTAAAAAGGTAAACCGTCACAAATTAGGGCTGAATAAAAGTGACCAAAAACCGGGGATGAACCTCGTAGTGTCATCGGCAGTATGGATTGAGTACCTACTAAGGAGACAGACAACCCTAAACTGACGATTGACTTGGTGGGGATATTATAAAAGAGTCAATATTACAAACCATAATCTTATGTTGGGACTATGTGAAGTCCATGTCTAGATATACTCCATAGTCCATAGGCCTAAACATGTACAATCGTGTAATTCTTAACTCAAATACATATCCCCTTGCGTGTGAGATTGTCGAGATGATAAAGTGGCTCGTGATATTGCTGTAAAGATACACAGAGAAGACAGATATAATAAGTTCACGCCATATTGTGTAATATAATTAATCGTATTACTTCTCTTATCTTCGTTGATTTAATAGAAGAAATTCAATCGAAGAACTAAGGTTTTTCACACGTATTGAAATGATAATTCATTATCTACTCGCGTAAAGTTCCTAAGACACGTTTTAAGTTATAGATACAATATTGGCTAACTGCCAGGTAGGTACGGTATGTTACTCAATGCATTTTGTTATTATTATTGTGTGCACTACAAACAATAAGCATTCAGGCCGCAAATTAATAAGGTGGACAGTAAATGAAGGCTATTGAAAGAAGGGTGAATGCCGGAAACTCCATTAATGAACGCTGTCGGCGCAAATAAAAAATTGTCAAAAGAAGCGAAGCTAGCAGTTCACAGTGGAGTGCTTATACCAACCCTGATGTATGGCAGTGAGGCTTGGAACTGGCAGAGGAAGGATGAAAGTAGATTGAATGCCGTGGAAATGAGATCCCTGAGACGTGTGTCCGGTAAAACCATATATGACCGTATCAAAAATGTGGATATCCGGAAAGAATGTAAGGCTGATGTAAGCGTAATTAATAAAATCAAGAAAGGGACGCTTAGATAGTTTTGGCATGTAGAGTGAATGAACGAAGAAAGGATTGTGAAAAGAATATATGATCCGAAAGTGAATGGAAGAAGAAGACGAGGACGCCCGAGGAAGATATGACACGATCAAGTAAATCCAATACTTTAATCGAGTCATGTAAAGAGTCAGAATAACAGAAGAACATGTATCAAACGATGTATGAATGTGAACGAAGCAAGGAGTGTGTGCCAAGACAGAGTTGTATGGCGGTCCGTCCTCTCTGCCTACAACGGCGTGATGGTTAGTTAGTTAGTAAATGAAGTATTCGTAAGATTCTTTGCTACAGATGTAATGTCATATAAACAAGTTCACAATTAACATCATTACAACAGATCTTTTTTTGAGCTGCGCTAAAATCGAACCCGAAAATTCCCGACTTCGAAAGTCAAATACCTACATAGAGCACTGCCGTGTTGAGATTAGATTAGCAATATTACTCGTTAGATTATTACTAGCTCTTCGTTAAGTAACATTACATATTAATTAATATTCATGATATATTAATTAAAAGATCCAATAATGTCTGATTACGACTAAAAGGGATGGTAATAACAATTTAGTCTCCTTCAACGGAAGCAATCTTCCCATTAAGCCTTCCATTGACATGCTTGGTGTAACCTTAAGTGACCAGCTGAGGCACGGGGGCTCCTTCGAAACAAGACCCGCAGATACTTTGATAGTACACAACTGCTGATCTTTACAAATTGCAAAGAGTCCCACTGTTGAATTTGTCAGCCACCTCTGGTCTGGAAACCTTAAATACCTGAAAAAACCCTAGACTCTGTGCAAAAATGGACGTTTCGTTTGATATATAACATTCTCCTAGAATTACAATCTTTGGAGCACAGACGTCCGTTGGAAATGCTGTTATTGTTCTCCTATAATTTCAATTGATCCATTCGGCACTGGTGCATAGCCGGAAACTCGCCAAACGCGCACCCAACATTTGTACACAGTTGACATACGATACACGAGAACGGGTCGCTTTTACGACTCTTCTGTTCAACAGCTCGGCTGTGCAACAATTTGCCGGCCCCTGTGTTTCTTTCCTCACACAACATGGATATCTTCGAGACCCAGGATCACTCCTTCCTAAAAAAAAATACACCACACAGCATCCCCAAAGATTACATGACTGTGTGGAGCAGAGATTTTATTCAGAACAGTGACATCTTTCCCAACCGGCAAAAGCCATAATAATCCATAATTTTACCGAGGTGATTTCTTGTGAAAAACTAGATATTGAATTAATTTATGATAAATGTAAGCATAAATAGGTATTCAAGTTAAACAATTAGTATTAAAAGATACTTGAGTGGAACATGTGTTTAATCGGAAGGCGAATTGCATGATTCGTGGTGGTCGTGTTAGCTTCAACAAAATGCCCCTTATTTATAATGTCTAACATTATTTATTTATTTAACAAGATCTCATAAAAACAGTTGTTCACCAAATACATTAAGAGATGCATGATATAAAAATATTGTAGTTACATGCATAGTGTAAAAAAAATAATTTAATATTTATGTACATCTCACTTATAGACAAGGTATAATATATCGAATCTTGAAGTAACAATAAATGGAGGGAGAGCTAATTATTTTTACCCATCTTATACAAACTTGAGATAAATCACTTTCTCCGGGTTTTCACGTCGTACACCATGAGAGAAAAAGAGACAACAAATATAATACACCGCTTCCATGTACTGTAACGATGATCTTGGTCTCCTGGGTCACCGCGGGACTCCGCCCACATTTTTTACTATGCGACTAAACTTGACACAACTAAACGGTTTTTTAGGTGATATGCTATATTTTTGTTGAAAGCAATACTGTGAAAAAATGGTTATACGAATAAACAAAAACATTATGTCGATATGTGCTATGAATGGATGTATAAATACCCTAGCCTTAGTCTTAGCCACGCCCAGGTGTCGGTTAAAATCATCAAAAACTGACTACACTGCCGTGGATAGATACCATTCTATGTACTCTAAGTATCCAATTACCAGACGTCAGTGTAGAAGAACAATTCCTCCACTACGTAGGTCTTTTGCATCCTGTTTTAAATTGGTTATAGGTATCTCTCAATTGTTTTCAGTTTGTTTTGATCATTTTCGGCAGCTCACACTTCATCCAAAGACACCACATGCATAGAAATAAGCAATATATACCTTCGATTTCTTTCGAACAAGTTTCAGGGTCAATCATAAACTTTATTTTTCTCCCTGATCTTCTCATGAGTTTCCGTAGTAGTCGTCCGAGGTTACGCCGAGGCGGAATTTTTACATCTTCCGACTGAATGATGCGGCAGATGTTATGGGGGGAGGGAGAGGAGATGAGGATCTATAAATGGGGTGGGGTCACGACCCCACGAGTGCAGGAACGGTGGAGATCTGGACCTAGTGCGAGACAAAAAAATTCTCGCTGTATAAGAAATATAATCGGTCATGATGAATGGTCATTATTCTTTAATGGTGGAATGGGGTTTGATATAATGCTGCTTGCCATAAATGGTAATGGTCAGGGGTTAGTGGCCACTCAAGCTAAATAAATTCCAGGTTTCAAAAATCTCAAAGTTTGCGTTTAGCAAAAAAGTAAGACAACATTTTTTGAACCTTATCAAAGACATTTTACGTGTTGAACAATATTCCTTACGGCAGCATTTTTTGTTTTTAAGAAAGACAAACACGGAGACGCCATAGTTTCACTGGCTCTAGACGGTTGGGAGCAGTTGAGATTCTTTTGCGGTATTCATAAAAAACGTTCCCAGGTTACAAATGACCTGACAATGTTTTAAAACTCCTACTGCGATTATAATAAGCGGGAGATGTTGCTTGTGCAATGATGGAGAACTCACAAAGAATGACCTGACAATGTTTTAAAAACTCCTACCGCCATCTCAATAAGCGGGAGATGTTGCTTATGCAATGATGGAGTACTTAGCCAACAGAAGAATTGAACCCACGACGCCCGACTGGGAATCCGACGCGTTTGTCCACTCAGCTACCGACCGGTAATATTTCAGCTTTATAACCATATTTAAAAGTCCATCATTCTGCCACCGCCCACATGTGCGAATATATATATATTTCCATTTAATCGTACGTAAGTATTATATTTTATTCAATGGTGAGAAATGACGCTCCCCTCCCAACCTCCTGATTCAAGGAATGCCATAGTGTTACTAGCTCCAGGACTGCGGTCCCAATATCATATAAATATGGACCTTAACGTGGTATTATAGACTTTGAATGGAAAACATCAATATTTTTTTATATTCATAGTTTCTTAATGATCTCAGAACACTTGGATGATTCACTATTTCATGACATATTATCAACAAGTTCAAAGTTCAACTTATACAAAACTACGTAATATTTTTGAAGAGAGAGACAGTGAATCAAATGCCTGAGTCAGAATAACTGAAGAGTGTATGAGACGATTATGAATGTGATCTATTTTTAGTTGCATTCATTTTATATTAGTTACTTGTACATTAAAGTTTACAAAGTAACTAATTACTTAATTTTCTTTTTGACTTAATAATATACTACTTCTAGTTCATATTTATTTGTATTTTAAATAGTTCTTACAGGCTCTTTTGAATATATTGATTGGCATAATTTTGATGGTTTCCGGCAGCGCATTGTAAGATTTAATTTCTTTATATAGGAAGTTATGTTATGTGTGTTGGCTTTATTCTTTTCTGGTAGTCTTATTTTTGCATTCCCTTGTATTATTTTTGTGAATATCAACATTGTAGATAATTTAGTCAGAATTTTTTTTTTTAATAAGTTTAAGATTGAAGCAAGGATTGTGTCACAAGACAGAGTTATGTGACGGTTTGTCCTATCTGCCCATCCCTGCGGAAAACGGCTTTGTGATTAGTTAGATAGAAGCATAATGTTATTCAAATATGTCAAAAGAAAATATGGTCAAGTAATTACTACGTTTGTACCGAGAAAAAAAGAAAGAAGTTATTTTTACTATGAAAAAATAAAAACGACAAATATAAAATTATTTTTTAATACAACATGTACATCTATTGTAAATTGTTTCCTATTGAATTATTATTAAAGACGAAAGGTTCTTTCCGGCAAAACATGATTTTTTTCAAAATAATGTATTTATACATTGAACACACTTCTTCTTATTGTTTGTCTTAGGGTTATCTCAAAAAAATTGGGTTTTGGTTTAAAGTTACCCGTCGCAGTAATTTCCTAACAATATTTTTTATAAAATAAGATTTATTTATTCAATATTTGAACGTTTCTAACTACACGTGTACATTCTTTTTTCAATAAGTGTAAAAAATAAAATAATAGCGCTATTAACTACGTTTTTTCTTTGCTCTTCATTAGACTGATTGTACCTATTACGAGAAGTATATTATTTGTATCAAAAGTGATTAATGTTAGGTATAATCAGATAGCTACATCCAGATATAAAAAAAGTTTAGTGTGCGTCTTTCGATTCAGAGATTCTTTTGCGTCTTACCGCCATCGGTTAAATTTGTACCGTCATGACAGAAGAGAAGACGTAGAGAACAATGTTATTCGAAACTCATGACCTGTGAAGATGTAAATATGTAGATAGATCTGATTATCCTCGTGATTTGAATAAAAACAATACAAACATACGAATTGGTACATTCGTATTTTAACACGTAAAGTAAAATAACTACGGGTACTTACTTCTAACTAACCAACTATCGCCACTTTACGATGCTTCCATAACTATTTGATGCTGTTTTTTTTAATGGGGATAAAAACACAGGTGCAGACAATGATAATAATAATAATAAATGGATTTCTTCTATAGCCTCGTTTTCGTAGGAAAATCACCCCAAGGGCACTTTACAACTTTATTTTTCTAACCTATAACTTATCAGTATTATCACTTAGACGTATAACTAATAACTTACAGCTATGACTTATTACTAGTGGTTTACAACTAAAATTTTCAACTAGTGACTTACAGTTAGGACTTAAAGCTAGTAACTAACTACTGAGACTTATAACTAGTGACTTACACCTAAGACCTTTAACTAGTGATTTACAACTTATACTTAAAACTAGTGACTTAATAAGAACACCTTTACTGAAATCTGAAGTCACAAATTATTGAAAAGTTGTAATTTTTTTTTTTTTTACCATGAATACTGCATAAGAGTCCCAACTGTCTAGAACAAGTAAGACTATGGCATCACCAATTGGAGTGTGTTGGGGGCTAAATGTAGTGGGAAGGAGATGAAGGAGGTTGGGAGTGCTATGCTATTCAGATCTGGTCACCAAACATGGCTAGTGCCATTTCAAACAACGTTTCGATTCTGAATGGTGGTCTTTCACCAGGGCGATATTTGGAGTATCCACTACTCTGAGAAGTCAAATCTTCACTCAAATGAAGCGACGTTACCAGTTTTCAGTGGAGTTTTTGTATATACTAGGCCTAGTGAATATCAGTGAGAACTGGAACTGGCAGAGAAATGACGAAGATCGAATAAATACAGTAAAAATTAAATACCCGCGGCAATGAGAAAATTTGAAAAGATTCTACGGCTGATTTGAGCCTGGTTGATAAGATAAAGAAAGGGATTCTTATAGGTATAGTAGAATATGATGGATGAGTGTCAGTATAATATATGCGAAACCCCATAATTCCATCCCACTTTAGGTTACTGTCAAATTTTTCAATAAAAAATATAAATAGAACACATACACTTTGTTTATAACCACTTTTTTATTCAATATTATGTCTACCGGTTTCGGAAGTACCCTTCCATCATCAGGACAATATTAAATTAATCTGAAATACAAAATACTGAGATATATAAACATATTTAGGAGTTGGAAGGAGAAGGAGTAATTGAGGGGATTATGGGAATAACCGAGCGGTTTATTGGAAAAATATCTAGGATAGGACTATAAGATAAATTAATTTGATTGTTTAAAATATTGCATTTACTGTTTAATGATTTTCTAATTTCTAGTGCTTCTAAGTTATCTAATTTTATCCCTTTATTGCAACGGTGAAGAATTTTAACCCCTGTATCCCTATTAAAATTATGATTAGTAGTAATGAGGTGATTGGCGAACTCTGAAAAATTATTGTTTTTTAAGCATCTTAGATGTTCACTTATTCTAATGTTTACACTACGAGATGTCTTACCTATATAATATGAAGGACAATTATTACAAGAAAAAAATAAAGGCCAGAATGACTTAATTTATTATCCCTATCTTTAGCATTTTTCAATAATATACCTATGCTATTATTTGTATAGAACGCGGGTTTAATGTGGGTAGGCAAATTTCGGGTACTAGGTGAAGAGAAGTTAGATATATATAAGATTCTACGCCATTGGAAGGGATTCCTTAAAATATTGTTATTACTTTTCTATAAAAATGTATTAGTAGCAAGCAGTTTAAGTTTTTTATTTAAAAAAAATTCTATAAAGTCTATGGTAAAACCATTATTCAAAGTTATTTGTTTAATTTTTTCTAAATTAATTGGTGATAAGGGAATCAAAAAAATATCTGTTTAAATTTTTCTCGTGGCTTACCGATTAAGAATACCAAAGATGAGCAATGCGTGAATTGCAAAAAAAATCTAAAATATGCTAAATATAATAAGGATCCAAAGATATTTTTATTTTTTAAAATCCTTAGTTAATAGTGGCAGAGAATCCGCATAGAAAAAAGTGTAGTCTAATATTCATGTATAATCACCAATTTATAATTTTACGGTCAGTATCTGTTGCATCATCTAACGTGTAACAAATATCATCATTTTTTTTATATTATTCTACTTGTTCTCACTGTCACCTACCTCAGAACAGGTTCTTATAACCTAGTGAGGTTGGTAATGTAAAAAATAATGTAAGAAACAAAAAGTTATTAAATAAATTATTAATGCAAATAATAACATAATTTATTTTGTCGCCGGAAAGGCAAAAAGACTGAAGCGCCATTTTGGGAAGCCACTTTAAAGCCAGAGCACTTTAAAGTTTTTTTTCACAATAAAACTCATAAGTCTTCAGTACCTGTTTGGATTTTAAAAAAAGTTAACTCGAGGAACTCAATGCTCTCACTGAGTTACCTGAAACGACAAAAAGCTAAAAAAAGTCCCAAACCTGCGTGGCTTGAGTCAAGCCTTCTCCCAAATGGTAAATATATTTTAGATGACTGATGCACCACAAAAGTCTTCAGAATCAAACGAGAGTCAGAGCAATCGATTCAGAAAAAAAACTGCATATTTAACTCATTTTTTGACCAAAGTGTCGCTTAAGCCCTTTTGCCTTTCCAGCGACGATATGTTCATAAGTGCAAGTTTTTTTTTCACTTTAATTTCTTATAATACAATTTACACAAAAAATGATATAGGTATGTACTTTAAATAACGTTCTTCCAAATATAGTATAATTGCCCTTGAGGTGATTTTTCACAAAAACGTCGCTAAACAAATTATCGAAATATTATAGGTATGTGTGTTTTTTTTTCATGAAAGACAGATTTTTATATACTTTTCTAATGCTCGAGTTTTTTTAATATTATTTGTTGAGGTATATCATACCGTCTTTGTTATATAATATGTATAGTATAGTGACATAATGTACAAATATTGTTTATTTCCTTGGAAGTTTCGGTCTTGACTATTTATTTGGATGGACTTTAAAAAAATTAGTCTCACAGCTGTCATAAAGATCATTAATAAATCAAAGAAAAAATCTAAATCCTTTTATGGACATTGGACGTGTGGGAAACACGTGTGCTAATTATTGGCAGCATGTTAAATGTGCCCAGTGCTTAAATGCGGTACTTTTGTTCTATGTTCACATTTATCTACACCACCCACACACCATGTGTGTGTTTTATTGGACCTTCTTTGATCTACAAATTGCCGTATTTAGTGTAATACCAACAAATGCCAGCAATATGCTCTGTTCACTTTGAAGGAATCGCATCACAAACGAACCAATTCCATATTAAATTCAATAAAGCTTAGTAGCATTTTTTTAAAGTAGTAGTGTATAGTAGATACGAGCCTTGGGGTAATTTTCTCACGAAAAAGACGATATAGAAATAATCAAATCATTAAAAATATTGCTTAAGCAAAACATACTAATATTGAAATATTTTATCTGCAATATACAAGATTAATTCTTTTACAAACTCCTTTATTTCTCGAAATGCTTGTGAGACCGCTTTCTGCGATTAATTAAAACTGAGAGAAAGCTAAGCTTAGTATTTTTTTTACATAGCTGAAATAAAAGGATTACACTCCATTCCGCTTGACAAACATGTTTGACTGAGCGTTTGCTCAACTCCAATAGCCATAAATAATCTAATTAAATTACAGTGAATACATATTTTCCTTAACACGTAAGATTGCGCAAACAAAATGTGTTATCTTTTTTTATTGCACATAGGTTAAGAAAATGACTATTACTCTAATCGATATCTACATGCATTGCTTAGCTCAGTTTAATTGGTGAAAGAAATGCATAATACGGGCATGACCCTAGTTTGCTGGGCCGCATTGGATTATGTTGAAACATTTGTCACACAAGGACAATCTTGTGTTGAGCCACGAAATGAAATAAATAAGTAAACAAATGTAATCACTTGGAATTAATTTATTCGTTGTTTTTTTAGTGATCTCTACTCGGTGAACAGAGTATAATAGCTAGCCGGCATAAAACTAACCGACAAACACAAATAACGTAACCACACACACACACAGCTTATAACTAACGTATAGCGTATATTATTCTGAATAAAGATTAATGATATGAAATGGCAATGTGTTTTTTTGCCAGTTTTGTGCGTTGCCGTGTAAGAGAACGATCACTTTCTGTACACTCATGCTCGGGCAATATTCAGCCGCTCGAATAAACTACTGATGATTTATATCCGCACTTGTTTGGAGTTTGCTCCAAAGAAACTCTCGGGTACAATGGACCTTATGTCTAGTATCACGCGGATCAGGAATGGAATGACTCATGGACGAAAGTGCATTTTATTTGTAAGTAATTAAATAACAGTTCCACTGAACTTTATTACCTAATTCGACGTCTCGGGTATAAAATTTAGTAAAATATGTTAATTCCTTAACTTTTTAATTGCATTGAGCAATCGTAAACATGATATCGTTGCCGGATAGGCAAAAAGGGTGAAGCGCCATTTTGGGAAGCTTACATCAGAGCACTTTGAAGTTATTTTTTACAATAAAATTGACGAGTCTTCAGTACCTGGTTGGATTTTTGAAAAAAGTTAACTCAGGTAAATCAATGCTCTCACTGAGTTACCTGAAGCAACAAAAACCTCAAAAAGTCCCAAACTTGTGTCGTTGAGTCAAGCCTTCTCCCAAATGGTAAATATATATTAGATGGCTGAATTGTCACAAAAGTCTTAAAATCTCTAAATCAAACGAGAGTCATAGCATTCGATGCAGAAAAAAGAACTGATCAAAACTGCATATTTAACCCATTTTATACCAAAATGTCGCTCAAGCCCTAATATGTCTCTGTTTCAAGGGTATATTTTTAATTTGTTGATTGATAATTGTACTGTAGCCATAATGAGTTCTGAATGACTCCTGTGAGTAGAGAACTAAAAATTCATCGTAAGTTCTAGGAATATTTAATTATAATTCAGAGAGAGGGTCTAAAATAATTTTGAGCAAGGTCGTGCTACTCGTACTTGTCCTCGGTTTTCATTTGTTATTGATATTAAATTTTCATGTGACAGTACTCGATAGAATTTGGGACGGATTGTTAGTATATTTTTTTATTATAGGTAAATATTTTTAAGTCACACGGATATAATTTTATTGTTCTGGGCCCATTGCCAAGGATTTTACCGATCTGTCGCGGAGGTCAGTATTTGGGAATGTCCGATACTCTGTCCGAAATCCGCAAGTTTACCTAGCAAATATTTTTGTAAACTGTACACTTCGGCTTTAAATTTAGACTTACAAAATTTTAAAACAAAGTGTCTGACGGTAACCTCTTCTAAACACTTTTTATTTCAAGCGAATCGTAAATTAATCACCATGTTTTGAATGTGTATGAGTGTGTGTAACAATGAATCATTAAATGCAATATAATTCCATACTTATTTGCATGTCTGAGAGGAGAACTTGACCTCCAGAGTATTTGCACGAACTTTGTTCCGAGCGTAGGTTGCGAGCGAGAGATTCGATACGACTAATTTTCCGCCGGTTGAATTATCATTAGCAGACTTATCTATTATCAGGTTTACCGCAGCACCTCGCTAAAAGTCAAACAGCTGTGCGAGTCGTAAACTCCTTTACCGCCTTGGCTAATTTACTTATCTCGGTTATTGAAATAATATTAACAAACTTCAAAGAATATGAAAACGGAAAAAAAACACAGAATTAAAGATTAGGTTGTGACCGAGACTCGGACTAGGGACCTCAATTCTGTTTTAATTTTCAATATTATTTTAAAGACTGACATTACGGTCGAGTGGATGTGGATTTATCTCGCAGACCGATTTTCAATATTCCAGTATTTTGTAGTGGGGTAATTGTTTACTTTTTTACTGTTAAACTAGTTATTATCCGTGAAAAATCACGGAGTACGTGTGTACTCACGAAGGAAATTATTTATAGTCAATTGCTCTTGCCAATTCAAAATATGAAGAGAATTGGAAAAGCTGTACGCATGGATAATTTTAAAGTTCTGTATTTAGTTTTTTTGCATTAACCTACTAATAAAATAAATAAATTATCGACAAAAAGCCTTCAATTTAAGTTCGTTTTTTTTTTAAACTTTTTTCCGGTTAATCTTCATAAAACTTTCACCCTATCTGATCTTTCTTTATTGTCACTTGTAATGTATCTTTAAATAATTTTTGTGATTATACTCGTATGTCCCTATTTTGATCTACATGTCGGTATGTTCGTTTAGTTACTATCCTGCCTTGACTACAATGAATTCTGTTGACAGTTTTAATTTTATTTTAGTTACTTGTACATCAAAGTAACTAATTGTAACTCATATACTTTTTGACTCAATAATAATAACTTATAATAATAATAATAATAATAATAATAATAATAATAATATTTGGATGATTTTTATAGCGCCGTTTTTGTAAAAAATCACCTCAAGGGCGCTGTACAGATCTTGTTAAATTGTAATATTTATGTAAGATGGAATGCGGCCGCCCCAACAGATTTAGACCAACGTGGGCAAATGTCATCTGGCTGTCGTTAGGGTGTCACTTGGGTGATTTGTTGGATGCCTGGTTCGTTCGCGTTCGGGAACAGTCGGTCGAGATCGGCACTCCCCCGCCCCCCCTGCCGGTTCCCGAGCCGGCGGTCGAAGGGACACACCTGGACAAGGGTCAAAGCAAGTGACCATTCTGGGCTATGGCACTGCATTTAAAACACTGATATTTAAAGATTAAAATATTTTCTTAAAAATCGAAATTACGTCGAAACTAGTCACTTTAAAATTATTTAGAGTTTATTCACTTAACCTATACACAACAACGGTAATTTTAGTGTAATTTTAAAGAAGTAATTTGTGAAATATCCTACTTATTTGGCGAAAAATAACAAGAAAGACTAAAACACGTCAGGCAGCTGCGAAAGCGCCACGACAATATATATACTACTTGATAATACATACTAATGTATTTTATATGTTTCTTACGAGCTATTTTAAATGTATTAATTGATATATTTTTAAGGGATTCCGGGAGTGGATTATAACATTTCATCCCTTCATAATGTAAAATGTTTTGTGTATTGGTTTTATTCTTTTTTGGAAGTCTGATAGCACTGAAGAGAAAAGTGTGAATATGTTTTCTTGTATTTAGTTGGCGTTCTGACATATACATAATATATCTACTTTGCATACAACTTCGGAGAAGTTATGCATGATACAAAGTAGTCAAATCTCCAAAATATCCGGTCGAGTGGGTAAACTAAGTACGCACTGCGCTATCACATCTCAGATTTCAGTGATACCAGCGTGCTGCATCCAACATCAATCTAGGCGAGGGTCATTAGGCCTTGCCGCGTATAGGAAGGAGCTTGTAAGGTACTTACCAACAAACGAATTATGTAATTATGATCATTTTAAAATAATAAATAAATAAGATGTAATGACTCTGACCTGGTCCGGATGGAGAACTTGATTGAAAGCAAGAAAAACGTTCTGAATTCACCTTCCTGGTGAGCATTCAAATTAATTAAAGTCATTCTCTCCGTCGGGATTTTGTTTGGAACGTCAGATTTGAATCACATTTCTCAAAATGATCTTCAATGATTGATAGCTCTTTCAGTTGCCCTTTGATTGTGGAAGTGCCATGGATATAGAATGCACAAGGTGAGACCTCGAAAACGAACCAACTTACTATTCTTCACGATATATAATCCGAAGGGGTAAGCAGTGAGGACGGACCGTCACACAAATCTGTATTGAGACCCACTCCCTGTTTTATCACATTCATACACACTCTGTTATACCGACTTAAGTACATATTTGAGTCTCTTAATCATGCCATATCTTCTTTGAACTTCCTAAACTTCTTATTTCATTCGAGTGCGCGTTAAATATCCACCTAACACTCCGATGATCCGAAATACTATATTTTATATATTTTTTATATCAAGAGTCCCATCTGCTCCCCAACCGTCTAGAGCCAGTGGGACAATGGCATCCCCAATCGGGGTATGTTGTGAGGCTGAAGGTAGTGGGGAGGGGAAGGAGATGGGGAAGAGGACGATTGGGAAGTACCTGGCTATTCAGATCTGGTAGATCACCAAACACAGCCAATGTCATTTCAAGCAACTTTTCGATTCTGAATGGTGGTATTTCACCAGGGCGATACTAAGAGTATCTACCACTCTGGAACGTGCCGAAAATATACTTAATTTTATTTTATTTCAATTAAATGTGTTATGACACATATTAATTGAATAATTTGTATTTGCGCACGCCGGGTTCGAACCCGCGACCTCTGGATTCGTAGTCGAGCGTCTTACCACTCGACCATGCAGGCCGTCAATCATGCATAATATGATCTTTATAAATTTTTATTAGGTCGGTATTCTTTTTTTCATCGTGTCCGCCCGCTCATATTACTATGTCAATGGCATAAGTAAGGTACCATTGTAATATAACAGTGGGATTGTTTAAGTACAATACTAGTAATTCAACATTTTTTTATTGTGTTGGTACATACTCTTCTTTCATAACGACTTATATCGCTTTCAACTTGGACCGGTTTGACATTTTGAATTAAGAATCTTTGCTGAAATACTTCAGAAAGGAAGCGTCGAAGTACCAGTGGCGGCTCGTGCCTGTTTCTGTCCTTGAAGGCTAAAATTTAACGAAACAAATTTTTATTATTTCTAATTTTGAAACTGTTAATTCGTGGTGGAATTGCATTTTAATGATTTAATAAAACAAATTTTTAACTTTATTCCACTTTTATTTTTTGACTGGACCGGTTTCAGCCTATGACGGCCATCTTCAGACTAGTACAAGTTGTTGTTAACCTACGGCTTATATACTATTTTTGGGGATGTCAGGGGTAGTAAACAATGATTTTACTTTAATTATATTCATCAGTATTATTGCATGATTTTAATAGTTACCGTTTTTAATAGTTTAATAGTGGCCGTCATAGGCTGAAACCGGTCCAGTCAAAAAATAAAAGTGGAATACAGTTAAAAATTTGTTTTATTAAATCATTGAAACAAATTTATTTCGTATTAACGTATTTTTAAAAAAAATTACCATTGATTTTTTTTTTTAAATTTAGTTTTAAAATGTTTTATGCTTAAAACCAACAAATTATATTCTATCCTATACCGGCATCGCCCTACTTTAAATTACAATGTGTAAAATTTGTGATATTTTAACCTGTATTGTTCTTTATAACAACCATTCGGAAACGAAACGTTGCTTGATATTTTAACCGAGTTTTGTGAACAGATCTGAATAGCCAGGCGCTTCCCAACATTCTTCTTCCACATTTTCTTCCCCTTCCCACTTATTTCATCCTCATAATATTCCCAAAAAATAGGTTTTTTTCCTTATTTTGAAGGTAGAAAGAAAGAATTTAAAAAACACGAATCAACAATATTATGTCTTGTGTCGTATTGATTTTTTCTTCATAGCACATGACAGAAAGAAAGTTAATAACGAAAAACCGAGCGTTAACCTATAAATTATAACTAACTAACCATCACGCCGTTTCCCCGCAACAACTTTATCTCGGCACACACTCCTTGCTTCATTAACATTCATACATCATCTCATACATACTGTCCTGTTATTCTGACTCTTCACAGGGCCCGATTCAAGTATTTTATTCACTTGATTGTGTCATGTCTTGTCGGGCGTCCCCGACTTCTTCTTCCATTCACTTTGGCGCCATATATTCTTTACACACTCCTTACTTCGTTCATTCGCCCTACACTCCCAAACCATCTATGGTAAGCTTCCCTTTCTTGATCCTATTCATTACGCTTACATCAGCCTTGCATTCTTTCCGGAAATCCACATTTTTACACGGTCATACATGATTTTACCGCACATACATCTCAGGGATCTCATTTCCACAGCATTCAGTCTACTTTCGTCCTTCCTCTGCCAATTCCATGCCTCACTGCCATAATAATAATTGGCTTATTTATATAGCGCCGTTTGCGTGACCTAAATATCACCACAAGGGCGCCTTACAAAATAATTAACATAACCTACAGCTTAATTACTAAGTCTAATAACTAGTGGCGTATAAATTATAACTTATAGTTATGTACTTACAGCTAAAACTCATCATAATGACTTAAATTTTAGACTTATAACTAAAACT
Source organism: Drusus annulatus (assembly GCA_022651775.1). Lineage (NCBI taxonomy): Eukaryota > Metazoa > Arthropoda > Insecta > Trichoptera > Limnephilidae > Drusus > Drusus annulatus. Next base: position 323,175 of record JAGWCC010000354.1, on the reverse strand, counting down.
TATATCTAGACGTAATATCAACTTACGTCTAATACTTATAACTAGTGCCATATATCAGGGTTAGTATAAGCACTCCATTGTGGACTGCTAGCTTCGCTTCTTTGGGCAATTTTTATTTGCGCTAACAGCGTCCAGTCCTCCATTAATGGAGTTTCCTGCATTCACCCTTCTTTCAATATCTCTAGTAAATAAATATCTTATCAATTATATACAGATAAAGCTTTCAAATTTCATGACAACAGAGCCTACCTTCGGATTGTTTTTACTGCTTCATACAAACAGATTATTTTCTGTATGGTTAAGGTATTCGGATATTTAAAAAAAAATCTTAGATAAAATGTATGTATGAAAACATGTCACTAGCCTTCACTGCGAAGGAGTGCATTGAAATGCCTCAAAATAGGCGTGTTTCTAACACTTCCAGCTAAATAATAATAACAACGTTTCTAGAGCCCGTTTAAATATATTTAGGGTCAGTTCCATAATGTTATGTAAACATGGCGGAGGACCCGAACCAGTTGTCATTCATCAAAGCCAAAATGATCATTTTATGTAAATGTTATTATGATTTGTTGACATATCCACATATAAATAATAATTTCATCTATGTTTTTCTCCTGTAATAAAAAGTCTACCTTCGTAATTTATTGTTTAACATGTATCTCTAAGGCTGTTTGTTTCCATATAGTTTTGTTTTGAAAATGATTTAGGCGTTTTAGTAACAAAGAAATAATAACTGATATTTTTTTAAGTGTTGTGACACTAATTGAAGCCGTAGGCAGATAGAATATAATTATTAATAATAAGCTGTACGTTTTACAAAGTGCTTGTAAGACCTTCTTGATTTATTAATCCTATATTAAATCTAATTATAATCTCTTCAGGATATTATTAAACGAACTGATAATTATCAATACTTCTCATGAGACAAAACAGTTTGTCCCAAATTTAATAACAAATTTCGAGAGTAAGCCGTTCGCACCTTGGTAGACATGGAGTGGTACCTTTGAGAAACAGTGTAGTGAGGATTGTTGACTGTATACTGGCTCGATATAAAAAAGACAAATATGTATTGAAGGTTGTTGGATAGCCTATTAGCTATTAATTACCGCCCACATAGAATTCGCACATTATTAATAAACATATTTGAACACACTAAACAAAACAATATCAGTACACCATTTAAATGATTTATAGTCAAAATATCACTAAAACCCTAATAACAGAAGATAAATAATGATGGAAGTTTTTTGTTGATTTTATGTCTTTATATAAAAAAATGTGAAAATTGTAAAGTTCGGTCCATAATATTTAAAACTGTTGAAATACCTCTGAAAAGTGATGTTTTATAATCTTTGTTTGGTCTTATTTGAAAATTTACGCATAGCACATATCACCATATCATGTTTGATTTATTTGTATAACCACTGCAAGTTTTTAAACCAACACAAATATACGAAATTATATTAAAATCCGTTGACGTAAGTTATACGACTCGATGATGCGAAGTTAGAGCGGACGGAGAAGATCCTTACATACTTAGAAGTGCTGCGATATTATGTGACGACTTTTTGTCTCTTTCTCTCTCATTGTAAATGACCTAAATACCCGGAGAAAGTGATTTAATCGCAAATTTGTATAGGTTGGGTAAAAATATTAGCTATACCTCCTTATATCGTTACTCCGAAATTCGCACGCACGTTAAGGTAAGGGTGTTTCAAACTCTCGTCCCATTTGATGAAAGTCAAATCGACGATCAACGCCATTATAATTTTTTAACACTTGGTTAGTCCCCGTTAATTGTCGATTCTGAAATGTGATAAGCCGATGAGCATAAAAACATGACTGCTACTTGACAACTGATCACATTTGATCAAAAGCTGAAACGCACCGAGAATCAGCGTTTGAGAGGGACCATTCAAATGTTGAAATTGAAATTGAGCTTGTCAATGAATTGATTTTCATTGAATGTGATGAAAATTTGAAACAACCCAAACTATGTTTTTAGTATTGAGTTTGAATTATCGTCCTGAAAATCTACTTGAAAAACTTATAAAAAGATGGTTATTTATTTATTGGTTTACGGTGCAAGTACCTACCTTTAAGATATGTAAAAAAATATTTGGTTTTCATTGTAAAATATTATCGTACTCTTTAAATAAATCCTAGTTCACATAATATAGTTTTATAAATTGTTTGGAGACGAGATTTTTACGGAAATTATAATAATTTAAATAAGATATGTTTTTAAACCACTTTATCACTATACATATAATTATGTATGTGTGACACATGTATATGTTTTATAATAAAGTGGTTTAAAACAAAACATACTAGTATTTAAATTGTAATGTCAAGCCACAACGTGTCTGCTTCATTAGAAATTAGAATATTTATTGATTTATAAACTGACGGGTTATTGTCCAATTACAAAAAAATACATAAACCAAATGGGGAAAAAAGCAACAGATAAATAACAGCACATGCATAATATTATAATAAAGCAATGACAAAAATAGGACAAAATATACATAAGAAAGAACATTCAAATCAAACCCAAGGTCAAGTCATAGTTTTGGTAGAGTCATAAAGAATGAATAAAATCATTTAGACAGGTACCTAAAATTTCAAGATCATGGCTTGAATTAACAAGTCTCGACATTCTGGACAGTGGAAAATGATACCCATAATTAGTAGAGTGATAATTGAGGAACAGCAGTTCATTGTTTCTGAGTCTACGGAAAGGAATGTTGAACTGGATGAGTAGTTGAGTCAATTATACAATTAATAATTAATAAAAATATTAAATAGTAACTATCAATACTAATATGTTTAGGGGTTTTTTAATACTTTTAAAATATCGTTGAACAAAAGAAAACCTACTTATGGTTTTAAAGTTTATTTTGTAGAACTTCATTTTAAATTTAGGATTTTTTAATTTTATTTAAACAATAATTATTATTATTTTAAATAAAAAAAAAAACAAATTTTAGTTAAAAGCTCTGCAATGTAATTATTTTTACGCGTGACAGCTGTTTTGCCTTCTGAGGGCATTATCAAACTGCACTACTCATAAAATAACTTGTGATAAAAATTATAAGCATAAAAATATTCCTCATCATGATGAACCTTTGGCACAACTTTTAGCGTGATTAACAACAGTTCAGTTTTTTTTTTATATTACAGGTATGTATATTAAAATTAATTTGTGTTTGAAATAAATCTTTTCAACGCGCAAGAAACGAGTGCAAGAGATTGAATCAGACTCGAAGCTCAAACGTACAAACTTTAATTCAAATTGGCCGCTTTCCTCCATAGGTCACAGTGAACATTTCCAGAAATGTCTGTACTTAGGGCTGATTACAGTCATTTCACTGCACGCTCGCTATCACGAAATAAAAATAATGAAAATAATGCCATATTTAAAAACTGTAAACAGCTGAATTATGAATCGTAAAAACTTTACCCTCACCAGCTAGAATTAGGGACGAATTACCAAAGTAAAGGCTGACATTCTTCGCATAAATCCACTTTTATTATTTTAACCCCGTAATTTTGTTAATTCGCGATTTTCTGTTACATGTACGTACCGATCAAACCTGGTAGCCGTATTTTCAGCCTATTTTTATCTTCGTTTGTGTATAAAATTGAGATTAGGTCAACATACTTTCAATTTTTCAGAGTGTTAATTCAAGGTAAAATACAATCGAAATTGTACGTAAAAAAGACACTTGTAGTACCTAGATGATTTTTTTATTTGATCGGTTTGACAGTGCTACAAACATATTTATTTTATTTATTTATTTATTCTTATTTATTTATTTTATATTTGCAAAAACAGTTATACACCAAAACATTGCAAAAACACAAAAATGGTAATCATCATTACACAAAGATTAAAGTAAAAGAAGTTTAAAAACAAAAAAAAATAGTTTTCAAGAAGTAGATAATATAGTTAGAACTTAATAGCTAGTTCTTGCTTAAACTTGTTGTAGCTCGTGTGAAAAATATCCAAATTTCCTGCGAGGCAGTTGATTAACCTAGTTAGTCTTCCCAGGGGCATCACCATTGGTAAGTTAGTTCTGCACCTGGGAAGAAACAGAAGCCTGTATTAAGACTGATTGATGCCTATAAACTTTAAATGAGAATATTTTTAGGTAGATTAAATACTGATTTACTGGTCTCCGGCCAACTGACAGCTTCCGTGGTCGAGTGGTAAGACGCTCGACTAGGAATCGAGAGGTCACGGGTTCAAACTCGGCGTGCGTAAATAAATGTAATTAAATTAATATGTGTCAAAACACGTTTAATTCATATAAAATAAAACCTACTGTATTTGCGGCATGTTCCAGAGTGGTAAATACTCTTATTATAACGTTTATATCTGTGAAAAACTAACGACAGAAAAATTTCATCCGGAAGGTTGGTGCATAACACATTTTTTAAATTATTTAACTGGGCGATGGTCCTTATAAAAAATACACACACAAAATAGAAACTTTGCTTCAAATGGATTTAGCAGTGTTTGGTGACCAGATCTATAGAGCCAGATACTTCCCAACCTACCTCCTGCCCTTCCCCCCACACCACCTTCAGCCTCACAACATGCTCCCGATTGACTCCACTGTCTCCAGATGATTGGGAGTAGTTGGGACGCTTGTGCCGTATTCACTATAATTTTGTTTTTTAATTTTTTTTTCACAGGTAGGTACCATTTAAAAATAGTTTTTTTTGTTTCCATTATTAGGTTTTTAATTTTCTCACCTAGTTAGGTACCGACTCATGGTTGATTTTTGCACAAGCTTCGGTGGTATTAACAGTACCTCTTTAATATGTAAATCCAATTATGCTAGAACAATTTATTTAAATGTTTCAATGTGCTAAGTAAATTTCTTGAAAATTTCTGTACTGTACCAGTATGAAGTTAATGGTATAACTTAAACAGCTCATTTGACTAGAAACGTAATTCATAATTCACTTGTTTAACTTTGTTTTTAGTCTCGTGAAAAGCTATTTTTTAATTAATACTCTCAACGAGATTTAATTACCGTTTCTTCTCCTATCATCAAAAGCTTTCATATTCGTGAGTGGCTTTATAAAATCCATGTATTATTAACTGTTAATCATCATATTTTTGTAACTTGTAGCTGCACAGTAACCTTCTCTCGACTCGATATGAGACTAAAAACAAGCATCAGTGAATGACTTATTAATTTCTATTCATATCCGCAAGGCCATGAAGCCGGCAAAAGGCTCGAATTATCTCGGGTGCGTATCCAACCTAAGTACCTACATTTCAATAGAACCGTAAAAAATAGATCAGTACGTTTGTTATTCACATCATTAAACGTATACCTTTTCGGCTAGAACAAATTTTATTACACAACGTGGGTTGGTTAGGTGGCGAGTAATAATACCTATGTATTTTGTGCTGTGGTAAAATCTGCGAGAGCCGCTGATTCATCATTATTTTAAAACCATGATAAAGAAACATAAAACCTGAGTGATGAAATACGATCACTGACCGTAGTGACCATCTCCCACATCCTCGGCAATCATATACCATCACCGACCAACTTTAACCCTCTCACGCCAACCCCAACCATTCTTAATCATCGTACACAATTTTAGCCGTTATCGACCACCTCCAACCACCATCGACCATATAACGCCATTACCAACAATCCTCAACCATCATCGACCAGCTCACGTCATCCCCAACTATCCTCAATCACCATACGCCACCATCGACTACATCCAACCACCATCGACCATATAACCTCATTACCGACAATCCTCAACCATCAACAACCAGCTCACGCCATCCCAAACAATCTTCAACCATCATCGACCAGCTGACGTCATCCTCAACTATCCTCAATCACCATACGCCACCATCGACTACCTCCAACCACCATCGAACATATAACCTCATTACCAACAATCCTCAACCATCAACAACCAGCTCACGCCATCCCAAACAATCCTCAACCATCATCGACCAGCTAACGTCATCCTCAACTATCCTCAATCATCATTTGCCACCATCGACCACCTCCAACCACCATCGACCATTTAACGCCATTACCAACAATCCTCATCCGCCAACAATTAGTTCACCTCGTCCCCAACGATCCTCAACCACCATACGCTACCAAAGACCACCTCCAACCATCCTCGACCATCTGACGCCATCACCGACCATCGACGCACAAAGGTGATTTCTCAGTGAGCGTATCGGCGAGGGGCTCTGCGGAGCAGATTACATCTCGGCCGGTACTCGGTACCTACGTTTAACATTGAAAAAGAGAATTAAATTTGTAAAAAAACGCAGAGTTCACGAACTGTGCGATCGGAAACGTCACGATTGCGTTCTGGCCGTGACTGGACGAGAACAGAGTCGGCCGGGAACGTCTGATCATTTATCATTATGTTACCAACTATAATTTTAAATCATATTTTTTTAAATAACAAAATTCATCTCTACAAGTTTGAGAAGATTGAATAAAAGATTCTCCGTTACCAGTAAGTGTCGTGGTCATTGTTGTTTAAATATCTTCCTTATAGTATTCCACGTTTTCTTAATACTTATACGGTAATTCTTCAGGCTTTTATATTTTAGATTTTAATACCAGCACCCGGGCGCATATTATTATATTTTTCCTTGTACAAAAACTTCACACACTTCACTAGACAATATATTTTCTGAGATGGGTAGCAGGTTTCTCCGTCTCCCGCGTCTCCGGCGACTCCACCCACTACGTTTTGATATGCGACATAACTCAATGATTTTTTAGGTTATACGCCATATTTTTGTTTTTAACAATACTGTGAAAAAGTGACTATACAAATAAACAAAAACATTATGTCGAAATGAGCTATGAATGGATGTATAAATACCCTAGCCCCAGTCCTAGACACGCCCAGGTTTATCCGAGTCAGGCAAAAATCATCAACACTGACTACAGAAGCGCTCCCTCCTGTATATGATTGCTCTGAGGTTGAAATGATATCTTAAGCGCAACCCGGTCCTGCTCTTTCCTCTCCGGATAGCCCGCTGAACTTGGTGCTCGGGTCATAGAGCCTCCCTCCACCAACACTATCCACTCTCCACTCTCCACTGCTCCACGACTCTCTCCCCTCACAGCGGCCGGGCAGTACCTCCTGTCGCCTCGCCCGGGTCACGATTCGCGTGCCCAGCGCTCGCGGCCGCTTCCCTAGCACTATCACTCAGCCATCTGAACTAACAGGCACGGTACTAAGCTCGTAGGCTCTCCGCTCTGTATTCCAATAACAACCTAACTGCAAAACAACGCGCGTTACGCGGACCAAAGCCTCCATGCAAATCATCTAGGTGCAAATCGTGTATTTGTGGGTCGTATCACAGCCAACAGAAAGCTAACGCGCGTTACGCAAGGTTTTGGAAAAGATGTCTGAACATCTTGAATTCACGTGGTTGTCGTTCGTTCGCAATATTATTATTACCTCAGAGCAAGATATATATATTACAATAACTCCACATAGGAGGTCTTGAGGGAAATAATTTCCCTCAGAGCCTATGTCATCTTTGGAGATGCTGTGTGGAGATGTATGGAGAGAGAGCTAAACATTTTTACCCAACCTATACACACTTACGATAAATCACTTTCTCCTGGTTTTAACGTCGTAAACCGTGAGAGAGAAAGAGTGTTTATACAAAAAACATTATGTCGACATGTGCTTTAAATAGATGTATAATTACCCTAGACCTAGCCCAAGCCACAACCCAATCAGGCAAAAATCTACACTAGCACTCCCTCCTGTATATTATTGCTCTGAGATTTTTACCATTATAAAACTGTTCTCCATCTTAATGGGTAACACGCTGGTATCCCGCAATTGAGGTGATATTTAAAAAAAACAGCATTGTATAAATTGACCAAAAATTACTTGTTATTCAAAAAATATATATATTTACATGATAAATATCGCACAAGAGTCCCAACTTCTCCCAAACGTCTAGAGCCAGTGAGACTATGGCATCCCTAATTAGGGTATTTTGTGAATTTGAATGTATTGAGGAAAGGGAAGGAGATGGGGAAGATGAAGGTTGGTATGTACTTGGCTATTTAGATCTGGTCACCGAACACGGCTAAAGCCATTTCAAACAACGTTTCGATTCTAAATGGTGGTCTTTCACCAGGGCGATGCTAAGAGTATTTAACAATCTGGAACGTGCCGCGAATATACTATGTATATATAATTTAATATGAATTAAAAACAAAATAACTTTGTATACATCACTTTATTAATATACAATACTACTACTACAACATGTTTCGTGAGCAATGCTCACATCTTCAGGTATTAGTGTATACTGAAGTTAACAGTTAAACTATAGAAACAGATTTAAGTGCGAGGAGGGGGGGAAGGGTAGGGGAAAAAACAGTAGTTAAGGAATTACAATCGTTAAAGGAAGGTGACAAAGGTATAATTAGGGAATTACCAAGTTGTTGGAATGGTCACTAGAGTAGGAAGGTCTGTTAAGTGGGAAAATATTTAATATAGGGTTACTAAAAAAGTTTTTTTGTTTGTTGATTAAATCCAAATTTAAATTATCGCTTTTTCTAATTTCTAATATTTCTAGATTATTAATTTGTGTTGCTTTGTATCCCGTATGAAGTATTTTTAATCCTGTTTCTATATCAAAAGTATGATCATTTTCTATTAAATGATCCGCAAATTCCGATTCACTATTATTTTTTAATGCCCTAATATGTTCTTTAGTTCTAATGTCGAAGCTTCTGGTGGTTCTACCTATATAAAATGAATTACAGTCATTACAGTTGAGTTTATAAACTCCAGATTTTTATTACGAACATCGCTATCTTTATTATTTAAAAATATAATTCTTCAATTTGTTATTAGTGTAGAAAGCTGGTTGAATACTAGTTGGCATATTTTTGTTTATTAATTTTGACCAATCATTATTTACAAATAAAATTCGACGCCATTGTTTATTTGTATCCCTAGACACTGGGTAAATATACTGCTTTATGGAACGTTGTTTAATTTTTTTTTATTTAATATTTTATCTATCAATTTAGTGGGATAATCATTATTTAAAGCTATCTGTTTGATAAGGTTTAATTCTACATTAAAATTCTGATCAGACAAAGGAATGGTAATTAATCTATTTATCATAGAGTGGAAAGGAGCAAGTTTTTGAGAGAACGGATGATTTGATGAACTGTGAATAACTATATCAGTGTATGTTTCTTTACGAAAAATATTGAACTCTATTTTATTATCCTTTAAAGTTAAATTTAAATCTAAGAAATTCAAACTCTTATTTATACCTATTTCTAGTGTAAATTTGATATTCTTGTGTAATTTATTCAAAAAATTTAAAAATATGTTTAATTGTCTATCTGTCCCTAGCCAAATACAAAATATGTCATCGACATATCTTTTTCCAGCAATATATATTTTTTTAATAAGGACGCACCGCTACTGAAAATTTGTTGTTCTAAATTATTAAGAAAAAATGTCTGCTATTAAAGGACTCGTACTACTCCCCATAGCCAAAACTGAAAATAGTTCTGTTTAAAAAAAAGTATTGTATATTAATAAAGTGATGTATACAAAGTTATTTTGTTTTTAATTTAAATACATAATGACATCACAAAGTGAAAACCTTTCAGAAGAAGAATTCTTCTTGGAAAAAAAAAAAAAAAAAAAAAAATAAAAAAATTAATATGAATTAAATTTGTAATGACACACGTTTTTTTAAATAAAAGTTATTTGCGCACGCCGGGCTTGAACCCGTGTCCTCGTAATCCGTAGTTGAGTGTCTCACCACTCGACCACGGAGGCTGTCAAGTGTTATTATAAGCACATAAAAGAAATCGGTGTTAAATTTATATCAATCAAAACGTTCGTGGACTTAGGTTTTTGCCATAAAACTTATTCTCTGCTGTTCTTCGACATATTTTTTTAAATTCAATCTATAAAACTAATTACAGGTAAGTCTGTATAATTATTTAAAGAAATCTGAAAGTTGACCGTTTTGTTTTAATTTAATGTTATGTGGAGAAATAAATTATTAAGTTTGAACTTGTTCGTGCTCTATTTGCATTAAATATTACTGTAGTCAGTTTTTTTCAATCGATATACTTTAATTATGCTTACAAGTCAGCGGTATTTTCCGATTAATATGTTTATTGAAATGTAATGGTTCAATGAATTAATCATTATTTATAAATGTCTTACTACAACGCACTCGAGGAAAGATTAGAATCACTCAGAGGCCGCTAGTTCCCATCTACCTCGTGCACAGGGTAAAATAAATTCATAATTTTACCATAACTAAGCGAGACCAAGTAAAATTACATTAGAATACATTGCCAAAATCACTGCATCATCGAATAAGACTTTTCGAGCCATTTTTTTTAAAAAGTTGTGTTCATATTGGTATAGATACTATTCGTGAGTTCGTGACTTTAACTTTCCTTCAACCCTTCTGTTGAACACTGCTTGAATTACGCACAATATATCGAATTACGCAAAGACTGTTAAAAAGATAATAATACTTGGATAATTGGTACAGCGTCGTACTTGTGAAAACTCACCTTTTAGAGTGGAATGTGCACTATGTTCCTATGTAGTTATGTACGAGTATGTCCAGAACCCACATTGTAAAACTGGACACGAAATAAAAGATGGTGCAATCTATAAGGGTATATATCATCGATGGTATAATATAATAATAAGATGCCATGATTCTGAATCACGTTTAAAAAAATACATCATTTAAAAAAAACGTACTGGTGTTGCTCAAAAATTAATGATGATAAAAGAATCGAACGTTGCTGGAACATACTAAACAAACAAGGTGACTAGATATTCACTTTTGTAAAGTCAATAAACTAAATCATTAAGAGTCAATCAAATCATACTTTATTGTTAAATCTACCTATGATTTACCTCATATTTAATGAAAATGAAAAAAAATATTTTGTATAAGATCACAGATTTTATTTTATTTTTTATGATCGACCGGTTTCGCTTAGCCTAAGCATGACCAAGGCACAACATTAAACTAAACAAAAATATATGAAGTGTGCGGTTATATTATACATAATACATACAGAGGGAGAACCAAACATAAAATAAAATAAGAGAACAGTGAGAAAACAATAAAATAACATTTAAATTATAACAAAGGAACAGAGAAAAAGAGACAAATAATGTCTAATACTAACTACTATTAACTCCTACGCCAAGCTCAAAAGCTAGTTCTCTTCTTTGGCGCAGAAATACAAAAAAAAAACACATTATCAAATGTACTCGCAACTTTAATATCTTTAAATGATAATATGTAATAACGATTATACAAAATAATATATGAAAAACATGTAACATCAAATTAAAAGAGAATTGACATATTATTATATTTTATAATTTTTTCATTATTTTATTATTTAACCGCTTTACTATTCTTTGGAAGAGTAACACACACCTTTTTCATTATATTCAAGAAACTGTCCATGTTGTGTGACATTTGGTGTAATTTCCATATATATGTAACTTTTTTGTAAAATTTAATAATATGAAATAAATGAGGCAAAACGTCAACTGAGAAGGTGATTAAAAAATATTGAGAAATTCTTCAATAATGAACAAGAAGTTATTATGACTAGAAGATGTCCATCTAAGCCTAGGTCAATTGCAAGAAACGACACAAATGAAGTGGTCTAATTAACACGTGCATAATTAAAGTGAATTGAGTAGATCATTATTTTATTGCATTATAATGTTTGCCGGAGAAATAAGCGTTATTTCACATTAACATTATTAATTTCCGATGTCTAAACGTCGATTCTAACACGCATGCGTGAGTGATTGACTAGTGGAAAAATTAAAATAACCAGTTGTGTTTTACCTACCTTTTTATTTTACTTGCTTTTGCGTTTCCTAGTTTCGACATTTCAATAATCGTGCTGAGGTAGGCCGAGCCATGAAACCAATTAATTAAATATATTATGTTTATGGTTTCTCACACTTTCACGCCCATCACTTATATGTCAATAAGCCGAAGGAACCACTTATATTCAGGCATTTTTGCGTTGCATTCAATACCTTATGGAAAAAAAAGATCAACAGTTCGCAAAACATATACGTTTTTCGCGCTCATACCGCGAAACTTCAAGGCTATTCGTGAGAAATCATTCGTCATGCATCTAAAAAAATATCCTAATATATTTTTGTGACTAGAAGATTTTTTAAAAATAAGTAAGTAACTAACTATCACGCTGTTTTCCGCAGGGGTAGGCAGAGAGTACAGACCGCCATACAACACTGTCTTGGCACACACTCCTTGCTTCGTTCTCATATATACCCTTCTGTTATTCTGACTCTTCACATGGCTCGATTCAAGTATTTGATTCACTCGATCGTGCCATGTCTTCCTCGGGCGTCCCCGACTTATTTTTCCATTCACTTTCGCATCATATATTTTTTTCACACTCCTTTCTTCGCTCATTCGCTCTACATGCCCAAACCATCTAAGCGTCCCTTTTTATCATATTCATTACGCTTACATTAGCCTTGCATTCTTTCCAGATATCCACATTTATAACACGGTCAACATAATTGCATAACCGCACATACGTCTCAGGGATCTCATTTCCACAGTATTCAGTCTACTTTAATCCTTTATCTGCCAGTTCCATGCCTCACTGTCATACATCAGGTTTGGTATAAGCACTTCATTGTGGACTGCTAGCTTCACTTCTATGGACAATTTCGTATTAGCGCCAACAGCGTTCAGTCCTCCATTAATTGAGTTTCCTGCATTCTCTCTTCTTTCTATATCCTTATCGGCCTTTCCGTCTCTCGTAAACATACTACCTAAATACACAAGCTCAACCATTTGCTCCAAAGGTATTTTTAATAAGTATGATTTTTCAAAATTAGTGAAATAACGTGGTGTGGGCAAAGCTTTCCTTTTACTCACTAAATAACGTTACGTAATAGCTCGTGTGTAACCGCGGAACAAATATTAAAAAAATCTGTTTTTCTCCTGGCCCCGTTGAAAACATATTCTTTTGTAATGTGATTCGTGATCCCTGAAGTTCCGCATATGTGTAAATGCCTCCACTTTTGCATATGCCGATTCACGAACCGATTCAAAACCCCAGCAGGCAACTCAAAGGGATATAAGGATGCCGCTGATAACTTCGCTGTAACATATCCTCCTATCTCATAAACGACACACTCACACGTGTTACAGAGGAACTCTCGATGGCGGTATAAATGAATGATTCTCCCCAACACGCGTGTCTAGTGATGATTATGATCCTAAGTCATGAGCAATATACATTTAAAAGGATTAAAAAAATATATACAATGTTTTAAGTAACATCATATTAATTTGCTCTCTCCGGCACGAAGTTCTCCGGGTATTCGATGCCAAGGATTATTTCAAAATTCCAGCGGAAGTTTTCTGATCGCTGCGATAGTTTCTGGTTCTGTAGAGGCATTTCAACGATACCGACTATTCAACAAAACGACCGCAGATTGTTGAATCGACTACGAAATGCCAGTCTGCGACATTTATTCCGAGTCAAGTCAAGTGAACGCCCGATTTACAAAGACCCTTTGTGGTTTCAATATGAAAAGGTCTCGCTAGCTGTCTTGTCGCAATAAAGACCAATATCTTAGATGCTCTAGACTTCGAACCGAATTACAAAAAGTATTTGAGGCTAACCCAGCCTGCCTTAAAAGAGAAAATAAATCATTCAAAATACGTTTATTGACTTTACACTGACTCGAATAGAAAGAGACAAAAATATGTTAAAGGAAGTTGGATAGCCTATTAGTTATCGCCCACATTGAATTCGGACATTTTTAATAAACATATTTGAACACATTAAACAAAACAATATCAACACACCATCAAAATGATTTATAAAGTTAAAATATCACACAAACACTAATAACAGAAGGTTTGCTTGAATAATGATGGAAGCTTATTGTTGATTTTATGTCTTTATATCGTTAAAAATGGGAAAATTCTAAAGTTCGGTCAAACTTATTTAAAACTGTTGAAATACCTCTGAAAAGTGATGTTTTATAATCTTTACTCCAATGGTAAATTTGATATCAGACGACCATATTAAAATAAATATCCTCAGTGAGAAGTACATACACATTATAAAACGATGAAACTGTAATTGTTAAGCTTTTTTTTATTCATCGGATGGGGAATCGCAAGTTTTAATGTAAAGTGCCTCGCAGAATCAGAGTTTAAATTTAAAACGATTTTAAATGATATTAATAATAACCACATTACATAAAAGGGGGTAACGGTAGCTAGATTCAAATAAATAAGTTGTCTTCGCGTGGCTTTAGCACAGTTTGAAAATGTGTTTTAACGTTGAAATAGCTATTACGATTAAATATTGAACAAAATATCAAAACTTAACAACTTTTCTAATGAAACCCATACTGGTATCAACTACTGTAAAATTTTATGAACATTTAAATTTGACTGTCTTAAATCGGTTAATCTTTCTAGTTGGACAGTCAAAACCTTTATTCGTAACAATTGTGTTTTATTTCTTAGGAAATAAATAATGATAATTATTAAATTAGAGTTTTTAGTTAATTTATTGCTTAACGTTTTTTCATGCAGTGGGAATTTATACCCGTTAAGCAAGACTTATTTAAAAAATATTATATAATCCAAAAAATATCATAAAAATACCAGGACAATAAAGCACATATGAACAATATGCACAGAAATATAAAAACAGTAGAAAAGTTGTCGTAGTGAGAAAAGACTCCGATGCAATAACAGCAATTAAATTTAAATAAAATATTAGTAGGTATCAAACAAACGAAGAGAATATCGTATTTGTTCAAAAGACAACATAGAAAGACGTAAATTATAAGGTCACTTTCCAATAGTCAAGACTCTCATTAGTGAGAAATTCGTAGTAAAGCTTTTTAAAAAAATATATCTCTACTTGTTGAATATTAGTGATATAATATATTTAAAGGTTCGTTAGCCATATATTATATATCTTGAAACATGGGTAGGTATCGTCACTTTTTTTTTGTGTGAATCGTTTATCGTGTTGATGATTCATGGGTAACAATAATATGAAAAGATTTACAGTATTTTATATAATTTTGATTAGTTGAATATTTCCACCACTAAAATAAAAAATCTCTTTTTTAATATTTTACAAAAATATTATTTTATTGACTAAGATCTTGTATTGGGATAAAATTATTATTGTATTGTAAGCATATATAATTAATTAACTAAAAAATACCTCGGATATACAAAGTTTTCCTGATTTGGAAATTTAATTATTTTTTTTTAATATAAAAAAATCATCATCTCAGCTTATTGTCGAATTGCGGCAAAGTATTTTTTTATGATGTTGTTTTAATTCGCTGAACTATCTGAAGTATATTAGGATGATTTGATTATGATACCCACTCCGTTTGTCCCGTAGAAACACATTATGAAGGTTGATTCGTACATTAATCACTGAGCATCTGATTATTAACGTACGTACGTACGAGTATGTGTATAAAAACAATTCGATGGGGTATGAATGATTACATTATAAAGTGATTAAGATGAATAAAGAGAAGGCGAGGCTAATCTGAGCACTAGCATAATAGAGTTATGATATCAGCAATTCAATAATTACTGTTTTATTTATTTATTTTAAAAGCATGAAAAACAAGTACTACTTTTAATTTTTAATTTTTAATTGTGTATTATTTGTAATATTGAATTGCATAATAATTTCGTTGTTTATACCAGAACGACGTAACTACAATATGTAGTACTATCTAATGAAGATCCCTTAGGCGTATGTGCGGGAAAACCATATATGACCATGTTAAAAATGTGGATATCCGGAAAGAATGCAAGCGTAATGAATAGAATCCAGCAAGGGACGCTTAGATGGTTTGTTAGTTAGTTATGTAATGAGAACCAGTATATACAGGATGCTACAGGACGTACCCAACAGACTCTAACCAGTATTTCTTGGGCATATTCGAAGTTAAAAATGTAAGTGGAATTTTGGTTTTTGACATGTGACGGATTTTTTTTCGTTTTGTTTTAAATTGAATACAAAAAAATATCACCGGTGGCCAAAACCCTACGATTTTTTTACTTCAAATAAGTTCAGGAACCACTAGTTAAAATCTAAATTTAATTAAGCGAAGATTCTTTATACTTGTATGTAATCATCACCGGTAATTCATTATCAATCTAAAGAACTCTCGTCTAGCTACTTACTTTATCATAAAATTTTATGTTTTAAATTAAAATATAACCAAATATAAAAGTAAAATATAATGATTTATTGATTACTTACTTTTTTATATTTGCCCTGACGAAGCTTGATCTAAGCGAAACTGGTTGGCGTTAAAACATAATAACTTCGTGGTTTGAAACAAAGTGTTCTTTTATTTTAATATAATGTCAAACCACAAAGTGATTGCTTCTTATGAAAAAAGAATTGGAATATTCAACGGACAGAATTCTATCGGCAATTCCCGAGGGAAGCATCCAGCTGATCGCCCAGACAAAGCTTTTAAAACAGATACGGAGGCTGGGCGAGGAGAAACTGAGCCTTCAATGGACCGAGGTAGAACCAAGGTAGCAAAAGTCTCGTTCCCAACCCGACTAGGAAAATTAAAACGATGATGTTGAATGTTTTTTCCTATCCTTCTTCCAGAATAACTAGGTTTATGGGTATTTTTTATATTCCTATTTCTACGGGAACCCGTCAAATTGACGGATTAACACAAATACAGTTTAAATAAAGGTTTTATTTTACTGAAATTAGACTCCACTTCTCCACTCACTGACTGCAACTTTATAACTGAATATAGATTTATTTACTCAGACCAATTCAGCCGTATGGTCAACTTCGCCAGACTTACACCCTTGAAGAGACCTTTTATTATTGTCCCATAAATCATAATGCGCCGAATGCGTTACGCAACGAACGCTTATTTGTAATTTGGGTTTGAAACAAAATATCCTTCGATGACACTATTTCTTCATTGCTTCAAACAAATTGTTACACTATGATTATTTTGTTTTAAAAGTAATAATTTCACAAATGGGACAAATTCAAAAGCGTTATGTTTATCTATATATTGTCAATTTGACGGTTGTCCGTGGAGAGAGGTATATAGCCACTAGATTTTCAAAAATAAGAAGATTCCAAAAATAAAAATACAGAAGATATATTTAAACTGTTCAATTACAAAAAGTCGTACAAAAAAACAAAAAATATTACTGTCTGTTTAGGAAAATTTGCAAAGCAAATCGGAAATCCATCAATTTAACGGGTGCCGTAAACTTAGTCTTAATCCTTCCTGCTTACATTTTCGGGCATCGAAGCGGACAGCTATTTTAAGGTCATCAGCTCATCTCATATGTGGGCGATCTCTGTTTCGTTTCAACCAAAGGGGTCATTATATGATATTTGATTTCTAAATGCCATATGTTAGTCGTGAAACGTGCCCAGCAGAGTCCCATTCGAAGATTATGATAGTGATTTCGGTAACTTTGGACATACTATTAAATAAAACCACTGTTTATTTCTATCTCGCAAGGAGATTCCTCACATGGCCCTTAGTCAGGGTCCATGTTGAGCAATTGTTATATAATATAGTTTGAGGGCTTGGATGAGTTGAGGTATCTTCCTCTTTTTAGAGCATATTACCAAGTCTACTGCTTTCTCTTCTCTCTATTTCATTTCTACTCTGTTTCTTGATTGTTTAGATCTTGTGCCAGGTATATATTTTTACGTAATTTTTTACTCATATTAACAAAATCAAAGTTGAATGACGAAACCCCATGTTATTCAGTTTCCGTTATGTATTAAGTACTAGTTATTTATTGAATCAATTTGAAAATTGATTCCAGCACGCCAGTTAAACTACAACTACCTACACAAAATTACTTTCCGAATAAAAAAGGGGGCTAGATATGTTTTTATTATATTACATAAACAAAGAATAAAAAATTGTGCCATGCTTATAAAAAACGATTATTAGTAAAATCGCTTTATAATCCAGCGTATAAGTTTTAATATTCCCTTGCTTAGATAAATATAAATACAATATTTAAGTAGGGGCAAACTTGAGGATTTCATAAAATACGGTTATGACAAAAATTGGCCTATAAAGCTTGGGGAACAGAAAGCGAAATGTGATCATGTCATAAAAGATACATAAAACAAAAAGTTCCGATGCAAGAACGACATTAACTCACGCACGATAATCTATGGGAAATGTTATATAATTCACGAAAATACAAGAATCCATACTAAATATTTATGTTTATTATCTAAATCTGAGCTGTATGAAAATGGCCGCATTTTTATTCCCAAACTAAACCTTGGAGTATTTCAGATAGAATAAATGAGCGTTCTATTTTACATGGACAATACGGCTTAGGAAAATGAAATCACATCATCGGAAAAAATCTAACTACTTAAATTCAGTTGGTAAAATGTTATGCTGGAGCACAAACGAACTTCATAGATAAAAGAAAATATTTTTTCATCTTTAACAGGGTCTAATGAAATGTTCCTATTCTCTTAAAACATTTTAAATTTAAGCAACATATTTTTGTGGTCTTTCTAAAAGAATTCCGTTCATCTTCTTGAGGATTCATTTTACATGATTTTACTGTATTTTTTAAAAGGAAGTACCTATTTGTTAACCGTTTATATCGTGAAAAGAGATTTTATTATAAATACGTACTCTGTTTAATTAATGTACGTAATGTTTTTAATGTAATGAGTTTTTTAAGGGAGTGGAAAGTATAGATTATACTTTGTCTGTAGAACTGATAATTTCCGCCGTCGTCTGAATTCCAACACCCTTTTCGATTAATTTTATTACGGTTAAATAAATGTAAATTATGTAGTTAAGTATTATTTTATGCCAAGTTGTCCTATTTTATGACAGTTAAAAAGAGATTTCTGAGTTCAAAGCTTACAGAATAAAAATAAGTTTTGTTGATTTATTGATTCTAAATATCATATTTCTGCTTTATAGTTAACATATCGCCACGATATTACGTTACTTTGTTCACATATTATGATGGTTTTAGTTTGCGTTCAGGTGGTAGTCTTCCATGCATCGCAGATTTACCCTGATAATGTAATGAATATAGGCCATAAAGATGATAAAACACTACTTTATAGCTACTAACCGTGTATGCTAATCTCATCTCGTAAACAATGCAAAGCTAATGGCTTTATTCAATAAAAATCTAAAGTTTGCTTCCGAAAACGATTAAGCAGCTAGCTTTTCTTTAGTGGCCGAGGTTTATTACGAGTGAGTGCGAAGGCAATAGATACGTGCCGCTAGTTCATAATTCGCTTTGTAATTGATATACGGCCTCTACGCACAGCACAGCTAGCACACCAC
This sequence comes from Drusus annulatus, assembly GCA_022651775.1. NCBI lineage: Eukaryota > Metazoa > Arthropoda > Insecta > Trichoptera > Limnephilidae > Drusus > Drusus annulatus. The sequence goes on along the minus strand of JAGWCC010000354.1, from coordinate 303,708 downwards.
CACCCCCACCTATACTTACCCCATTTCAGCGAACATTCGAGGCGAACTGTGCAAAAATATCCATTTCGTTCTATCTTTCCATGGATCATTTCAGCTCGCACATTACGATCGGAAAACTCGAACTTATTTTCATTGTAACTATCCGTAAATCGTGACTAAAACAAGATTTAAGCCAAGCACGGGTGTTCTAATAAAAAATACCGTATTTGCATATAATGCGTGCTGTGGATGGTGGAATCTTTTTACTTGGGGGTGGGAAAAGTTGTTGCGGGTTTCATTGAAGGCTCCGTGGCGTGCGAGGGGCGCGTGACAGCTAACCATAATAGTTTATGTCAATTTAGAATACGCGTAGAAAGTTTGCCCATACAAAAGCGGTGTCTCAGTAATGAAAATTTAATGTTTCTTATATTTATATTAGGCCGCAACGGCGAAGACAAAGTTCAACGCGAGTTCCGTACACACAGTACATTCTGCTTATTATTTAAAAAAAAAAACTAATTTGCCCACGTATTTTTTTTAAAACAAATTGGAAAAAAAAACTTTATAAGTTTGGATTATCAAAAATATATTATAAACTTTTTAGTTATTTTATTTGGTATTATTTTTATGCACGTGATAGATTATTGCTCACATATTAAGCATAAGCTTTTAATTTTCGTTTCAACTGTTTTGAAAATATTATTATCTGTTTTCTTATTTTAAAAATAAAATGCCTACGAACAACCTTTTCTCTCCTTCTAATTTCTATGGTGTCGCAATAAAGTAATGTGTGCTCATATTCCTTTATTATTATTATCGGATACTTTTTATAGCGCCTTTGGTAACAAACATCACCCCAATGGCACTCTTCTTTTTTATTTACGCTGGTAGTAATTAAAACTGGTAATAAATTATGAATGATTTTCTTAAGAAAATGTTTTTATTTTGCCACACTGCCATCTGAATTGCAACAATAAGTGAAAACAATTTAGCGATTGATTTTGTGTTGATTTCACCGAAACAAAACATTTTACAAAACTTCACTGTTGATACAAGTACACTTTGCAAATTTGTACTGAATTTACAAAAGTACAGCTCTACAAATTGCAATTTGTTCTATCACGAAGATGCTATAAATGGGTTTATTTTTTGGTGTACAAATTATTATTATTGGATAATATTGATACCGCCGTTTAGTAAAGAATTTCACCTCAAGGACACTCGACGATTCTGTTTCAGACACTGATATTTTTATCGGTTTTTTCAATTAGTAAAATGGTTTGTTTGATTTGTCACTCCGAAATCTCAATCGTAACATTAAAAGTCAGCACTCTTATAAGATTAATTTCACCGAAGTAAACAATTAAAAATTTCAACATTGTTGACAAAATCCGTCCAAGTTTACTTTTTCCGAAATAATTTATTTATTTACAAATGAACGGATTAAAGTGAAATTACAAAAAAATACAAAACACGAAATGGTAAAAAGAGCAACAGAGAAATAACAGCACATACATAATATTAAATGATGCAATGACAAAAATAGGACAAAATATACATTAGAAAGAAGATTCAAATCAAAGCCAAAGTCAAGTCAAAGTTTTGGTAGAGTCTTAAAGACTGATAAAAATCATTAAATTTAGACTGCTACCAAAAATTTTAAGAGTGTGGTTTGAGTTAACAAGTCTCGACGTTCTAGATAGTGGAGAAGGATACCCATAATTAGTAGAGTGATGATTGAGGAACAGCAACAATGCCACTTTTCAAAATCAGAATCATGAATCATACAAAACATGCCTTGCAGCTTCAAAAAGATCTTCTCCATACTTTAAATAGAACTTTGCAAATGAGATACATCCACTTTGAACACATTAAGTGTGGGAAGAAAAGAAAATAGAAAACCTTTAATTTCTATGGATTTAAGCCATAATAATTATGATTGTAGTCAGGTATCAGCTACACTGTGGAGTTAATATCTAGTGCCAACGCTCGTCATTTAATTTCGGTCTTCTTAACGATTGCAAGACCTAGCTACCAATTTGTTAATTGACCAATTTCGTATCTGTGATTAAAAAAACCTAAATAGAACAATGTTTTCTGTATAATCACAAATGATGGTCATTAAATACTAGTAACCTGATTTCATCACGATATAATGACTTGCAGTGATTAAATAAATAATTTCGGATACCTACAATTTGGACACCGAATCGGCGCTACTACTGTAAGTGAGCGGCTTGTTTAAGTACTGAAAGTTTAGTCAGAAAAATCGATTTTCGTAAAAAATATCCATTACCTTCAATTATAGTATTAATAAAATTTGACTGCTCTAAAAAAAAGAGGTGCGAAGTACTAACATTTGTACTAACGTTTAAAATTGTGATTATCTCACTTTTGTTTTAAAAAATACCTTTCCCGACTTTTGAATATAATATGTTAAATTGAGACCCAAATGAAAGTACCTTTGTAATTTGTTGAATTAATATAAATATACTTAAAAAATAAATGAAAAAATAACCTTGTACGAGACCACGAATATTATTTTGATTTAATGACCGACCGGTTTCGCTTAGCCTAAGCATCATCAGGGTACCAAAATAAACCAAACAAAAATACAGAGGGAGAACAAATTATAAAATAAAATAACAAAACAATATATTTTAACAGTTATTTTATCATTTGTTCTTTCTCTGTATGTATGTATAACCGCGCACTTTGCATTTTTTATTTAGTTTAATTTTGTACCTTGATGATGCTTAGGCTAAGCGAAACCAGTCGGTCATAAAATCGAAATAATATTCGTGGTCTTGTACAAAGTTATTTTTTAATTTAATTTTTTAGTATATTTATATTAATTCAACAAATTACAAAGGTTCAACAGGCTACAATATTTAAAAATAAAAACAACCACCAAAAAACAGTGACTTGCGTTGCCTTTAACATTTTTTTTTTCCATAACACATTTTATATCATTTCTTTTTAAAATAAGCTCAATATTAATTAACATAAAAATGAGTATTTGCAAACCATTCCCAAAAAAATATTTTAAATGGTTCATGTAAAATTTTATAATAAATTTTGTGGCCTTTGCCTTTCTGCCATTTTACAGTCGATTATGTTACACGAGGTATTTTTTTGCTAGGCACTTTTTGTTGCCAAAAAAATCTCACGTAACCCTTTAGTTTTTTTGGTCACGCTACGTAGGTACAAATTAACACTATTATTTACGTGTACCAGATAAGGCATTTTTTAACCAATATTTTTCTACGCTGTTTCATCGCTCGGTCGCCCCACAACGTCTAAAAACGTGTGTGCGTTTACGTTAGTAATAAAGAAAAAACCGCCAAGTACGCAGGAAATAAAATGTGTAATTTGGTTTCGTCTTCTTGATTCCACATCCCGTTATAACGGGGCCAGAAGAGTCAGATTTGGTGCATCATTACTCGGAATGGACACTGTACAAAGTGACCTCCGAAGAAATGGCCAGACAATGACTTTATTAGGTTAAATTGCCTACCGTCTGTTGCTCGTGAGAAATCCCTGCCTATTGTACTTCGTCCAATCTCTATATCGGTCTAATTACCGAATAAATTATTCCAAGATAATCACAGTTATTATTCTTTGTATGCATGTACCCGGTAACCGCCAAAGATCAGAATTTGATTTAGTAATGTCGAATTGTACACGCGGATGGCATTATGGAATCGCTTTGATTGTATTTATTAGTTGTTGAAAGCGGAAAGTGGTTAACATTAGACTGAATGGAGTAGAAATGAAATTCCTGATTCGTATGTGTGTGTGTGTTTTTTTTACAGTGAATACCGCACAAGAATCCCAACTGCTCCCAACCTGACATCCCCAATTGGAGTATGTTGTGAGGCTGTAGGAGGTAGGGAGGCTTACCCCATCGGGGATGCCATGGTTCCACTGGCTCTAGACGGTGGGGAGCAGTTGGGACTCTTGTGCGGTATTCACTATAAATATATTTTTTTTAAATCAGTCTACTGTTAACAACGTTCCTCTTTCAACAACTAATAAATACAAACAAAGCGATTCCATAATGCCATCCGCACGTACAATTCGACATCACTAAATCAAATTCTGACGGCCTCTATAACCGAGTGGTAAGACGATCGACTACGAATCCAAAGGTCGCGGGTTCGAACCCGGCGTGCGCAAAAACCTTTTATTTAATTAATATGTGTCATAACACATTCAATTGATATAAAATAAGGTAAAGTATATTTGCGGTACGTTCCAGAGTGGTAGATACTCTATGTATCGCCCTGGTGAAAGACCACCATTAAGAATTGAAAAGTCAGTTGAAATGGCTTTAGCCGTGTTTGGTGACCAGATCTGAATAGCCAGATACTTCTCAATCTTCCTCTTCCCCATCTCCTTCCCCTCCCCACTACCTTCAGCCTCACAAAATATCCCAATTGGGGATGCCATAGTTCCAAATATATAGAGCAAATGGGACTATTGTACAGTATTCACTGCAAAAAAAAAAAAGAAAAAGTTTGCAAATACAGAGTAGTGTGATCTTCTATCCGCTCTGCCTACTTCTGCTTAGTATAATGGGTGCTATATTATATGGAAGCTGTATCAAAATATTCTATTAAGAAGCTGTACTACTTGATTCGTTTATTTCCAAGCGGCTCATCTCATATTTAATCTGACATGAAGTTCATTTCCCTTCAGTATTTGCCCAACCCTCACAGGACTTACCGGTATGATGTGTATAGTGCATGCACAAACACGTTTGACCTGATTATAATACCAAACAAATCTTATATAATGGTGCTCAGAGACTCCCAAACTGTTAGTGTGAGCTGAAATAGGATGTGTGGATTTTAATTCATTCGGATAGCAGAGATATTAAACACAAAGATATACGAGATATATATTATATTCACCGTAAATAATATTTGGGAAAAAATGGCAAATAGCGAATATCAACTGAAGGTGTAAAGCAATTATTTATATTTAGCTTATCATTTCATATGTTGCATACTTTCCATCTCCTTCATTTCAACGGAATTCTTTCATTTGTTGATCGTTGATGAATTAATTCAGTTAAGTTATAACTATATTACAATGTTTAACTGAACTATACGGGACGTAAAACAAAAACCAAGTACACAATCCAGCGCAAAATAGATTACTCAAACTCCAATCTCCTCCAATCACCTCTCATCCCCCTTTGTTCTGATCCTGTTTTCTCTCCCCCCTCCCCATTTCCCTTGACATAGTTAATAGAACTGAAAAAATCACTTAAAATGTAACACTTTTTCCCCAACACAGGACAAATTATAATTGGCGGAGTGCTCCATGTTTATTATCATGTGCAATAAAATTGTCAGATATGCCGCTAATTTTTCCCAAAATAATATAATAATTATAATAGAAAAAACTTTTGAAAATCTTTTCGAAACTGAGATTTTATACTATTTTTGGTGAAATCTGACTAACTATTATCCTTGCGTTGTTCTTACTGGGAAAATGTATAAAAATTTTAAAGTTATCAGCAAATCACGTATTTTTGTAAAATATTGCTTAGTGTTTATTTGTAGTTTTTGTGTTTAATTTGTAGAACTCCATTTTTTTCTAATTGAAATGAATTAAATTTAATGTTAATATTATTTAGTCCTGCTATTTTACTAAAATCAAAAACCAAAACTAGCAGAACTATTAAGTTAATATTTAATTTAATTCATTTAAATTATTTTTAAAAACGCTTGAGCCTCAGCAACCAAAAATTGCGTTGAACGTCACTTTGAAGCATTCTAATACGAGCAATATATTACAAATGATTTATTTGTATATTTTCTATGGGTAGTGAGAAAAATGTCTAAGGTTTACAATGAATACATTTTTTCAACTGAAATCTTTTAAATTCTATTAAAAACATACCAAAATGTCAGTAAAAGTTACAGTTTGGAAAACCAGCGAATGCATTTTTGAACGTTTTACCTAAAATTCTAGCATGCATTTCATAAAGAGTTTAAGAGATTACTGTTTAAGAATTGTATTCACAGGAAACCTTAGACATTTTCCTAACTACCCGGATAGAATTGACAAATAAATCATTTGCCGTATTCCTTGTATAAGAAAGAGTGTATTTTCGGGTGCTGACCTTTAAATGCGCTATATAAATAAATTGACATTTTAACATGCCTAGATGGGTCTCGAAAGTAAATTGTTGTGAATATTGTAAAACCGTACTTTAAAGTTTGGGAACCCTTGATGAAAATCATGTTTAATGATGGTAAAGATTATGCTGTTTGTTGCAAAAAAGTAGAGGAAAGACGTTATCTTCCACAATATATACATGGTATCTTCCTTTAGTCAACTTTCTTAAAAAGCAAGTACATTCAGTTAAGAAATATACTTCCCGAAACGTGTTTATTTACGTGCATTATTTGCAGGATTTTAACTTTACAATGACAAAGCTAACCGCCAGACCGGAATGCAAACACAGTTTTTCACCTAGGCAAGTATGATTTGCCATTGTAGCCCGTAGCTAAGCAAATATATAAATGACAAGTCACTAAAAGTGCACTATCCAGGTACAGCGGTGTTTGACAAAAGCGCCATTTTAGATAATATTATCATATTGGTATGACTGTCGGTTTTTTTAATGTCGATAAAGTTATGAAAAACCAGCACTTTTACAAAAAGATATAATGCTACTTGTATCTAAAAGCTATTGTGTAACTCTTTTTACGTTTTTGTGGGTATACAATAAAGATCTCATATCCCGGAGCCTGTGGTTCTATGCACCCTGATTGAGGATTTTTTTTAGTTAAAAAAAAAAACAGATAAACGAAATAAAATGTCGAGACGTACCTGGCTATTCTGACACAGCGGGTAAACATAATGAAGATATTCCAGCCACCGTTTAAATTTTGAGGCTTCTCTTCAAGGTCACACAAAAGAATATAATATTTCACGCTAGATTGTAACGCAAAAACATTTTATTTTTAATTAATGTGAAATTTACTATTTTTTTTTCAATTTACCAACTTTAAACCCGTCACTTCTAGACCAACATGAAAGAATTGTACCACCCTGCCCAAAACTACTTAAAACGTTATAATAAATTTATTTAAGATTTCTTGATACTACTTTGTTTTATTAATGGTTTTACATCGAGTATGAATCAAATACTTTTTATCGAATATCTGATTAATGCTGCTGTATTAGTTAATTGAGTTTGTTAAAATTATTTCACCAGTTAATTCGATAGGTACCATTCGCCCAGACGAATGTTTCATAGTTGATCAATTATTTGAAGGAACCACATCCATAGTTTGCTCAGTTCAAATATTGAATTTCCGAAAATTGATACTCGTCTTATACCAACACAGGCTAATGAATCTGGATTAAATAATATATTCTTCCTAAAACACTTAAAGTCGAGTACTCGGCGTGTTTGTTCTTTGAAAGCTACAACGTTAAATTTGCTCATCAATTGAAAAAATCGACTCACTTCCGTAGCAAAAGCTCCGACACGAAAGCTTTTTAGAATGTAAACACGTTGGTCGTCCGACGGATGAAGTAAAGCTTTCACTGTCAATATTCGAGCAGCGGAGTGTTTTTTTCTCAATTTAGTTACGAACTCGGCTTTTAGGCATCAGACTATTCGGGTTGGATCATCGATGATTATTTTATTCATTCAGCTTATTATCTTAACCAAATAATTAAGAGGAACACTATGTTCTAAAATTTTATACTTTATACTAAATATATTTATACGTTTATACTAAACTATGTTCCAACATATTGATTTTATTCGCTTATCTGATAATTATAATTTGTTTTCAATAACCACCACGACCTCTCTTCATAAATGTAAGAAGTGAGATCCTGGAAGAAGAGATAAGAATAATCGAGAAATCGTAGCTCAGTAACTACTTACAAAAATGACTTACTAGATTTTGATTATACCCATCGCTACGGAGACGCATTCGCCGATTTTTTTTCTTATTACCCTGAGTCTTGGCACAAGCCGTTAATTATAGTAATCAGAGTGATATTTGGATAATTTATTATTTTTTTAAAAGTACTAATAATCTACAGCTTAATAATATTAATTTATATTATGTATAGAGAAAATATACAAAAAGCATACTTACCTGGCAGGTGACTTCAGATAAACGCAAATATATTTAAAAATATATATTTTCGAACACTTTGTTGTTTGACATATTTAATCAAATGAAAAAACAACTTTGAATAAGATCACAGATTTTATTTTAATTTTTATGACCGACTGGTTTCGCTTAGCCTAAGGCATCATCAGGGTAAAAATTAAACATAACAAAACATACAAATTGTGCGGTTATATATACATACAGAGGGAGAACTCAATATAAAATAAAATAAGGGAACAGTGACAAAACAGAAGAATAACATTTAAATTATAACGACGCATCGGGGAGAGTTAATATTTTTTTTTAGTTTCTAGTTTGGAGAAAGATACAGTTTTGCATTCAGATGACATGATACTGGTAAAATTATAGTTTTTTTATGTTGGTTTTAGGGCATGAGAGCAAATTTTATGATAGGCTTTCTGAATTTGTAGTACAGTACAGGATTTGATTAAAAATTATATGTCTCGAGGTGATTCGTTGCTCAGCAAGAAACAGAAGATGGTGAAAAGCTTCCACTGATATTACCCGTGGTCGGATTAATTGCACTTTAAATTTCACCTGGTCAGCTTAATGTAAATAAATGTTGTTCGATCTACTGTGTAGTGAATTTTTAATGAGGATATTTATCTAAGGAATATATGTAAAGAATGGTAAAATTATTAGAAAAGTAGGCAACACAAGAGTGGTATCTACATTAAATTTAATGATATGAGAGTCTGAAAAGAAGTATTAAATTCACTCGATCGTGCCATGTATTCTAGGGGCGTCCCTGACTCCTTAGGAAGGTAGGTTCCAAGTCCCAAGGTAAATATTGATCAACCCCGTGGTTTGCTTTACAGGCCATAGCTTGTATCTTCGTAAACGTATCTTTGTAAAACGCTGAAGTTTTATTGATTTCGTAACGTGCAAACTCATCAAACATTCCCAAACAACAAAGTTAGAGCAGTATTAAAATATTTACACCAACCGATTAGTTTATAACCCTCTTAACAATATCATATTCCGCGGCCCATATTTATACTGCGGTACGGTTATATCTGTGGGGAAGTTTTGATATTCATTAGTTTAGTTGGTATCTCCCATACGATTACTTCGCAAGCCGGGACTAGCCCTTTTTGTTTAATACGGAATTAAAAGTTTTTAACCATCGTGTACGAGTATATGATCATGGTTGAGTATAACTAACGCTTATTTGGGCGTTTTATTTCACAGAAGGGAAAAATTATATTATCAGGATGGGCTAGGTACCTTCAAGAATGTACAAGTTTAAAAAACCATAACCATAAGGCTGGATTTTAATTTTGAATAATGCAAAAAATATGTATGCTTTCTTTCTGTTCTTACCGTTTATTTTTAAAATAAGATAAAATTACAATTAACAATGAAAATTATGCAATGAATGGAAATCTTTTAAAATCCTTAAATAATTATAGCCGACATCATATCGGCTTTCAAGTTTTAATAATATTTGAATAATTTCAATGGCGCTATTTCTGTAAAAAAAAATACCTCAAGGGCGATGTACTAATCTTAATTCCTAGGCTCCATCTTATTACTAAGTCGGTACATACATGTATAATCTATAGGATATACATATTTATTTATATATTATGTACAGAATAATAAGAATAAGATAAATATAATTATTTTATTTATTTTTAGTTTGAAGGAAGATTCAGTTTTGTAATCAGAGGACATTTTTTCACAATGATTTTTTTGCGTCCGCCCTCTCGACATAAGTCGAGCAGCCTGGCCTGCATTGCCCAGTCCCTTCTATTTCTAATTATGATGTAAGAGAGCGTACTTTGCGAGTTAAATGCTGCAACCTTTATTGTGCCCATTATGCAATGTTGTGCACTTACCCTGCGAGCCCTGCGATCCGAGTAATGCCTTTATGTTCCTTTAATCCCATAATATTAAAATGCTGTTTTGACCCTTTCCATATTTTATTCCTATTTGCATTATTTATTTTTACTGTAATGGTTTGTCGGGATTATTATTTTCCTCTTAAAAAAGGCAAACATTCCCCGGTTACGAAAAACTTACTAATATTCGAAAAACTCCTACCAACATCATTACAAGAGGAAAATATTGCTTGTGCGATGATGCAGGACTTAGCTGGCATATGAATTAAGCCCACGGCGCCTGAGTGGGAACCCGACGCATTTGTCAATGGGCTACTTGGGTACTTACCGCTTAAAATATGATTACCTATATAAGATATTAAATTAAAACAGTTCTTTTTTTATATATACCGTTTAAGATTTCCAAACAACCCGGAGGAAATAGGACCGTGACATCCCCGATAGGGGTATGTTGTGAACTCAGAGCAATAATATACCAGAAGGGAGCACTAGTGTGGTCAGTATTGATGATGTTTGCCTGACTGGGGCGTGGCTAGGGCTAGGGCTAGGGTATTTATATATCCATTTATAGCACATGTCGACATAATGTTTTTGTTTATTTATATAACCACTTTTTAACAGTATTTTTATAAACAAAAATGTAGGATATAACCTAAAAAATCGTTGAGATCAGTCGTGTTATGTCGCATAACAAAACGTAGTGGGCGGAGTCGCCGAAGACGCGGGAGACGGAGAACATGCTTACATACCTAAAAGCGGTGCTATATTATGTGAGAACTTGTCATATCTTTTTCTCTCACGGTTTACGACGTAAAAACACGGAGAAAGTGATTTATCGTAAATTTGTATAGGTTGGGTAAAAATGTTAAACTCTCTCTCTATATATATTCTTGCTCCAAGGTTGTGAAGATGGAAGAAGTTAGAGGGGAAGGAAATGTGAAAGAAGAAGTTTGGAGAGTAACCAAACACGACTATACCCATTTTAAGCAACATTTTGCTTCTAGATGATGGTCTTTCGCCAGGTCGATATTAACAGAATGTACCAATCAAACTTTAATATGATTATGAAAATATGCTATTCACGAGATTTATTTATGGATCGCCTTGAAACTTCATTGGTCAAGTCATTAGTATGTTGGAAGGTTCTGAAATCAAAACCCAGTCGCGGCAATCACCTTTTTATCTATTGTTTTTAATGCATAATATAACATCATATTAATACTATTTAAATATTTGACAACTAGGCACGCTTTTAAGGCTCGTTAATGAGTTTGTAACAGAAGTTTATAGATTCTATCAAACGGTTAGTGTGAATGTCATAAATATATCACATTAATGCAACTACTGAATCTAGTCCGCCTTCGAACCACAGCGATGTTTGTAACACACAATACATGGGTAATGGTAATAATAATATTATGAATATAGCATTATCAACTTTCGCCGGCTGTCAGAACAATAGACAATTAACTCCACTGATACCTCTATCTGTTTCCGTGTTTAAAAATGTATTATTTAGAGTAATGGAGCTGAAGAAAAAAACACTTTAGTTCATTCCAAATGATATCGATCAATAATGAACCACGATGTTTTTTATGCTAATCACTCACAGTATGCAGCCATGTTTACCGCCGGCCAAAGAAATAATACTAATAATTCATTAGAAATATTCGTATAGCAATGTGCGGTATATTAGTTTGGAAGTCTTTTTTTATAGTTATTTAAAATCACTTTTCCGTGTCGTTATAAAAATCCTTGAAGATTATGTTGTTCGCAATTGTTAATATTGAACTTTTAAAATGTAGAAGGTGATAACACTGATAACCCTTTTTTAGCAAAAATCGCGTTCTTACTACATTTTTATTATAATATATGACAAAATCGCTACGAAAATATTATCCAAATAGAAGTATGTAAGTGTGAATTAGAAAAATCCCTCGTTTTAAGAGTTTCTGTATTTTTACTAAATTTATATATTTTATAAATAGAACATATACACTTTGTTTTTAACCACTTTTTTATTTAATATTTTGTCTACCGGTTTCGGAAGTACCCTTCCATCATCAGGACAATATTAAATTAATCTGAAATACAAAATACTGAGATAAATATACATATTTAGGAGTTGGAAGGAGAAAGAGTAATTGAGGAAATTATGGGAATAACAGAGCGGTTTATTGGAAAAATATTTAGGATAGGACTATAAGATAAATTAATTTGATTGTTTAAAATATTGCATTTACGGTTTAATGATTTTCTAATTTCTAGTGCTTCTAAGTTATCTAATTTTATCCCTTTATTGCAACGGTGAAGAATTTTAACAAATTTTTATATATTTTATTTAATAAAAGTTTTCTTCTGAATTTTTATTAAATTCCTCAGGATGCACAGTGTCTAGAAACTCGTGGTACAAGCAGAAAACTAGTGAATCTACATTATGGGTCAGCACCCAAAAGTACACACTTCTTAACTTTCTAGTACAAGGAAAACTATACATTATATTATATATATCTGTCAATTATTAATGAGTATTTAAAAAAATGTACAATTCTTAACCAGTGATCTTTAAAATGCATTCATAAAATGCATACTGGAATTTTAGGTAAAACGTTAAAAAATGCCTTTGCTGGTTTTAAAACTGCACCTTTTACCGATATGTCAGTGTGTTTTTCGTAGAATTTAAAGGATTACAATAAGAAAATTGTGTTAACAGGAAACCTCAGACATTTTTATCACCACCCATAGAATTTTTCAGATAAATCATTTGTGATATTGTTTGTATTGGAATGCTGCAAAGTGAAGTTTAGCGCCATTCTTGGGTGCTGGCCCTTAAGTAAATTGAGTGCAAAGTGAAATTTTTAAGGGTCAAATTAAAAATATTCGGTCGCTACGGGGTAACTGTCTTAATTGCTTTTTAAAATACGTCAAAGCCTTTACCTGGCTTCAATAGTTTTTAAACCTGAAGTCGTCGAAAAAATTTGAAAAAAACTTATGTTAATTTAGGTTTTCCGTGTGCTACAGATAATCACTTTTGTATAGTGTACCACGAGTTTTTGGACACTGTACAACTAAAATGTTACATGCGTAGTTAAATACGTAAAAAGTTTTCCAGTGTACACTTTTAATACTGTCGGCTATTATGGTATTTTACCTTTTCACTAGCAATATCATTAAGTACGCATTATTATTATTAGGAAGGCTCTCTGTGGGACTGAAGAGAAAACGTCAAGCGGGAAGTTATCGGTAGATACAAAGTAATTGAAAGTTACGAGAATCTATCGAAATGATCATGTTTTCTAATTCTGTGTTGTTTTTTACACGAAATATTACACAATTTCATCATAAAGTAAAAATGTTCATGTTCTGAGCCATGTTTTATTTTATCAGCAGAACAGCAAAGAACGAGGTTGTATTTTTATTTTCTGTTTCGGGGCGGAACGCCATGGCCCGATGACGCAAACGCGGCCGTAAATAAAAGAATACGGCCGTGGAACCAGTTCTGGCTGCGGATACTTTCTTACGTGTCCAAGGGCTGTAAGATGCTTGAATTATGGGTGATAACTCATCGAGGGATGCATTCTACTACCTTCTACCGTACTCTTCTACATTCTACGGCGAGGCGCGGTTCCTCATAACCTCATAACGCCTGCCCATTCCTTACCCTTAGCCTGGGACTTGGAATGCAACCTTCAAAGGGTAGATAATCTTTTTTATTGTTTGTCTTCCACACTTCAAGGATGATTTAAGCTGTCGATTCCAAGAGTAGGAGTTGAACGAAAGAAGATTTTATATTTCTGTTTAAGTAATCTCATTTATGGATTGCACAAAATAATATTATTAATAACAATGAACTTACATAGCGCAGTTTTGTGATATTTTACCTCAAGTGCGCTTCATAATAAATTAACTAAACTAATATAACAAAGAGAAAATAATATATAACACGTATACTAATTAAAACAATTTAAAATCATGATCGTTATCATAAATCAAGAGAGATAAAGGTTCAGATATGCGTGTAACAGTGCATGTGTACATCGAAAGATTGAAAAAACAATTTACTAGAAGCTAAGGTTATAACATACCAGATGAAACGTATGAATTCATATTAACAAATTTGTTAAAGCATAAAAATATATAAAGGACAGTTTACATGTTTGTACTTAAAAACATTAACATTCAAATATTATAATTTAACGATTCTAAAAATGCAAACAGTGTCAATATAACAAGTAACAAAAAAATATTTTATGACAATAATAATAATAAAGTTTTATTCCAGAAGGTATGCAGGAGTAGTGCAATCCAATACCTTCCATAATTGATAATAATACATAGTAATATTAATAATAAATAAAAAATAAACATAAATTCTTAAGACAAAAAAAAAATTGAAACGATACATGTACAAAATATTAATGGAGGATATTAGGTCTCATTTATGCGAAACGCCATCAAGAGGGAGTCCATCCTGGCAGCGTTAAGATTGATGGGGCCAATAACTTACTTTCCACGTGCTAAAAAGGGTACGGATCCCGCTGAGGGATTCAAACTCGATCCATCCAAACGCTAGCTGAATAAGTTGTTCCTCTTAGTAGTGAATGTCATTTTAATCGAGCGTGCTTCAAGGTGGTCTTCGCATCATCTGCATCCATCGCTCGTTGAGAGGAGTATAGGGTTTTCAGTAGACAGTAAGGAATTGTAAGGAAATTATTGTGTTAGAAATTGATGGGAGAATGAGACTTTACATAATATTGAACGGAGAATATTGTCTATTAGCATTAGAAAGTCATCCTCCAGTATCTATGCAATCTTTGATGTTATCTATGACCTAGTACTTTATTTATTACGCCTATTTCGTATAAGATATATTTATAGGTTCTAATCAGTTGTTGGAAGCCCGTTAGAGGTGAATATTTTTTTTAAATGTGCTATTGCACCATCTTAAACGTTTTTTTTCAAATATCATACCTTTTACATAAGAGCGAAGTTGATTCTCGCACAAAAGATCTGGACCAATAATCTAAAAGCTGCGACATCTTCACCATAAATCAACTTCCCCCCTTCGTTTCGCGTCATATCCAACTTTCATGTCCACCTTTGAATGAACCGAAATAGTATTAAAATGGAAATCGCAATAATCCAAAACCAGTTCTTATTTACCATAGAAGTTTGTAAGGCAGATAGCTACTGGGTAACGGGGGGCGCATTGAATCCAGCCAAAGTGTTACAAATCGGTTTGGTATGAATGAAAACTGGATATGATATCTCAATAATAATAATAATAGATGGATAATTTAAAGAGCGCCATTTTTTTAAATACCACCTCAGTGACTACGAATCCAAAGGTCACGGGTTCAAGCCCGGCGTGCACAAATAAATTGTATGTAATTAATGTGTCATGACACATTTAATACATAAAAAATAATATAAAGTATATATTCTGGCACGTTCCAGAGCGGTAGATACTCTTAAGTATCGCCCTGGTAAAAGACCACCATTCAGAATCGAAACGTTGTTTGAAATGTTTGCCGTGTTGGGTGACCAGATCTGAATAGTTAGGTACTTCCTAACCTCCCTCTTTCCTATCTCCTTTTCCTCTCCACTACCTTCAGCCTCACAACATACTCCAATTGGGGATGCCATGACTCTGTCCCGCTGGCTCTAGACGGTTGGGAGCAATTGGGACTCTTGTGCGGTATTCACTATAAAAAGGGCTCTTCAATAGTTTTGTAAGTACTGGTTACTGTGTTTTGGAGAATTAAATATTATATACCGATATCCTCCAAGCTACAAGAGATAATCTCGTTCTAAGGGTATCATAAACTGTTGTTTTTGACTCGAAAAGTTATTTGTACTTTTAGCGAAGTTGTCTAACAAATTTAATTCAAATGTATTAATCGTAGAAAAAAGTGCCAACTAATCCATTAATATAACTTTCTCGCACCTCATTCCCATATAATGTCTTTCCACTATCCAATAGTACCTACGTTGGTTCACTTTTCTCTTTCCCCGAAAAGATACAGCATCTCCAAAATGTGTCATAGGTCATTTCCTTAGGGGCCTGTGGAGTTAAAATATAAAAAAAACATAATTTTAGCTACGTTTTACTACGTAATTTAGTAGGTACTTTAACCGAGATAAATTGGTTTATTATGGCAAGGGATGGATTTAATTTAAAAATTCTGCGATTTAGTTAAAAAGTTATTTTTTTAAATTTACATTATCCAAATTGTTAACTTTTTGGTGGAGTATAATATTTTGTAATGTGCTATAATATGATTAACCACTTTATTTTAGTTCGAAGCCAGAAAAGTTTCGGAGAATTATTTTTACAATATCATTCAATATACGAGTAGATATTTATTCCAGATAGATATATTAAAACTAACTCGAATATTATTTAAATGAAGCCTTGTAGTTCTTAAGCGTTTTTATTCAGGTTTGAATACGAATTACGCACCTATTTTTTGTGTATTTACTGTTTTACAGTATACCCTTGGTGTAAGAAAATACTCGTATATGGAGAGAGAGCTAAATATTTTCATCCAACCGATACAAATTTACGATAAATCACTTTCACCGGGTTTTTACGTCGTAAACCGTGACAGAGAAAGAGACAATACAAGTTGTCGCATAATATCGCACCACTTTTAGGTATGTAAGCATATTTTCTGTCTCCCGCGTCTCTGGCCACTCCGCTCACTATGCTTTGTTATGCGACATAACTCAACGGTTATGGAGGTTATATCCTATATTTTTGTTGATAATACTATGAAAAAGTGGTTATACAAATAAACGAAACATAATGTCGACATGTGATATGAATGGATGTAAAAAAGTGTGTCCATGAAAACCTTTACCACGCCCGAGTCAGGAAAAAACAACATTCCTGACTACACTGTTTCGCAAAGCTATCCTTCCTGTATATTATTGCTCTGAGGTTATACCTATGTATTATTAGAAATATTTAAAAGAAATAACCTTACTTATTCGTAGGTTATATTATTTTTAGCATTATTTTATACTTCAAACTTACTAAATATCTTATATATAGTTTGGGATATTTATAGTTTGGGATATTTATAGTTTTTGTGTTCAATTTGTAGAACTACATTTTATTTTTTATATAATTTAATTGAATTAAATTTAATATTATTATTATTGAGTTCTGCTATTTTCAGTTTTTTTATTTTTAGTGACAGCTGTTTCGGCGTTTAAGGCCATTGTCAAACAGTTTGACAATGGTTTTAAACGCCGAAACAGCTGTCACTAAAAATAAAAAAAAAACTGAAAATAGCAGAACTCAGTAAAAATAATATTAAATTTAATTCAATTAAATTATATTAAAAAAAAATTTTTTTTAAAGTTTGGGATATGGTTCCGTAAAAAAATTGGCAAAGATTTGTGATTGTTACCTGAAGATTTTTTTAATTTTATTTCTATGCCGGCAACCGCGCGTTTACTGACATTTAATCAGTTGTTACAAATACTGTTACTTTATTCGTCTCGCTAGACGATGTCTGTTCTGAAACGAGCAACAAATAAAAAAAAATTATGATTAAAAAAAAAAAAAAAGTTAAAAATACAAAAGAAAATACATAGGAAAAGACACAAAAATACACAAATTCAATAATAAAAGCAAATCAAAATTGATTTTTGCTGTATTGTTTTATCATATCGTCGCTAAAAAGGCAAAAGGGCTTGAGCGACACTCTGGTTAAAATGAGTTAAATATGCAGTTGAATATGCAGCATATCAGGATGAGTAAAATATCACATTTTTTCTACATCGAATGCTTTGACTCATGTGTGATTCTTAAGGCTTTTGTGGTTCTTTAATCATCTAAAATTTATTTTTCATTTGGGAGAGGATTTGACTCAAACGACACAAGTTTGGGACTTTTTTAGCTTTTTGCCGCTTCAAGTAACTCAGCGAAAGCATTGAGTTACCTGAGTTAATTTTTTTTTTCAAAATTCAAGCAGGTACGGAAGACTTGTGAATTTTATTGTAAAACAAAAAACACTTTCAAGTGCTTTTGTGTAAACTTCCCAAAATGGCGCTTTAGCCCTTCTGCCTTTCCGGCGACGATATTATTCTCTATCAAAACCACCCATGCATTTATTTGTTGCAGGATGCACATACGTCAGCACTCAGTCAGGTAACAATAGAACCACCGCACATCGTGGTATAGCGGTAATACTATTACTTAAGTCAACAAATCCCTAATAAATATAATAATAATATGATACATATTTAGTTTACACACAATACCGAATATCAACTCAAGGAAAATACTCTAAAAGCTATCCATACTACGAAAATACTTACCACAGTGAAAGCCCTAAATTTATTTTATTCTGCGCAATCCTCATCAGCAAAGTTATTCACGAAACGTTATTATGTTTGCTTACCATACCGTGGTCATCCCCTATGTTGTGCATAAATTTCAGTTCAAACAATAATTATATCAACCTACGTTGTAATTTTATTACAACATGTACGTTCCGGCTGAGTAAATCTTTAACAAACTCCCTTCACAAAAAGCGCTCTTTTATTTTTTATTATCAAACCTACCCATATTAACGCAGACCGCTCCCCGAATCTAGTTCAGTATCTGATATTATTAATACGCTAAGCCGTCTTCTGAACATTGTACGTTCGATCGCCGTGTGGGGCGCTGATATTTGCAAATAAATGTAACCTTATACGACACACGGGAACAATTATTGATGGTAATTTTCGCTCATACGTACAAAAGTCTAAAATTTTATTCCGAAATACGCTAGTTCACGATTTACTCACTATGTCCCTTTTGACGTTTATTTCAAGCTAAACTAGTCACAATGGATACCAAATGGAAGTCACAAATCGCGTTTCGCAGATATGAAGGATGCGTGTCTCTTATTTATGTTATAATGCTGACAATATCAACATCTACATCTTGAAGAGTGATTCCATCATCTTTGACCGCAGAAATTAATCAGTGTGGAAACCCTTTCATGCCCTCTAAGCTATAAGATGTATTGTGTGGAACAGCTTTGTGAATACGAAATAAGACGTGAATGTCGTTCCTACTCACGGAAGGTATCTTCAGGGGTGTGAAAGCGTTCATAAGAAGGAACTGATTAATCATGCATGTTGAGTGTGGTGAAGACGACATTCAAAACGGCTTTTTCTTTAGTATAATATTAAATACACAGGTATTAAAAATTTCTCCATTAGAAAAGCGTAGGAAAATCTTTGATTTAATTGGCATTTTCAAAATTATTAATTGTATTATTGATTCACCTTCTCTTTTACAACTCATCCAGTTCAACATTCCTTGCCGTAGACTCAGAAATAATGAATTTCTGTTCCTCAATCACCACTCTACTAATTATGGGTATCATTCTCCACTGTCCAGAATGTCAAGACATATTAACTCAAGCCATGGTCTTGAAATTTTTGGTAGCAGTCCAAATGATTTTTGTCATTCTTTACGACTCTACTCAAACTTTGACTTGACCTTGGCTTTGATTTGAATATTCTTTCTTATTCATATTTTTGTCATTGCTTCATTTATTATTATATATGTGCTGTTCTTTCTCTTAGTCCGTTAGTTTGTAAATAAATAAATAATATTTTGCGCATCACTTGGTATTCTGAATTGTGACCCCTGTACCAATAGCCATGATGAGACAGTTTTAAGCACTCACCACTTTTCCGGGCCGTTTTAAAGACCAAACAGGTCCCTCTATCGGTTTTCACGTCAAGACTACCCTTTTTTTTAATCTTCGCAAAGCGGAACATATCTATTATTTTTTAACACTGTTTTGACAAATGTGGACTTGTATGAAATTGTGATGGATTGTGTCAACAATGTTGAAAGTTTTATGAAATATTAGTGTTTGCTTTGGTAAAATCAAAAATCGTACAAGAGTGTTAACTTTTATTGGTGAAATTTAAATGTCAATTTGGCAAATTGAACAAACCAGAGTGGTAGATACATTCTGCATCACCCTGGTGAAAAACCACCATTCAGAATCGAAACTTTGCTTGGAATTGCTTTAACCGTGTTTGTGACCAGATTTTAATAGGCAGATACTTCCAAACTTTCCTCTTCCCCATCTTCTTCCATTCTTCAATTCCTTCAGCCGCACAACATACCCCGATTGGGGATGCCATAGTCCCACTGGCTTCTGACAGTCGGGAATATTTGGGACTCTTATGCAGTATTCACATACCATATTATCATATATAGGCTAAATAAAAATAATCCGATAATGGTAATTATAAAAATGCAAACCATTGACTATTATATATATATATATATATATATATATATATATATATATATATATATATATTAAAAGTCTCTCTACGATGGAACGAAAACCAACTTGCACAAATATATTTAACAAATCAATATCAGTACAGGCTGGCTAATATAATATCATTGATACTCCGCAGGTACATTTCCATCGACGCTTGATGCTACTGTTTTCACACTGACAGCTAATTATAATGATTGCATCTGATAGCCGGCACATTATTTATCCATAAATGTATAATTCCATTAGTTGCCATTTAAATGTTGAAGGCTGAAGTACGAGTAAGTATCATAGGATCTGGATTTGATTTAATGATGCCGGTACAGTTTGCTGTGTGTTGTAACGATCTTGAATCTCCCCGCCAGCCACAGCCTCTGCAATGCTGTGGGAGGAATTTGCTCGTTCGTGCGCGCTTCTGAACTTGTGAGGAAAACACGAACAATCTGAAATGTAGCACAAATTTAAATGTTCATGATATGTAATCGAAATGATTCTCTTTTAATTATACTTTTAGAGTAATTGATCATCCATATCTAGAACCATATGCAGTCTTTGAGCGTACGTGAGGCAGATAAATGCCCATCAGTTTTCATTTTTCACTATTTGAAATTTATATATATATATATATATATATATATATATATATATATATATATATATATACCATATACATTTTAACACACAGATTCAAATAGCTTGTTGATGAAGCACAGAAACAACAATCCCAACTACACAGCAGGAAATCTGTGTGCTGAAGCAGCAAAAACTCTCGAACGGTGAGATCTGGTGTCGGAGCGTCAGTTGTCATACTGCTCAAGAACTCCAATTGTCCAGAGCCAATGGAACTACAACCTCTTTAATTTGCGTAATGAGACTGCAGAAAATGGTGAGGGGAAGAATACGGAGAAGAGAAACTATTGGGAAGAGGAAAGATGGGGAAGGAAAAAGATGGAGAAGAGGAACGATGGGGTAGAGGAAAGATGGAGAAGAGGAAAGATGAGGTAGAGGAACGATGGAGTAGAGAATTTTTTTTTGTGTTTTTTTTAATAAAGCTTTAAATTTAAGCATCTTACTACTCGACCATGGGGGAGAGGAAAGATGGGGAAGAGGAAAGATGGGGAAAATAAAAGATAGGAAATAAGAAATATGGGGAAATGGAAAGATGGGGAAGAGTATAGATGAAGTGGAGGAAATATAGGAAAGTCAAATTTCCGACATAATTATTACGTCATATTTCTTCTCAGTGTTAGCGTTTACATAAATTAGTGTGAATTACACGAAGGCGATGTCAATACAATTAACAGTGCGTCGCTGAATTCCAGGATGATGGTTACCCGATCCTCGTTGGTATAGGTGGAGCTAAAGTTTAATTGCCTTAATTTATAATAATTTACAGTTTATCAAGATGTTAACAAAAGTGGCAGAAGCTAGGTGATAGAGCCTGTCCAATTAAATATCATATATGTCTTTCATAGAATCAATCAATGCTACTCGCATCTATACATCTTAATCCAAGCAATTATTGTTGACTTTATGACTGCAAACTATCAAAACTAAGAACTGTACGCATTTAAAAAATATACCTACGTATTGTTAATAAATTAATAAGGTAGGTAGACTTTTGGGGTGCTATTAATCGTTTGTCCTCTTTATCTTAAATTTCATGAGCTTCTCTGATGTAGTACGATTTTATGAGTTCCTTTCTTTTAAGGTTGGGTATTTAGATGTTGTGTTTTTTTTTAATTAGTTTTGTTGCTCAACATTTTTTTCATTAAATGTCGTTTTATTACTTTCACTTGGCAGTTGTGTGCATTTATATAATTTTCAAGCATAAAAATAGAAAAATATTGTTAAGTATTAGATACAATGTTTGTGCATATTTTTTTAGTGGTGCAATCATTTACAAAAAAAAACAGATAAATTGCTCACAAAAAAATTAACACACCTCTAGAACGAAATTACGATATAAATTTGTCAAAAAAATAAACAGCCATTGAATTTAGTTCAATGTTTCGGATAGCCCTGTTGTGCTTTAGCCCCCATATCTGCCCTAGCGATGGACACTTTAAGAATGCCCGAAAGATGGTTTGGAAATAGTACAACACAACTCAAAACCCCAAAAGTCTACCATTCAAAAACTGGCTGCGATGAAACTGATTAAATCATTTTTTTATCACGCCGTTGAGAGTTTTTCAAAATGATTTCTTGAACAATTTAAACGGGACCTTAAGTGCTGATCATTGTTACATCACGTGAAGATTATCTGGCCCATCGCATATTGTATAAGTAGGTACAAAAATGTTCTCAATTAATTAGTAGCTATCTATATATCTTAAATGATAAGGGAGATGAGATCATATCTCAAATTGAATGAGTGTAACTTAAATTATAATACATGATATATACGATGGTGTTAAAAATACCTCTGCACCGGAATCTTTTTCATAAACAAACTAACTCCATTAATGTAGGACTGACGGCTGTTGACGCAAATAAGAAATTTTCCAAAGAAGCGAAGCTAGCAGTCCACAATGAAGTGCTTATACGTAGACTTAATGCTATGGAAATGAGATCCCTGTGACGTATGTGCGTTAAAACCATGTATGACCGTATTAAAAATGTGGATATCCGGAAAGAATGCAAAGCTGATGTGAGCATAATGAATAGGAGCAAGAAAGGGACGCTCAGAAGGTTTGGGTATGTAGAGCGAATGAACGAAGAAAGGAGTGTGAAAAGAATATATGAAGCGAAAATAAATGGAAGAAGAAGTCAAGGACGCCCGAGAAAGGCATGGCACGATCAAGTAAATCAAATACTTGAATCGGGTTATGTGAAAAGTCAGAATAATAGGAGTATGTATGAGACGATGTATGAATGTGAACGAAGTAAGGAGTGTGTGCCAAGACAGGGTTGAATGGCGGTCCGTCCTCTCTGCCTACCCCTGCGGAAATACGCTTCTTGCAAGTATTATTTCATTATTTTATTTTATTATACTCGTATACTCCCGTGAGGGCATTTATATTAAAGGTTTGCAATTGACAGTAAAAAAATGAGAATTATATGCACAAACAAAAAAAGGAATAGTTCTAGAGAAGTAAAATATAGTGTTAAAATAAATAAAAATATTATTGATAAAAGATGTATGATGTTATAGCCTTCTTGTATCTACATTCCGTGAAGTTAAATACATCAGCCACCTCTGCGTATGTATTACCAACTACACGCAATCTGGGTACAAGCGAGTATCTGAAAGATGTAAATTATATAATAATTTGGTATCTTTTCTGTATTTATACTGAATATGTTAAAAAAAAACTTATGATTCTTAAGATTACTAAGATTTATTTTTATAAATGCTGTAAAGGAACGTTATGTGTTTTGTTCTATTATTGTGAAATGTATAAATCTTTTTTCTTACTGCGGAAAAAAATAAATTGTATACATCTAAATAAAAATACAAAAACCAACGAACAAAGATGTACATTTTTGGTCACACGCGTTCCCATAAAATTGCAATAAAATTCATAGATATTATATGTTACGACAATCCTGAAAAAGCTTTAAGCAACTGGTCTCTGAAGCAGCCAAAACTCATGATGGGTGAGCTCAGACGTAAAATTTCACCATTGTCTTGAATTTCTTGATTCACCGACTTATTTTCACCTTGCTGCGTCATTTTTATCACAACCTTGCTTGTTTAAGGTCTTAATTCACTATATTGCTCATTAGATATTTATAATTCAAATCTTAAGCGAAGTCGGGTAGTAAAACTATGTTTAATATGTACGCGTCATTGATGAACGGACGGTAAAACAGACACTCTAAGTATCACCCTGGTGAAAGTCAACCATTCAGAATCAAAACGTTGCTTTTAATGGATTTAGCCGTGTTTGGTGACCAGATCTGCATAGCCAGGTACTTCCCAACCTTCACTCCCGCATATCCCGCCCCTCTCCACTACCTTCAGCCTCACAACATATAGTCTCACTGACTCTAGACGGTTGGGAGCAGTTGGGACCATAGAGTTGATAGAGTAGTATTTATTAAAGGCAGTGAAGTCAGTTTTTGACTCGTTTTTGATGATTTTAACATGACTCGGCGCACCTGGGCGTGGCTAAGACTAAGGCTACAGTATTTATACATCCATTCACATCACATATCGACATAATGTTTTTGTTTATTCGTGTAGCCACTTTTTCACAGTATTTTTATCAACAAAAATATAGCATATAACCTAAAAAACCGTTTAGTTGTGTCAAGTTTAGTGGCATAATAAAAAATGTGGGCGGAGTCCCGCCGTGAACCAGGAGCTTAAGATCATCCTTACAGTATATAGAAGCGGTCTATGAAATGTGTTGTCTCTTTCTCTCTCATGGTGTACGACGTAAAAACCCAGAGAAAGTGATTTATCGGAAGTTTGTGTAGGTTGGGTAAAAATAATTAGCTCTCCCTCCATATATTGTTACTTCAAGGTTGGGACTCTTGTGCGGTATTCACCATAAAAACAACAACAAAAACTGACGTTAATAAAAAAATTACATAATATATAAGTACACATATATTGCGTCTTGAAGTTTTTAGGTACCTACTCCATTGGCTTGTTCTATGTTCCGTTGATCGCCATTATAAAAATAAAAACAAACAACTGTTCCGATCTCAACCATTCAATACCGAATTTCGTCAAGTTTGTCGTGAATATGTTTGGAAAATATTAAAAGCGTGTAAGGCGACATGTGACGTGGAATATAAATGAAGTTTAATTAAAAATCTTACAGTGCTCAGCATATTAAGCAGGCCGTTTTGTTTGGTAAGCGTGCCAAAAATTCCAAATAGGTAAAGACAAGTCATTGTTAAGACTGCTGGAAAATTAAACACAAAGCAACAACCAAACATAACTTAACCCTTTACGTCGCAGGCCAAGTTGAATTTTACTGTCGAAATTATTTTTAACATAAATTTAACATATCAAAGACATACCTATTAGTTTAGTTTGACATACACGTCGAAAGGGACATAGTGAGTAAATCGTGAAACAGCGTATTTCGGAATAAAATTTCTGAATTTTTACGTATTTGCTAAAATTACTATTAATATTTTGTGTCGTATCGGGTTACATTTATTTTCAGACATCAGCGCCCCACGCGGCGATCGAACGTACAATTAACAGAAGACGGCTTAGCGCATTAATACTATCAGATTAGATATTTTTTCAGCATAATGCGAATATTTACAAACAAATCACCAAAAGGATTATTTTGTCACTTCGGCGAAGAGAGAGCTTGTGTGCGAAAAAAATGAGAGATCATGCTCTTATAGCCGCACATGCAATCACAAATGTTCTTATAGCCACATTTAGACTAGGGTATAATAAATGAGTCTTGGGTGTTTTTCTGGCCCATGAAAACAATTAAAATTCTTACCACTATAGCCAAGGTCGGCATGGGATTTTTTTATGATGATTATTATTTTAAAATACCATGAGCTCCTTTTGTACTCCCATTGGAATGTTTGTAGGTATTGTAATTTGAAAAACTTATTGAGATTCCCGTAATGTTTCCATTAATATTAAAAGTAAATTATTTTAGATCGGATGAAAGTAGAGTGAATACTGTGGAAATGAGATCCCTGAGGCATATATGCGTAAAACCACGTATGACCGTGTTAAAAATGTGGATATCCAGAAAGAACGCAAGACTGATGTAGAGCAAATGAACGAAGAAATGAATCAGAAAAGAATATATGATGCGAAAGTGGATGGAAGAAAAATTCGGAGACGCACGAGGAAGACAAAGCACGATCAAGTGAATCAAATACTTGAATCGGTCCATGTGAAAAGTTATAGTACCAGAAGAACATACTCTTGTACTTGTACATATGAGACGATGTATGAATTTAAATTAAGCAAGGAGTGTGCGCCAAGACAGATTTGTATGGCGGTCCGTTCTCTGTGCCTATCTTTATAAGGAAATGGCGTGAAAGTTAATTAGTTTCTTAAATATTTTTTTTTGCAGAAATTATTATTCGAAAATTTGTGCGAGCTTTGAAATAATTTCACTGCCGCGACCGATGAACTATTCGCTGTCCGGACGTCTGCCCAGCAACCACAGCTACTAAGACAACCCGCCGTGAATAATAAATAAAAATATCGATAATTTTATTATTATTAAAAAAAAATCACACCTTAAAAATGTTTCCGAGACGAGGTATGTTGGGAAGCAGTCATTTTACGTAATATATTCACAACAACATCAACAATCACTCTTCAAAGTGTATTATATCAAAACACAAAATAAAAAGCTGCCACCATCCGCACAATCATACTCTTGGACTTAAAGCAATCGTACAAAAATATCATTGTGTTCTGTTCGTGTGTTTTCTTTGGTTTTCTGCACGATTCTAAGTAATTGTTTAAAAAAAAAACCTTGAATGCCGAACGTTATTCAAACAAGTGTAATATCCGTTTTCGTCTGTTGGGTACCTAGTGCCAGTACCTAGCAGTGTTTCCATTGGTAGGTACTGTCAGTAAGGCCGGTCCAAATGTGTGATTGTTAAACATTTAATTTCAGCGCTCGTGTTTTAACAGGGCTCCTTTGTTGATAAACATATCCCGCACAATGCTGGCTGTGTTGTTATGACAGGCTTTGGCGGAAATTTGACACTCCGAAGCGATGCAGGCATTTTGTTTATAATGAGGTCCGTGGGCCATTGTTACCAATTATAATCAACACGCTGAGCATATGCAACATGGGCAAGGAACGTGACCGATAAATCTAATCGGCTATTAAAAAATATTTAAATGCGATCTAGGTATAATTCCTTATCTGCAGTAGCGCGAATGTGTGCTTGGACAAATCGTATAGTACACAAGCAGGGTTCTTAGATCTTTTTAAAATTTGTGAACAAATCGAAATAGTACTAGAAAAAAATTAAACCACTTTGAGTAAGTATTGCCTTAGTGAGAGACCACTGTTCAGAATCGAAACGTTGCTTGAAATGGTATTATTCGTCATTGGTGCCAAGATCTTATTAACCACTTACTTATCAACCTTCCTCTTCCCCATCTCCTTCCCCTCCTCACTACATTCAGCCTCACAACGTACCTCAATTCCGAACGCCATAATCCCACTGGCTCCAGACTGTTGGGAGCAATTGGGACTCTTGTGCGGTATTTATTTTCATTTTTTTTATGACGAACTAACTAACAAACCATCACACCGTTTCCCCACAGGGGTAGGCAGAGAGGACTGACTGCCATCCAACTCTGTCTCAGCACACACTCCTTGCTTCATTCACTTTCATACATAATCTTCTGCTATTCTGACTCTTTACATGACCCGATTTAAGTATTTGATTCACTTGAGCGTACCATGTCTTCCTCGTACGTCCCCGACTTCTTCTTCCATTCATTTTCGCATCTTTTCACACCCCTTTCTTCGTTCATTTGCTCTACATGCCCAAACCATCCAAAGGGATTCTTAATCCTATTCAGTACGCTTACATCAGCCTTGAATTCTTTCCGGATTTCCACATTTTTAACGCGGTCATACATGGTTTTATCGCACATACGCCTCAGGAATCTCATTTCCACAGCATTCAGTGCACAGAGGTCGGAATAGCCAAGTTATTCTCATCCTTCCTCTTCTTCTTTCTTATTCCACTTCCTTCATCCTCACAGTGATCCCCAAACGTTAGTGCTATAGTTCCATATTTTTAGAACTCTTACGTATATCACATATAGCTTTAGATCTGGATTTAATATTTGGTTTGAAAGCTTACTGATTAGTGGTATAACAGTGGTGCCAAAGTTTGCAATGTGCTGCCATCTGATTCATCAGGGGCCTTCGCTAGCAATACGAGTATTTAAATTGTAGTGATTGTCATACCTATCCATACTGACAATTATTGTTATCATTGTGAAATCCATTTCTTTGATGACATGATCATGAGTGAAAATAATTAATTAGTTCGTAATCAATAATCATAATCACAATAATAATTTATGATTAATATTCAAATCACAATCAAATCCAAACACTACACATGTTGCAATCCGCTGTGTATCAAAGTTTAAACTAAGTGGAATATAGGGAGCACTGATAGCAATGATAATTTACGATGTTACCAGATGAAGCATCTGAAACTGAAAACTAATGTATTTTTTGAATTTGGCTACCAAAGACTCAATCTTATAACCTTTTATAGAATACAAAAGATAACCCTCACAACTTTCGGCTTTTATAACGTGCAATACCGGGATACTTTGTTTCGTAAAATCCAACTGCACTCTTTTTATTTTTTTATGGTAAATACCGCACAAGAGTTCCAACTGCCCCCAACCGTCTACCGTCATCGGTGACACTATGGCATCCCGAATCGGGGTACGTTGTGAGATTTATGGTAGTGGGGAGGGGAAGGAGATGGGAAATAGGAAGGTTGGGAAGTTCCTGGCTATTCAGATCTAATAAAAAAAAGCTAAAGCCATTTTCAGGCAATGTTTCGATTCTGAATGGTGGTCTTTTACCAAGGCGACACTTAGAGTATCTACCACTCTGGAACGTGCTACAAATATAATTGATATTATTTGATTTGAATTAAATGTGTTATGGCACATATAATTTAAATAAAAGTTATTTGCGCATGCCGGGTTGGAGCCCGCAACCTTTGGATTAGTAGTCGAGCGTCTTACCACTCGATCATGGATGCCGTCACACTCTTCTTGTTGAACCAATCAGTTTCCACGCTAATATTTTTGGTTCTTGAATCTACATCAAGTAGTTGACTATTATTTGGAAATATTTGAATAAATAAATAACCTACTTTAAAAGTATTCCTAAATGAAGGAGCGTAAATTAAATGAATAATACATAACCTGTTCAAAAGAAAAGGTGAATTTTGAATTTTTGCGGGGAATAAAATCCGTGATTTGTTTTTCCACAACTCCAGGACGCTCATCGTCATTAACATCTTCTCGGCCTTCTGTAAAGCGCTTGTACCACTTATAAACACTTTTTTGAGACAAAGTAGACTCGCCGAATGCCACAGTCAACATTTTAAGTGCGTTGGAGCACTTTATTCCATCTTTAACGCAAAATTTAATACATATTCTTTGATCCATTTTTTTCAAAAGTAAAAAATCGAAGAACACACAAAAACGTGACTAACCTTTCCAGTTGTCAAAAAAAAACCACTTATCTAAAATGGCTGATAATGCTAACATATGACAAACATATGTGTACCAACATAACAAAAAAAAAACGATAATCGATTGTACACAGCCCGCGAAAATTCAAAAATTACCTTTTCTTTTGAATAGGCCTCGTATATTTTTAAATTAGTACATATTGACGGTTCGTTTTATAATCTGTCACTTAATAATAAAACGTAAGACTGTTATGCTTTTTATGGATAGTTAAACCTTTTCTTTTTTATTTTGGCAATTATTTAATCGGTTCCGGTCGAGTTACTATAATTTGCGATCAGTTAAATTTGACTACTTAAATTAAAGTAGTCTACTTATGTATTAGCATTTAAGTTCTCTATGTTTCTTTTGATATTTATGATCGTGTTTTGCTAATATCTTTTTATTTGTAACAAAACAATAATTTTATTTTTAACCTTTAATTACATTTTAATATGATCACCTATACGAGTATATATTAAAAGTTACAAAAAGAGTATTGACAAAGAGGAAGACTGAAAATAAAATCGATTAAGGAACCGGTTGGTAGATAAGTGGATAAAGGGGTCGGATTCCCACCCAGGCGTCGTGGGTTCGATTCAGGTGATTTTTCACAAAAACGGCGCTAAACAAATCATCCAAATATTATTATTATTATTCCTCCGCTAGCTAAGTCCTCCAACATTGCGCAAGCAATATTTTCCGCTTATTATGATGGTAGTTGAAGTTTTTCAAATATTGTCAGTTTATATATATAAATATACGAGTATATAAGTGAGTGGTTATTTAATTAGAATATTTAACAACAGTAGGTAACTAAGTAAAAGTTTATGAAAAATGCAAAAGCAAATGAATAATATTCTACAAGGTAGAACATAAATAAATGGATTATTGGCAACTGTACTGAAGAGATGTCTATTGGCCGTTTGTTACTTGGTACTTCATATAACCAGTCTTTAACTAAAGGGCATTATTACAATATAAGCTTGATATGATTGACAGATTTATTTATTTTATTGATATATCGGGTCATTAAAAATGTCTACTTGATTGTTTGTTGAGTGAATTGTGTTGTATTTTCTTAATTTCCGCGGCAAAGGAGAGAAATATCCCGTATGTGTGTAGTAGGCTTTAATATTGAACGAATCGTTTATCCTCCTTGTTGATTTTCTTTTTCTTTAGTGATTTTGACCGGTCGATAGCTGAGTGGACAAACGCGTCGGATTTCCACCCGGGCGTCGTGCGTTCAATTCCTCTGCTGGCTAAGTCCTCCATCATTGCACAAGCAACATCTCCCGCTTCTTATGATGGCAGTAGGAGTTTTTCAAATATTGTCAGGTTATTCGTAACCCGGGAATGTCTTTCTTAAAAAAATTTAAAAAATGATGTTAATTTGGGATAAAATGTTTGGTGCATCAATTGATGAATGCGTAATTTTGTGTAAAATCAATACATCAGACAGTTTACGTCTGGCTGACAGAGAGTGTAGTTTATAGTGCAAAATTCGTTCATAGTACGATCCAAATTTATCAGATAAGCCTTCGCGATATGCAATGATACGAGTTAATTTTCTTTGAATAGATTGAATTCTATAGTTATCAATCTCATAATTAGGAGACCAAATAGTGGACGCGTTTTCTAGAATACTTCGCACAATCAATTTATAAAATGTAAAAGTTAATTCAGAACTTTTAAAACAATTTGTAGTTCTTAGAGTTAGTCCGCGTTCAGTTACATATTACTCGACATGGCATAAAAACAAAACGTATTTCGAATTCTACTCCTTGTACTGAAGATTGAATGCATCGCTAGAATAGACAAAATCTTCCTTAATTCCCATAAGTTTATATGCCCCCATAGACTGTAGACAACTGAAATGCGTGGTTCGAGGAAAATATGCCTTCATTAATGCACTGCAATGTTCAGCGTACAGTGCTGGAATTCAGACAGATTTCAGATATCTCTTTAATCCTTCACTGGCCTGTGTGGTCGAGTGGTAAGACGCTCGACCACGAATCCAGAGGTCATAACACATTTAATTCATATAAAATAATATAAATTATATTTGCGGAACGTTCCAGAGTGGTAGATACTCGAAGTATCGCCCTGGTGAAAGACCACCATTCAGAATTGAACGTTGCTTGAAATGGCTTTAGCCGTGTTTGGTGACCAGATCTGAATATCCTGGTACTCCCCAAACTTCCTCTTCCCATCTACTTCCCCTCCCCCCTACCTTCAACCTCACAACATACCCTAATTGGGGATGCCATAGTCTCACTAGCTCTAGAGCAGTTTGGACTCTTGTGCGGTATTCAATGTAAAAATAAACTGAAAGGCTCTTTTTATATGGGCCTGCTTTTAAAGGCCAGGTCATATTAATTAATTTCAATTCAAAAGACATATTAGTTCATTTTCCTTTAGAAGAATGTAACATTGACGATCGAATCGATTCAATTAATATCTTCCCTGGCGAAGGCACCGGAATGCGTGCTCCTAATTTCCGTCATGACTTCACTGATCTCCAAAATAAATCTCATTATTTACTAGTTGAGCTGCACACAAAAATCGAAACAACAAACATTGGCATCGCTTCGCAATCTGTTATTCTATTAATCAACGTCTTTATTTATCATTTATCACGTACAATCCGTGACTATTGTTGTAGCGTCGCGGTGCCTTACTGCGGCTCTACCTTCGCTATTATCACCTAAATCGCCACGCCACTACAGCACTAGCGCTCCTTATACGTACACCACGCGGCGTGGTATACCACGGCACGATCTTGCATTGTTCCCTGGCCGTCCACGCGTACGTGAGACATAGCGTACTTTATTTTGGAGGCAGGGATGTAGTCTATTAATGTTTCCAAAAGCAGTAATCAATCTCTAGCGAAACAATTGGCAATGATGCTAAAAGTTTGCTTCATTTGTTTGAGTTCGGTTACTTTCTGTAGGACCGTCAAATTCGCATTCCCCCAAACACTTATCAATGTATTTTAGAAGTTATAATAAATTTTATATGTCTAATATTTATTTAACTAAAATGTGTTATTTTACATTTCATTAATATAATATAAAATAACTAGCATATTTGCGGCACGTTCCAGAGTAGTAGTTACAAGTGTCGCCCTGATGAAAAACCACCATTTAGAATTAACACATTACTTGAAATGGCTTTAGCTGTGCTTGGTGACCAGACCTGAATAGCCAGGAACTATCCAACCTTCCCCTTCTCCATCTCCTTCCCCTCCCCACTGCCTTTAGCTTCACAACATGCCCCAATTGGGGATGTCACAGTCCCACTGTCTCCAAACCCTCGCGAAAGTTGCCGTCAGGTTTATTACCCAGATAATGGATAAATCAAACATTAGACGAGACCGGTTGGCAGCTGAGTGGACAAACGCGTCGGATTCCCACCCGGGCGTCTTGGGTTCAATTCCTATGAAAGCTAAGTCCTCCATCACCGCTCAGGCAACATCTACCGCTTATTATGATGGCAGTAGGAGTTTTTCGAATATTTTCAGGTTATTTGTAACCCGGGAACGTTTTTCTTTCTTTAAAAAAAAGTGCACGAACCTCGGAGCCAAATGCGCGAACCATTTTTCTAAGTACGGAAGTCTACGTTACTTCGGTTTAATCGTTTCATGTAAGAAAAAACAACCCTGTTTGGTTGGCAAACCTGATTATCGGCAAGTTGGTGCAATACGTGTGCAGTTTACTACACCGTTCGTTTTGTTTATTAATTTGACGATATAACATGTCAGAACGATCCATTACAGTATCATGAGCCGAGAAGTGTGGCAACCCTGATTATCGGCAGGTAGGTGCAATACGTGTGCAGTTTACTACACCGTTCGTTTTGTTTATTGATTTGACGATATAACATGTCAGAACGATCCATTCTAGTATCATGAGCCGAGAAGTGTGGCAACCCTGATTATCGGCAGGTAGGTGCAATACGTGTGCAGTTTACTATACCGTTCGTTTTGTTTATTAATTTGACGATATAACATGTCAGAACGATCCATTCCAGTACCATGAGCCGAGAAGTGTGCCGTCCTGCGTGCCGTGTACCTCTCAGTTCTTTCTCCCCGGAATGATAAGTAGAGGCACGTACCAACAAATTAGAATAAAAACTAAATAATCAGCATTCAACGATCAAACGTTTTCATCGTAAAGATATCGGAAAATGTGACATTTATCTTGTTTTTGTTTATTTTTCAGACAGTTGCTGCTCACGTGATTTTTTTCAATTACGCAATGTTTTTTATTTTGTTTTTCTAAAGCGCATTCTAATTATGTTGGAATATTTTAAACTATCTTCATATTTGACAGCGTCACATTTGACATTGTTTATTTTACGTTGTCACATTTGATATCGTCACATTTGACATTGTTCATTTTACGTTGTCACATTTGACATCGTCAAATTTGACATAGTTCATTTTACGTCGTCACATTTGTCATTATTCAATTTACGTCATCACATTTGACGTTATTCATTTTACGTCGTTATATTTGACATTGTTCATTTTACGTCGTCACATTTGTCATTGTTCATTTTACGTCATCACATTTGACATCGTCACATTTGACGTTGTTTATTTTACGTCGTTATATTTGACATTGTTCATTTTACGTCGTCACATTTGACATCGTCACATTTGACATTGTTCATTTTACATCGTCACATTTGATATCGTCACATTTGAAAATGTTCATTTTACGTCGTCACATTTGACATCGTCAGATTTGACATTGTTCATTTAACATCGTCACATTTGACATCGTCACATTTCACAATGTTCATTATACGTCGTCGCATTTGACTTTGTCACATTTGAAATTGTTCATTTTACGTCGTCGTCACATTCATCACAGCTTAATGATTATTAAATGTTGACATTAAATGTTGAAGCGACGATTCTAGGCCCGTTTCAGCATTTAATCAAATTATAAGCAGCCGTCAATCATAATAGCATGACCGATATATATGTCAGTGAATCACAACTTGATAAAAAGCTGATGATATCAAAAATGAATAAAATTTAGAACCTTCCAATTTTTGTATAATATTACTTTTTATGAGTTCCTTAAAAAAATTTTTTTAAACTATGCTTATTTTTTTACATCAGTTAGAAACATTAGTGGTTATGAGCCATAGGGTACTTTTATGTTAAGCTGTTACATATTTTAACCGATGCTTTAAAATTTAGCTTTTTAAATGGTTTTTGTATAGTTTTGACTATTAGAGTTACAGTACATTTTTAACGGAAAAAATGCATTAACTTGTGTATATATATATATAGGTAACTACGTATCTCGAAGTTTGCAAGGTGGAAACCAGTATAGATGAATAAGCACAATTTACTCTCCCATGCATCATCAATTTCATCATTATATCATCCCTTTAGAGCAGTGATTTCGCCCCCCCCCCCCGGGGGGCGTTAGAGAGAGCCGGCGGGGCAGTGATGGTTTCGAGAGCAAATGACTTAAATCAAGGGCGAGGGTAACACTGTTTCACGTTCGACATATAATATTTTAAACTTTTCTTAACTAACTAACTAACCATCACGCCGTTTCTCCGCAGGGGTAGGTAGAGAGGACGGACCGCCATACAACTTTGTCTTGGCACACACTCCTTCCTTCATTTACATTCATACATACTCTTCTGTTATTCTGACTTTTTGCCTGGCCCTACTCTAGTGTTTTATTCTCTTGATCGTGCCATGTCTACCTCGGCCGTCCGCAACTTCTTCTTCCATTCACTTTCGTGTCATACATTTTTGTCACACTTTTTTCTTCATTCATTCACTCAACATTCCCACATCATCTAAGCGTCCCTTTCTTGATCCGATTTATTACGTCATCAGCCTTGCATTTTTTTCGGATATCTACATTTTTAATACGGTCATACATGATTTTACCGCACATCCGTCTCGGGGATCTCATTTCCACAGCATTCAGTCTTCTTTCATCCTTCCTCTGCCAATTCCATGCCTCAATGCCATACAGGGTTGGTATAACCATTCCACTGTGGACCGCTAGCTTCGCTTCTTATGTATTTTTTTATTCCTCCTTTCTTACTTACTTTAATCAATGTACGTACTAAATATCCATTCATGCTTTTTTTTTAACTTTTACAAAATTACTTTTTTATAATTATTGCTACACACGAAGAAAAATCTTCCTATTTTCGAATTTACCTGGAGAGATCAAGTAAATCACATAAGGATCACGAACATATTGTCATAAGATACGAACATTTTTGACACTTTCAAAAAGTACCCAAACTACTTTTAACTACTACCGCATCCTCAGAGCAATAATATACGAGAAGGAGCGCTTCTGTAGTCAGTCTTGATGATTTTTGCCTGACTCGGGTGTGGCTAGGACTAGGGCTAGGGTATTTATACATATGTCGACATAATGTTTTTGTTTATTTGTATAACCACTTTTTCTCAGTATTGTTACAAACAAAAATATAGGATATAACCTAAAAAACCTTTGAGTTATGTCGCATAACAAAACGTAAAACGAGTCGCTGGAGACGCGGGAGATGGAAAACATGCTTACATACCGAATGGTGGCGCTATATTATGTGAGAACTCGTCTTGTCTCTTTCTCTCTCACGGTTTACGACGTAAAAGCCCGGAGAATGTGATTTATCGTAAATTTGTACAGGTTGGGTAAAAATATGTAGTTCTCTCTCCATACATATTCTTGCTCTGAGACCAGATCTGTAATTCGGACTACAGCGTCAAACATTCTTAGGGTAAGTGAAGCAAAGAAGGTGAGAAATATTACATGTTTCACTACCGGGGCTGATAGGAAATCGTAAAAATCGAAACCCGAAATTCCAGCTGAGGTTCGAATTCTTTGTCGGAATAACGTATCTTACTATAACACCGAATCTTCACACTATTTGCATAAAGAATCCATAGTTGTACTGAAATTTATTTATTATTTTACTTAGCAATACACTTTTTTGTTGGTTGGTATATTTGCCCATCCCACTAGGCAAGC
Source organism: Drusus annulatus (assembly GCA_022651775.1). Classification (NCBI taxonomy): domain Eukaryota; kingdom Metazoa; phylum Arthropoda; class Insecta; order Trichoptera; family Limnephilidae; genus Drusus; species Drusus annulatus. The sequence continues at coordinate 267,192 of JAGWCC010000354.1, read as the reverse complement.
ATGTGTTGAGATGGCAATTTTCAAAGGTGTTTTTTTAGCTGCATAGTAACATGTTAATATCGAAAATATAGTACATATATAATAAAAATAATATAAGTAAATGACAAATTTGAAGATATAGAATCTACATACTAAGAACTAAATTAAACTTGGTTTTTAAGGTGAATAATGATATTGCTTTTAAAGGAGCTTTTGGTATGTATCTTTCTGATGGTGCTGGGAAGAGAATTGAATTGCTTAATGGCGTTGTACTTAAAACTTGTTTTTCCGTAAGCGGTTTTATAGGCTGGGATATTAAAGAGTTTTATGTGTGACTGCCTTAAGGTTCTATAAATTTTTCTTTCTTCAAACATATGGACATTGTTAAATTGGTGCAATAAGATATTTTTAGAGTATGGTTGTGTCAAGCTTAGGACGTCTAGCTCCTTAAAAACAAATACCAATAGTTAATGCAGTTATATTGTACACGAGATCAGATCCCGGCACGTTTTAAATCGAATAATTCTCTCGTAAATACTGATTAGAGTACCTACGTAATTCATTTCATGGCCAAACAACTAATTGCCCTATTTAATGTCAGAAAACCGGTTCCATTTGAGATAAACACCAACTTGGAAATGGTGAATAACATAGTCTGCAATACGACTACATCGGACAGCTCTCAATCTTAGGCATAATAATGGCCGTAGTAAACGCAAAAGATACAATTAAAAATAATTTGATAAGTACATCGCTTTAAATTTATGAAGACATCATTTGATTTCATACCATGTGAAGGCAGGTCCGAATTTCCAAAGACCGTCTCAATCTCAGAGCAAGAATATATAAGAGAGACAGCAAAATATTTTTACCCAACCTATACAAATTTACGATAAATCACTTTCTCCGGGTATTTACGTCACAAATCGTGAGAGAGAAAGAGACAAGACAAGTTTTCACATAAAATAGCACCAACATTCGGTATGTAAGCATGTTTTTTGTCTACCACGTCTCCAGTGACTCCGCCCACTACATTTTGCTATGCGACATAATGGGACATAACTCAACGGTTTTTTAGGTTATATGCTTTATTTTTGTTGATAACAACTAACTAACTAACTAACCATCACGCTGTTTTCCCCCAGGGGTAGGCAGAGAGGACGGACCGCCATATAACTCTGTCTTGGCACACACTTCTTGCTTCATTCACATTCATGCATCGTCTCACACATACTATTCTGTTATTCTGACTATTTTCATGACCCTATTCAAGTATTCGATTTACTTGATCGTGCCATGTCTTTCTCGGGCGTCCCCGACTTCTTCTTCCATTCACTTTCGCATCATATATTCTTTTCACACTCCTTTCTTCGTTCATTCGCTCTACATACTCAAACCATCTAAGCGTCCCTTTCTTGATCCTATTCATTACGCTCACATCAGCCTTGCATTCTTTCCGGATATCCACATTTTACTGTGAAAAAGTGGTTTTGCAAATAAACAAAAACATTATGTCGACATGTGCTATGAATGGATGAATAAATTCCCTATTCCTTGTCCTAGCCATGCCCGAGTCAGGCAAAAATCATCAATACTTACTACAGAAGCGCTTCCTCCTGTGTATTATTGCTCTGAGGTCTCAATCTATTAAATTGAAGCTGATTTTATTTATAAGTAACTTCTATGTTTGTACAATACCTTGAACATAGTGTAGGAACGTATTACCTGCTGTCAGCCTGGCATGATCAAACAGCTTTCAAAAGAAATTTGCAAATTTTTTGTGGCGTAGAGATAAGAACTTTGGCTCTGGATCCTGAAGTCGGAAGATCAAATCATTGTGAATTTTTTTTTAAATCATGAAAGTAAGGATTTTTACAATCTATTTACAAATATGTGCACTTCATCACATTTTCGAAAATACTACCTTTATGCTTAAGCTAGATATTTTTTTATAACTAGATCTAAGAGGAACTTCAACCTCCCTCTTCCCCGTCACCCTCGTCTTCGAGAAATAGGTTCCCCAGATCGAGTTTGAAGAACCCGCAAATCACAAAATAATGCATGACTGATAGAGATACGAATAAAGATATAAATGAAAATTAAATAATAACTTTGTATTAGACCACAGTTTTTTTTTCCATTTTTTATGATCGACCGGTTTCGCTTAACCTAAGCATCATCAGGGTACAACATTAAACTAAACTGATTGCACCATGATGGTGCTTAAGCTAAGCAAAACCGGTCGTTCATATTTTTTTTTTTTTTTAATCTGTGGTATCAATCAAAGTTATTGTTTCATTTTCATTAGATATGTCAAAACACAAAGTGATTGCTTTCTACAAAAATACTTAAAAACACATATATATATAAAATATATATTATATCTCCTTTAAAAGCAATATCGTTACTCAATTTAAAAACCAACTTTAATCTAGTTATTTTTATGTAGATACTATATTTTCAAAATTGTCATGTACCAATATTATTTCTTAATACGTAGATCCTATATCTTCAAAATTGTCATGTACTTATATTATTTTCATTATGTAGGTACTATATTTTCGATATTAACATGTACTATGTAGCTACATAGACATAAAATACAAGACACGTCATATTCATACAAATCTTACGAAAAATTTAGCACCACTAATGTTGCACCACTAAATGTTTCACCCGCGTATGAAAAGGATAGCCATTCAAAGAATATGTGTGTGCGTAAGAGATGGTTATATAAAGCGTGTTTCGAAAATATGTCTCGTTAACTTGGTTTAGTGCAACCAGGCGCGTTGTCTCAGTAACGTATCTACATTATTTAATTCATCTAAGTGGAGCTAACCACTTTTGCAAAATTGTCATATTTCTAGCATCGTACCTAGTGCGATGGGCAATATACCAACTAATAAAAAAAATATGTTTAGGTAAAATAAAATAATATATATATATATATATTCTTATTTTTGATACCTTCAACGAAACGAAGATACTAATATTAATTAAAGACTTTTATAAGAAACATTGGTGAAGATAGAGACAAAAAAACGTTCTTTGTTTCTAGATGGAATTTTCATAGCGTGTAGGAGAAACCCACAACATACATGCTATCCATTATAGGTTCGCCTCTGAAATAACTTAAACCCTCTTTTATTCATAGCGGCCTTTAGCCAAACATTCATGAAAAGGCAGAGAATCCGGGATAGCGACAACCTACAAACGTACTAACTATTCCTTAAACAATTTTGAATGAATATGAATCCAGCAAATTTCAGTCAACTGATCTTCAATTGGATCCTTAAATCCAAATAATACGTAATTTTGAAATTATTTCAATTTCATCAATTCAGATTCATTCAAGTCATCACTATGTAACCCATCTCCCAGAAAGTATTAAAGCCAGCCAAAGGTATATTTAAATGTAATTGTAAAACCGTCCCTGTCAGTAATAAAACAAAATACTAAGTCACAGATGTTCACTGTGATATAGACCCTTGAAGTAAGAATATATATGGAGAGGTTCCTTTTGCGGAACAGTGTAGTCAGTATTGTTGACTTTATACTGACTCGTTATAAAGAGACAAAGATATATTAAAGGATTTTGGATAGCCTATTATTAGTAACCGCCTACATGGAATTCGGACATTTTTTAAAAACATATTTGAACACATTAAACTAAACAATATCAATACACCATTAAAATGATTTATAAAGTCGAAATATCACACAAACACTAATAACAGAAGGTTTGTCTAAATAATGATGGAAGCTTTTTGTTGATTCAATGTCTTTAAATCATTAAGTAGTTTTATAGTCTTTGTTTGGTCTTATTTGAACATTCAAGCAAAGCACAAATCTCCATCATATTTGATTTATTTGTAAAACCACTGCAAGTATTTTAACCAGAACAAATATTGGAAATAACCTCAAAATCCTGTGATAAATAATGTGAAGTTAGCGCGGACGGAGAACATTCTTACATACTTGAAGTGCTGAAATATTATGTGAAGACATTTCTCGTCTCTTTCTCTCTCATGGTATACGACGTAAAAACCCGGAGAGCGATTTATCGCAAATTTGTATTGGTTGAGTTTATTTAGCTCTCATTTCGTTTATACTCTTACTCCAAGTATAGACCCAATAAGCGTCCATTCCGGACATGAAACAATCGACGGCCTCCATGGTCGAGTGGGAAGACACTCGACTACGAAGCCAGAGGTCGCGGTTCGAACCCGGCGTGCGCAAAATTTTTTTTTTCACTAATATGTGTCAACACATTTAATTGATATAAAATAAAATATAGTAAAGTTGTGGCACGTTACAGAGTGGTAGATACTCTAAGTATCGCCCTGGTGAAAGACTACCATTCAGAATTGAAACGTTGCTTGAAATGACTTTGGCCGTGTTTGGTGACCTGAATTGGAGACCTGGCAATTTGGAGATCTGAAGAGCCAGGTACTTCCCAACCTTCCCCTTAATCATTTTCCTTCCCATCCCCACTACCTTCAGCCTAACAACATACCCCTATTGGGGATGCCATAGTCTCACTGGCTCTAGACGGTTGGGAGCAGTTGAGACTCTTGTACGGTATTCACGTAAAAAAAGTGCATATACCATTTACTTAGATTTACTTTATTTATTTATTTATTTTAGATTTACTTCAAATTTTACCCGTTATAAGGTAAAACCGGTCCTTTCTTAATAAAAAAAAAATAGTGGAATAAAGTTTAAAAAATGCTATCATTAAATCATCAAAATGGAATTTCACCATGACTTTACACTTTGAAAAATAATAAACATAACTACGCAATTTAATAACTAGATATTTTAATATGACAAATTATTATGATGCTGACCTGATGAAGCCCAGGTGAATGAAGAGTTAGCTGATCGGAATTAGACTCGCTTTTTTTGTATTACTTGTCCATCGCATAATGTATTATTAATAACGTTCTTTTATAATCTCAGAGCAATAATATACAAGAGAGAGCGCTGTAGATAGAGCTGTAGTCAGTTTTTACAAAGTTTCCCGGACTCGGCTAGACCTGGTCGTGGCTGGGACTAGGGTATTTATACATCCATTCAAAGCACATGTCGACATAATGTTTTTGTTTATTCGTATAACCACTTTTTCACAGTATTCTTAAAAAATAAAATAACATGTGACCTAATAAACCGTTGAGTTGTGTCAATTTATTTAGCACAAATTTAACAATAATTTAAAGTGGTGTGATAATTCGGGAAAATTTGTTGTGTCTTTTTTTCTCGTGGTGTCCGACGTAAAAACCCGAAGATAGTGATTTATCGCAAATCTGTATAGGTTGGGTTAAAATAATTAGCTCTCATATATTGTTACTTCAAGATTGTAACTAAAACATATGTTTTGGTTGTTTGGAAGATATTGCCAACGAACAAAAAAGGGCGTTATATACATCTTCTACAATCAAGAGGCGGGAGAGTAAATGACGTCATATTCAGTGGCGTTGCGACAGACCCCTATTCTTGGGGTGACTGGACAAACCACCCCAGACAGAACCTACGCCGCTGGATTTTTTTTGTCTTGGGCTGAATACCGCACAAGCTTGGAGTAACAATGTATGGAGAGAAAGCTAATTATTTTTACCCAACTTTGTGATAAATCACTTTCTCCGGGTTTTTACGTCGTACACCATGAGAGAGAAAGAGACAACAAAAATAACACACCGCTTTTATGTACTGTGAGGATGATCTTGGTCTCCCACGTCTCCGGGGACTCCACCCACATGTTTTGAAATGCGACTAAACTGGACACAACTAAACGGTTTTTTTAGATTATAATCTATATTTTTATTGAAAACAATACTGTGAAAAAGTGGTCATACGAATAAACAAATAAATTATGTCGACATGTGCTATGAATGGATGTATAAATACTCTAGTCCCAGTCCTAATCACGCCCAGGTCTGCCGAGTCCGGCAAAAATCATCAAAAAATGACTACACTGCCTTGGATAGGTGCCACTCTATGTACTCTATGAGCAAAAGAGTATCAAATGCGTGGAGCGATTGGGACTATGACATCCCCATTTGGGAAGCTGCAGAGAGTGACAGTGTTAAGAGATGGGGAAGAGGAAGGTTGAGAAGTTAAAGTACCTGACTGTTCAGATCTGGTAAATAAACACGGCTAGAATCATCTCAAGCAACGTTTGGATTCCGAATGGTGCTATTTCACCAGGGCAATACTACCACTGTGTCTACCACTCTACATATATGGTATACTACACTCTTCCAGGGCCGGTCCTGTGCAGGCGCAATTGGAGCAGTCCGCTCCAGGCGTCGAATCGCCAAGGCGCTTATAGTACCTAATCACAGTGCTTTATATATATCGTCGCTGGAAAAGAAAAAGGGCTTAAGTGACACTTGGGTCAAAAATGAGTTTAATATGTAGTTTTGATCAGTTTTTTCTAGCATCGCCCTTCAGCCATCTAAGATATGATTATAATAATACCAAATTTTAAACTCTATTCCACTATTTTTTATTTATTTAAGACCTGACCGGTTTCATCTTATGAAGGGCATCTCAGACTCGGCATAAGGTCAAACTGGTCTGGTCTCAAATAAAAAATAATTGAAAAAGTTTAAAAATTTGGTATTATTAAAATCATTAAAATGGAGTTCCACCACGAATTAAGAGTTTCAAAATTAGAAATAATATCTAAAATATATGTACCGTTTGGGAGAAGGCTTGACTCAAGCGACCTAAATTTGGGTTTGTCGCTCAGGTAACTCAGTGAGAGCATTACCTGAGTCAACTTTATCATAATATAAAATGAAAAAACCATACTATTCATGAACGGCAATCAAACCCGTAAGTTCCCGGCTCGACGGCGCGGAATGAAAACCCGCGCCTCTGGTCTCATACTTGATACGAGTTGGTACAATTTTTCTGTTAACTACCGCCGCTTGACTCAGGGCCGGGCCTGCAGTCTTCCCGTCGCAACACACGACACGTTGTCGGTTAACGTTAATGTATTGCGAGGTTTTTACGCCGCCGAGCGCGAAGCTTTGATTATAACGCATACATTAGTGCACTCGCGGCACTCGGAATCGATTTGCAGCTCTGAATGGCAATAGTTCACGACGTGAGTGACACTATCGATTAATTAGAGAGCACACATCTCCTGTGAACCAGACCAGCATCGGTCCATTGTAAATTAAATAAGAGGAGAACATAAATCTTGTCAATGCTATCTCGAATCCGATCAAAACCTATCAAATGTCTAATTGAATCATGGCGGAGATGCTCTTCATCTTTGCGACCTGCCTTTCACTTCGCTTTTTTGCTTCTAAGAAAAGAATGTAATGTGCCGTGTTATTTAACAAAATAATTTGAGAAAATCAATCACATGGAGGTATTTGAAAATATAAAAAATGTACTTTACCATATTATATATTATTATAGCGTTTATATCTGTGAAGAACTAACAACAGAAAAATTTCATCTTACACATGCTTTTTTAAATCATTTGTCAACTGGGCTATAGTTAAAAATACACTACAGCTGTATGAATTAATGCCGTCAGAGTGGTAGATACTCTAAGTATCGCCCTGGTGAAATACTATCACTCGGAATCGAAACGTTGCTTGAAATAGCTTTAGCCGTGTTTGGTGACCAGATCAAAACAGCTAGGTACTTCCTGACCTTCCTATTCGCCATCTGCTTCTCTTCCCCAATAACATCAACCTCACAACATACCCCAATTGGGGATGCCATAGTCACACTGACTCCAGATAGTAGGGAGAAGTTGGGACCCTTGTGCAGTATTAAAATACTGATAAATAAAGAAATTTTACCACACGTTGCACACCTTACCTAAGATTCTGGAATTACTATTTTATAAAGGGCAAACATTCGGGGCCTGTTTCATACAAAATTTGGTTTCGGATTTAAGACTAAAATACCCAATCAAAATAAATCAAAAAACATTTATTTGATAAATAACATTTCGTCACAAATTATTGCCAAAGCTATCTCTAAAATCATGAAAAATCGTTTTTTTAACGCCTACATTTTATAATAAAAAACAAATAAAATCTAAGTTTTCTACCGTCCTAGATATTTGCGATACCTTTCGAAAAAAGGCATCAATCAAGTTTTTTTTAAATATTGGCCTGAAAAAAAAACGTTTTCGAGTCTCAAATTTTTTTTCTGGAAAATTTTATAAAAACATTAAAAAAAGTCACAAAAAAATATCTACGCGTCTTTCTATGAAATTCTATTTGGCTTGGTTAAGAAAACGTCCTTCTTTACTATAAATGTCATGTTTTTCGATTAAAATTAATATTTAGTTCTATATACCATACTATGCACACATATTAGTATGTTTCTCAATGACGTTACTATTTCTAGGTTTGTTTTTAAGAAGAGATTTTTTTAAATGTTACATTACCATGGTGAAAATAAGGTTCTACTTGTTTGGTTTTAAATTTACAAGTAGCCTCCAACCGTCGAAGTTATCAATTTGAAGAAACGGAATCAGTGAAATAATAATATAAGTATAACTCATATCTCATACCATACATGTGTCATGTTCCGCGGTGTTAATACTCGTTTGCCCTACTCCAGGAGATGGTACCGAAGGAAGCCGCAGAACGTGTTATTTTAATATCTCACCAAGATTAGAATCTAAAATGCTTCATGTTTTCATTACGCTATCAAGAAATCTATTCAATTTATTGTAAATAATAAACCATTTAATAATTAGAGCTCATCCGAGACCGGCCTCTTTTGCATCACAAGGTGAGTAAGAAAAAAGTATTTCTCGCATAGAAGTTGTTATGGAATGATATAAAGGAAGTTGGTATAAACGAGACGATCTTTACCCTGTTGTAGGATTTTAAAATGTCACTCGATAGGTGACAAAACGCCAAATGTAAGGTTAAAATGTATTGTTATACGCCAAATGTAAATGTGATGCCAAATACGAGAATCATCAAGAAAGTAAGTTAATAAGGGCTTCTGAGGCCGTTTTTTTTTGTTTCAAATTTGGTGCACCTGGCGTGTAGGGGGGATCCTAACGTTCAGTTTGTTTAGTCCCGCATGTTTTTCGGCATTTTTTTCAATCACAGTATTTTTTTTCCGCGAGTTCTGCGCGGTCATCCGTTTTTTTACTTTCAGGAGAGAGAAGCTTTTCTAAACTCTAACGTGACGGGGAATGAGACGTGGGTGTGTCACTACACCCTAGAATCCAAAATTTCGTATAATGTTAGCATCAAATTAATATAGCCTAGTTTCACTATCTCGAGTAGTGGAATGTTATATCGATCATATCGGGAGAGATCCTTGGATGTGAATAATAACAAAAATACACGTAATAATTACATAATATATTGAACAGAATTAAGAAAAGCGTTCTTAATGTGAGAGGAAGAGAACACTCATTCACTAATTTGGTTTGGTGAAAACATACTTTTTTTGTTGGGTTCTCTTGTATGACGAAGAATCGACCGCGATGGTATGCAGAACACTTCCCTGTCTATGGCTGCCTAACTCATGTCGTAGAGAAACTTATATTGCAGCGGCTGGCAATGTAGGACGACATGATGCATATGCATAATGCCGGAGGATGATCCTGGCCTCGTTGTGCCCGGCGGTATGGCCAGTCAATTCAGGCACATTGGCGTGTTCCTTTAAAAGAACACGCTTCTCTCACTCTTCACACTTTCAGAAACTTTTGGAGTTCCGATCCACTAGATTGAACCCGTTAATAGTCCTCACCCACCTTCGTGAGTCCCCTCCGTGTGTGAAAAAACTCTCTAAGTCGTTCATTCCCTCTAAATCGTTCATTCCCTGCGCACCAACCAAATGCGGGACTTCTGCACCGCTTCGTACTAGAGATGGCCATACTTAATAAGGGTGGGACGCGTGTAAAAAGTATAGTGAAGTATGTGCTTTTCCTTAACATATGTTTACATGTTACACTGTCTGTGATAGAACTATACTCGTATCAGTTACGTAAGTTAAAAACTACGTGGTGCAGCGTCTTCCCGGATTATCGGCTATCTATCACGTTGTGAATAATATTTACCAGTTCCCGTAAATATAATCGATATTTTACCTGTATAATGTAAAGAAGGTTGGCAATCATCGAGATAATCTTCTCCCTGTAGTCAGACAGGCATGTTTCAAAATCATGATATGCGGCATTTTTCTCTCGAAACGTTTTCAATACATCCTGCCCTGACTTTTATGATTACATCATTTTACTTACCTAAATCGTACTGTTTGGTCGTGGATGGCGGGAGCGTGCGACGACCTCTCCTTCAATAGAATTTACTGTGACTGGAAAAAATGGCCGATAAACATGCGAGACAAAACAAACTGACCGTTGTGATCTCTCCTAAACGTCAGTACGCCAACTTTGAAACGAAAAATTCCCCCGGCCCCAGGAGTTCTTGTAAACTTACTTTCTGGATGACCCTTGTATGTGTTTGGATCAAGAGACTATACAAAAGTCATTTTCTTCGTTCAGAGTAGTTTGAGGGTGAGCCTATAGATCTATACATATAAAAATTCAATACAATTTATTTATCCATTACTTTTCTAGTTTTGACGATGTCAATAATATAATTTCCAAAAGATCAATGAAGAAAACCCAAGAACGAACAACATCATACGAAAATTATTTTGTAGTAATATAATGTTTTATGTGAACCGTGAAATCTGAGGTCTAATCTAGTCTACGAGGAACACCAAATGTCGTGATCTCAAAGAACTGACTAATTGTATATGTTCTTATAATATCCACTAAACGCAGCATCATTATTTAGCTTATAATGTATTTTCACCTAATTACACACCGACAAAAAGCTCGGTAGCCACAATAGGTACATTAGCTGGTTGCGTTGAAAAGGTCAATTAATTCTTTCCTACCACACTATAATTGTTTTTATTTGCCGTATCATAAGAAGTAGCAATAATCTGTCAGCTGTATATTAAAAATAAACTTACTGTTATTTTAATTGATAGACTGGCGATAGCCGATGGCGTTAACCCTTTCGATGTAAAAAAAACATAATAATATGAACACGTAGATTTATAAAAATGAAACCTAAAGGTTTTATGACGTATTTTCCTTGAGAATGCTTTATTACGATGAGTTGATGTTAAACCTAGATTCTAAGATCTAGTCTTGATTCTCACATCAATTAATGTTTCTATAACCCATTATTAACCCAGCGAATATACTTTTGTTTTGACTGTGAAACCCAAATGAAATTAGTTATTCCTACTTCAAAGCGGGCATGTTTTCAAACAAAGCGTTACTCAACAACAATTTGTAGATCAAACATTAGATTAAAATGTGGGCATATTATTAATACTCTTTAAGCAATTCTTCTCAAATGCAGATTAAAGTAAACCATTTTCAGCACACCATAAGTAAATATCCTTTGATTTTACTCGATCTGTTCAAAACAATTAATGCTTAACTGAAGCTAAACTCAAAACGCATCTCTATATCTATAATAAAATAATAACCTAATTCGTCTAATTTTTAAAGCTAGGCTAGCACGTTAGTATCTAACTTCACATGTATAACAGTATTTCATGCGATGATTGGCAAATTCTCAATCTAAAGTCCGAAACTTTTTCACAGTCCGCGACATACGATTTTTTTTTTAAATAAAGACAAACATTCCCGGGTTACGAATAACCTGACAATATTTGTAAATTTTCTACTACCCCATCATGATAAGCGGAAAATGTTGCTAGTTCAATGATGGAGGACGTAGTCAGCAGAGAAATTGAACTCACGATGCCCGGGTGGGAATCCGGCACGTTTGTCCACTCAGCTACCGACCGGTCAAAATATGTAAATATCAATAGTGAAAAGGTCATTCTAGATATAGTTTTGTGTATTTCGATAATTGTATGGTTATTTTAGCCATACTTTTTAAGCTTTGTTAAGCGCCCTTGATGTGATATTTCACAAAAAATGGCGCTATATAAATTAGCTAAGTACTGTTATTATTTTATCTTTGTACAGAACTTGTAATTTTTCTAATTTCTTTTCTACCTACTATGTAAACGTTTATTCGTAAATTGTATTGTTAAAACTATTTGTAAATGTTAAATGTAAATCAATACTTTGATTTTGTATTCGTACATACCGACAACAAATTATCCCAACAAGAGAAGGATTAGATAATAAACTATCAAACATTAAAATTCTACAGAAACACGTTTGCTTTTCAATCAACGTGACTCCGGGTGATGTGTTTAATAATGGCAGTGGTGTTTGTTGCATTTGGAAAGGGTTTAAGAGTGTTTAGCCTTGGCAATACACCTCCGATCACTGTATTCCTCCTGTTGTAATAATAATTTATTAATAATTGTACTCCGATACATTGGAAGTTATACGTACATAGTACAAAATACGGACCATACCCACTCTGTGAAATAGGTATAAAAACCACGGAGGTCGTGTTACATTTGCCAAGAATTCGATTTCTAATAAGATAGAAACGTTGTGTTGATTACGATTTAAAGGAATATTATAGAATCAAGCATTGGACAGCCAACATTTGAACAAAAAACCATAAGTAATTGTTAAGTTCTGAAAAATATGCTGACTACTGATTGGTTAATTAAGAAGGTTGATTTCGTACAACTCTTTTTACGGTTGGTTCTTATATTTTTACCTAAGTACATTTCTAACCAAGATAAACGATTAGTGTTTTGATTAATACTATATTCTCACTACACAAGTAAGTAATTATATATTTAACGAATATTTCTGAACATATGCTAAAAACTAAAAGGCTGACTAGCTCAAACTTTAGGTCAATTTCCCGGAAACTAAGGGCTCCGGCTTCATGTCCAGGCTGGTAATGTCAATATTTACGTCCACTTTTCCTAGTCGGATCGGGCATCCATTGCTTCGACAACGAAGTACTCTGCGTAAATCTTCCGTTACTTTGAAGACTTATTTCCATTGCATGTCTGTATGAATTGCTGTTCCTCAATCATCACTCTACTAATTATGGGTATTAGTCTCTGTCCAGAATGTCGAGACTTGTTAAATCAAGTCCATTATCTTGAAATTTTTGGTACCAGTCTAAATGATTTTTGTCATTCTTTACGATAATAATCTTCGAAGAATACAATTTATTATGTCTGACATCATTGGCTCTACCAAAACCTTGTTCAGGCTTTGACTTGAATGTTCTATTAAATGTATGTTTTTGTCCTATTTTTGTCATTGCCTCATTCAAATATTATGTACGAGTATTTCAATTTCTCAATTTTGCCCTGGTGAAAGATCACGATTCAGAATTGAAACGTTGCTTGAAATGGATTTAGCCGTGTTTGGTGACCAGATCTGAATAGCCAGGTACTTCAAACCAAACTTTCCCCTTCCTCATTTTCCTTTCCCTCTCCACTATCTTCAGCCTCACTGGCTCTAGACGGTTGGGAGCAGTTGAGACTCTTGTGCGGCATTCACTTCAACTATTGGCATCTTGACCACAATGTATGGAGTTATTTTTTAATCTTAAAAAAAACATGCTTTTACTATTTCTTCTCCTTCTTATTAATACTGCTACAGGACTACCTGTCAGGTTGATAAATGAAAACAGCTGGATAACATTTTTTCACCATTAACTCGAGGCTAGAGAATAAGAATTAAGTAGTAGCCTGCTCACAGCTTCACATCTAGACAAGTTCTAAGATGAAAAGTTGTAGGCCAGATTATTAAAATGTAAATCAATGTTACCTTATTGCCTTATTGATAACAACACGATAAACGATACGCCAGACATCGAAAGATTTATTGTAACCCGCTGTTCGTGGGTTAGTAAAAAATAAAGTTTGATAGAATAATATTTTACTTTTAATTAAACAAAGACGTAGGTATGTATTAAAATAATAATTATAGAATCATATATATATATATATATATAAATATATTGTATGTGTAGAATACCTACATTAGAAAGAATTCTGCTAATGCCTTCTGCATAATTTAATACGTTATAGAAATTTTGGATGTTTAATTTTTTTTTGGTGTATATTTATATAAACTAGGAATTAATATTAAGTAGAAATTAAGATTTGTACAGCGCCCTTGTGGTGATTTTTCACAAAAACGGCGTTTTATAAATTATCCAAATATTATTATTATTATTGTGAACAAATTGTCCGCAGTCAGTTGACAAAAAATGTCAAAATCACATTTGCTGGCAAGATTCTGAATGTTGTTTAAAATACGTCGGGTTCTCCCTTGGAGTAAGAATATATATGGAGAGAAAGCTAAATATTTTATCTAACCTATACAAATTTGCGATAAATCACTTTCTCCAGGGTTTTACGCCGTATCCCATGAGAGAAAAAGAAAAAGAAAAAGTCTTCGCAACATTTTAATTTAATTTTTATATTTTTTATTTTATTAATATCTTGCTAACATACGAGTATATTGCAATCCCGATGAGTTATAAAAACTCATTCTAGGACAAGGAAATTTAAAAAAATACATGCGTTACAGCAAAATACAGAGTTATCAAACTAACATAAATCATAATAAATCAAACAATATACGAGTATAATGTAATAAGAAATACAGAATAGTATTTAAGAATGTTCTCCGTCCGCGCTAACTTCACATCATCGAGTCGCGTAACTTACGTCAACGGATTTTGAGGTTATTTCCTATATTTTTGTTGATTAAAATACTTGCAGTATTTATACAAATAAATTAAATTATTTTGATATGTGCGATGCGTGAATGTTTAAATAAAACCAAACAAAGATTATAAAGCATCACTTTTTAGAAATATTTCAACAGTTTTAAATATTTTTGACCGAACTTTAAATTTTCACATTTTTAATGATATAAATACATAAAATCAACAAAAAGCTTCTATTATTATTTAGGCAAACCTTCTGTGTTTGTGTTCATTTAAGTGGTGTATTGATATAGTTTTGTTGAATGTGTTCAAATATGTTTATTAAAAATGTCCGAATTCCACGTAAGCGGTAACTAATAGGCTATCCGACATCCTTTTAACATATCTTTGTCTCTTTCTATCGAGTCAGTATAAAGTCAATAATACTGAATACACTGTTTTGCAAAGGTATCTCTCCGTGTATATTTGTACTCCAAGGGTTCTCCCTTTTTCTTTTGGCCCTGTATCTAAAAACATTGTGACTGAGATCAAAGACGAAGTCTGCCCGAGTCTAAAGAAGGCTTTCAATAACAATGAGGACAGGCCGTGTAAATAGCAGCCTTACAGCGAGGTATGAGTGTAATTGATTTCCCAAATAAACATTTCGAAATCGGTTTATAAAATAGAGCGGGCAAGTTTGCCTACGTACGAGCACCAATATAATATTTGAATAAGCCTCCTATTATGCAAATACATCTGGTAGTTTCCGACCAAACGCCCCTATTACATCAAGCACATCACAGAAAAAAATAATACCTCTACCAGGAAATGGATAGCATGCCTTGCTGGGCTGAACCATAATTTAATCATTCGTTCTACGGTTTCTAAATATTAAAAATACAAGTTGACGGCTTGATAAATTAACTTGGCATTAAGAGTTTTAAAAGAAAAATACATACTCTCAATCCAATATGTAAAAGAGATATCTGATATTGATTTATGCCTTGGAAATACGGCAGGTGTAAATAGAAACGATGCTCTTCTTCCTGTTTCCAGACTTCACTATTTAAACGATTTGAAATTGTTGTTTTTTTCCGTAGGATTCCTAGGCTATGCCAAAAAAGCTAAATCTTTTTTACAGATATCAAGCATCGATTATTTTTAATATGACGCTGACTTCCTGGAGCCAGTGGTACTATTAAAATCCCAACTAACCACTTTTGTGAGGAATAAGTTAGTGGGCGATGACAAGAGATATATAATGAACGATCTTGGCAATTCTGATCTGCATACTTAATAAAGTTAAAGTTATGTTAATCAACGTTGCGATTCTGAATGAAGGTTGGTATACCAAAGAGCTAATGTGGGAAAAAAAGTGTGCGATGAGAAGGCGAAGGGGAAGAGGTAGTTTACGCGACCTTGGCTATTCAGATTTAGTCACTTAAAGTAACTAGAGGCTATTTAATTAATTTAATTTAAATAGTTTCGTCAGTAATGGTCCAAGTTGCACGTCGTTTTACCCTCAGAGTAACAATATAAAGAGACCGTACTAATTTGTGACAAATCGTTGACAAACTCGCAAAATATAGCTCTCTCTTTATGCTCGGTTCTATACGCATATGAGAAAAAGAGAAAAACAATTGTTGAAACCAATACACGATTTGGGGCGGGCTAAATACCATGTCCGCGTTATTTGATCTGCACAAACTTCACTCACGTTTAAACTTTTTTAGTTTGATCTCAAATATTTAACATCCTAACCTACAAAACAACTAGTAACTTACACCAATATGTAATTAATCTTTGGACTATTCGTTCCAATATAATAAACTTCCGTTTGAAATGAGTTTTAATGGATTCGTAATATGTTTAACTTAAAAATATTTACGAGATGTCACATTAGAAACCATTAGAAAGGGGAACTCCGTTTTCGTACGGCTTCTGAAAGTATCCCGGTCTCTTTCTTTCTCATGATACTAACGCTAAATTGTTGGCAAACAGATAAAGACAGAATAGTGTTTATCTCTTAGATTTTGGTTGCCTCGCCAAATTCAGGGCTATGCCAAAATTGGAATATTATTATATATTTAATTATTTTTAGATTTCCAAAGGATGAAAAAAGGCGAGAAAAATGGATCCGTGCTACGAGAAGGCAAAATTGGACTCCTAAATACCATAGCACAATCTGCTCAGTCCATTTCCCAAGTAACCACTTCGACAAAACATTTGTAAAGATCCGTCTTAAGGATTTCGCGGTGCCTCAATATGATTCGATAGTACCTTCGGCAATACAAAAGGTTTTTATGGTCAATTTTTTCACATCTTTGACCAGTTTTGACACCACCATTAAAATTTTTGGTGCAAAACAAATGAATTTATAATACATCGATTACCATTTTTTATTCAATGACTATACCAATACTTATAAGAATAAAATTTTCAGATAAATGTAATGGGTGATGCGGAGATTTTTTTTTTCTAGTTTCAAAATTCGCGTATTACGTTAAAGTATTATATTTTTTAAGACTATCTTTTTTGGAGTATCTACGATTGGTGCAACTACAGAATTCTCGGGCGTTACGGATCTAACATCAAATTCCAATCTAATTTCTTTTTCTTTGATTTAACAAATATGTTAATATGAATTCATACGTTTCATCTGGATTTTTATACCCTTAGCTTCTAATTAATTGTTTTTTTTTTAAATCTATTGATGTGCACATGCACTATTGTACCCATTTCTGAACCTGTTCTCTGATGATTTATGATAACGATCATGCATTTAGATAGTTTTAATTTTGTATACATATTATATATTATTTTCTCCTTGTTAGTTAGAATTATTAGCTTAATTAATTAAGTATGAAGCGCACTTGACGTGAAATATCACAAAACTGTGCTATATAAGTTCACTGTTATTATTATCTGCATTCGAAATTTCCTTACAAAATAACGCGGGACGGAAAAACATCCCTACAATACTTAAAAGCGGTGTCATGTTTTGTGAATTTTTTTGTGTCTCTTTCTCTCTCATGGTGTACGACGTAAAAACGCAGAGAAAGTGATTTATCGCAAATTTATATAGGTAAAAAAAAATTGATCCCTCTCCATATATTCTTACTCCAAGGTTAAGAAAATGATTTAACATCTGTTATCACCGTACATTTTTTTTATTTTACTTTTGTTTGTAAACTATTTTGTTGATGGAACTGAAGTTCATTTTATAATATGTATTATAAAATGTTCTGTACTAATAATTTAATTCGTTTATATTTTTATCTATAAATAAGATTTTAATAATCTTATTGATTAATGTATCTTTGAATAAACAAAAAAATATACAACATTCATTCTTTTTAATGATTTACAACTACCTACTCACAACAAAATACCTAATTTACTTAATTTGTGACAACCCTGTTAGTGATTTTACTCTGAGTTTAGGCCACACCCTTTGGTCATTGCTTGGTCAAAAAGTGCGGACAAAATTTCGCAAAGTTAGGTCTCTATATATTGTTACTCTAAGGTTTTACCTGATGTCATACTTAAAATAAAAATATTTTACATCTAGGCAAGTAACATAACTGAATCACCCATGTTAGGTATATGGAAATGATAAAATGTATCTATCTGTAGGTTGGCACCATTATATTTTCTAGAACAGTGTTTCCCAAACTTATTTGGTTCACCGCCCTCTTTTTTTTCTTCAGCTTATCGCCCTTCAATACGAGCTCTAATTTCCACGACCGGCTCTAGCTTATAAACTGTCCTCTTCTACATTATGTTAGCTTTGTATTAATATTAATATATTTGACACATGAATGTAATTTGCTACTGTTTCGTACATGTCTCGAGTGGAAATCTGGAGGGAACATTACAGATAAATCTTCAAAAAACTCTCCATTTATCTATGAAAAAAAAACTACCAAAAGATATATATATATATCATATTCACTAATCTTCCGACAGTACACGACTAATTTGTGGTCATGTTACAAAGTATTTTAGCCTACCAAATTTATTTAGTCCTTCCTTTTTGTATCTTGCCGCCCCCTTGCTACTTTTCACCCCCCCCCCCTCCTCGAGACTACCACCGCCCCCCTGAAACCCTCCAACGCCCCTTAAGGAGGGCGATGTGGCCCACTTTGGGAATTACTGTTCTAGATGAAGCAAGTGTAGATTCATCCGAAAATTTGTAAGCAAAGACGCAAACAAGAAAGAGAATAATTATATTTATAACTAGGGTTGGAAAGTATAATATATTTTAAAACTATTATGATTAAACCTTTTTTAATGTTCACTCTGCAATACTCTTTGAAGTATATACTTAGTTTACATTTTATGTACCCTTGTGCATAATCAAATAGCTCTGGTGATTTTTCTCAAATAAGGCGCTATACATATTATTACCTTTCCATCATTATCTGAGGCCGGAAATAAGACAAACATGCGCTCCAGTCAACACACAACACATTGTAGTGGTCTCGAATAACAACAGATCAGGTACCATCCCTTCTACCAACTACCAACCAACCACACTTGAAAAAGCGGCTTACAAGGTCATGGAACATTCCGGTAATGCCACGGAGAAGGTTGTGCGGGTTGAATCAACCGCGGGAGCTATACTGAAGATGTGGTGACAAGATATTAATAACTTTTTTTCACCTTTATGCTAGATTCACACCAACGTCCGGATCCGCTCAGTGACGATATTGTTCCGCATGAGAGCTTATTGATATGAATATCAATCAAGGATTATGTGTCAAGACAAATTTGTGTGGCAGTATATCCTTCTGCCCACCCTTGTGATATTTAACTACTTAGTTAATTAAATAATTATTTTGAAGTGTAAAAATACTTACATCGCAGATTTTTTTTTATTAAAAACCATTTTTTTATCACTAAATAATATTTTTTTAATAATTAATAATTAATAAAAATACTATTTATCTACGAAGGACTCTGTAGAAGATAGGAGAGAGAGAAGAACGTAATTTCTCATCACGAGCTATATATCTTTGAAATTCTCATATAATCTTTAAAAAGTGATTAACTAACTAACTAACTAACCATCACGCCGTTTCCCCGCAAGGGTAGGCAGAGAGGACGGACCGCCATACAACTCTGTCTTGGCACACACTTCTTGCTTCATTTACATTCATACATCGTCTCATACATACTCTTCTGTTATTCTGACTCTTCACACGACCCGATTCAAGTATTTGATTTACTTGATCGTGCCATGTCTTTCTCGGGCGTCCTCGACTTCTTCTTCCATTCACTTTCGCATCATATATTCTTTTCACACTCCTTTCTTCGTTCATTCGCTCTACATGCCCAAACCATCTAAGCGTCCCTTTCTTAATCCTATCCATTACGCTCACATCAGCCTTGCATTCTTTCCGGATATCCACATTTGTAATACGGTCATACATGGTTTTACCGCACATCCGTCTCAAAGATCTCATTTCCACAGCATTCAGTCTACTTTCATCCTTTCTCTGCCAGTTCCATGCCTCACTGCCATACATCAGGGTTGGTATAAGCACTCCGTTGTGGACTGCTAGCTTCGCTTCTTTGGACAATTTCTTATTTGCCCCAACAGCGTTCAGTCCTCCATTAATGGAGTTAAAAAGTGATAGTGTCAATATTGTTTGTTCTATTAATTGTTCAATAAGATTTGTAACAAATTGATACTTTTGTAAAGCTAGTGGTTTATAGACTTGATAATATGGTATGTATTATTTGAACCATCATACAATGAAAGCCCATTCTAGCAAGCAGGTACATGTACAAATTAGCCATAATTATTATAAGGTAGGTCCCATTTATTTATATTTGTAGGAAGCATGAAGCTACGACCATACTCAAAGCTCCAAGGTTAACTAATTATGGTATTTAAATTTAACGAAATTTAATACCAGCCGACCTTTTATTTTATTTAGCAATGAATCGTTGGCTAATTATTAAATGTTTCCTAAAAAATATGACGTACCTAACTAACCATCACGCCGCCGTTTCACTGCGGTGATAGGCAGAGAATATGGACTGCCATACTACTGTGTCTTGGCACACACCCCTTGCTTCATTCACATTCATACATCGTCTTATACATACTCTTCTGTTATTCTGACTCTTGACATGACCCAACAATAATTTCACTGTTATCATTATCTTTTACAAATAAATAATAATAACAGTGAACTTATATAGCGCAGATTTGTGATATTTCACCTCAAGAAAGACAAACATTCCCGGGTTACGAATGACCTGACAATATTTAAAAGCGGAAAATTTTGCTTGTTCAATGATGGAGGCCAGCAGAGAAATTGAACCCTAAGACGCCCGGGTGGGAATCCGAAGCGTTTGTCCACTCAGCTACGGACCGGTCAAATTTGATTTACTTGATCATGCCATGTCTTTCTCGGGCTTCCCCGACTTATTTTACCATTCACTATCGCGTCGCATATTTTTCTCACTCCTTTCTCCGTTCAGTGGAATTAAAGTAATACATTCTAACTTTCCTCTTCACTCTCCTCAGCCATAGACCAATTATTGGGGATGCCGTAGTCTCACTGGCAATGGGTAGTTGAAATTCTTGTGCGGTAAATAAATTACATAGCTAATTACAAAATCAAACAACGAAAAGTATTACAAGTACTAAAATATTATTTATTTTTGTTACTGCTATTTTGTGTATTATGAATTTTTCTTTGCACATTTTTTTTTATATCTAGATAAAAAGTAATAAATAATATCCTACGTTATGAGAATTATTTTGAAACTGTTTTTGTTTGCGTTTCCCGTAAAGGGTTACTCTTCAATGAATATGTCAACAAAAAATAATTGTCGTTGGTGATGAACGTTCCTAGGCAATGAATCTGTCAACCAATATCTAGGGATGCTGGTAAGGGCCCGTCTAATGAATGCGACAAGGAAACATTATCCCAATAATCTAGAATATTGAAGATGACACCTCGGCTAACTAGTAGGGAATTATTTAAATTTTCCCAGCCATAATGTTTATTTCTTCATTAGCTGTAAACTCATTATGTGCTTATAAGCAATATTGTACTTTGGTTAGCACCGTAGGTTAGCGATATCGCATAACGAATTGTATTACCGACGTATTTAAAAAAATAATACCACACAACAATCGAACTCTCTGAAGCCATTTAGGATTGTAACACCCCCAATCAGTTGCCCACCTTATGTTGAAAGGAGAAGTATAAGGGGGAAAGGAAAGGTAAGTAAAATTATTACTGGATATTCAAATCTAATTATTACTAAGCACAACTGTACATATTTCACGCAACATTTTGACTCTGAATAGCGATATCTCCCACAAGGGTGAAACCTACAGAAACCTCCATTCTGAATCTAGCGCAATTGTTGTATTTTTACTGTGTATAAATGAATAACCACACCGGACACAAAGAGCCAACGATTTTACAGCTCTGGCACGGAGACTATCAACAATATTTTTATTTTTTTTTGACCATTGCATTTCACCTACCTACATACGAACCTAACTGGGTATTATTTTTTTTTATAACATGGTAAAGGAATAACATTAATAATCACCGATAAATTAATAATAACCTTTTTTTATAAAAAGGTATGTGAATCAAATAATAATAACGATCAAGTGAATCAACAACTCGTCCAGTTCAAGATTCCTTGCCGTAGACTTAGAAACAATGAATTGCTGTTCTTCAATCATCACTCTACTAATTATGGGTATCATTCTCCACGGTCTAGAATGTCGAGACTTGTTCACTGCCTTAACTCAAGGCATGGTCTTGAAATTTTTGGTACCAGTCTAAATGATTTTTGTCATTCTTTACCACTCTACCAAAACCTTTTTAAGGCTTTGACTTGGATCTTCTTTCAAGTTTTTAGCCTTATTTTTGTCAATGCTTCATTAAAATATTATGTTTGTGCTGTTATTTCTACATTGCTCTTTTTTCCCATTTCGTTTTATGTATTTTTTTTGTAATTGGACAATGGTCCGTTAATAGATAAATAAATAAATACTTGAATCAGGCCATGTCAAAAGTCAGAATAACAGAAGATATATGTACATGAAGGTGTATGAATGTGAATAAAGCAAGGAGTGGGTGCCAAGACAGTTGAATGGCGCTCTGTCCTCTCTGTCTACCCCATCCGGTGAAACGGCGTGATGGTTAGTTAGTTATAAAAAGGCATGTGGCGTTTTTTTTTATCTACATTCTTAATCCAGTGTCCTTCTTGTGTCCTTCAATCGTAAGCTGTGTATATGCGTGCACGCTTATCTCCGTGATCGAGAGGTCAAGGGTTCGAACCCCGGTCACGTTAAGCCGAACAATGTTATATTATATTTTTTCCTAACAATGTTAAGAAGTGCTCAGGTTCCCGGATTTCGATCCCCGATGAGACATCAGATCTTCAACTATAGAGCGAGGATAAACCAATTTGCCATCTTCAAGCCCAAAGATGTTATTTTTTAATATTTATTATTATTATCAAAAGGTAATTGACTTCCTTGACTAAAATTTATAATGTCATGTGAATTTACCAGGGCTGCACCACCATTCCTGCAAAGGAATATTAAGTATCTGTGCGATATGTTTTATTTTTATTTACGACAGTCGTAAAATAAATTTTATAAGGTTCATCAATCTTAAAAGCGTAATCAAGTCCGTTGGCCACTTAAGTTCGCGAAACGTCAAAATATGTTTTATTATGTTGGACTACAAAATCATAGATTTTAATGGTAGCTATGCTGAGTTACAAATAACGAAATAACTGCGGAGATTTCCAAGCAGAGAAGCGTAGTGAATACGGTTAAGAACGGGGCGTTTAGATGAAGAAGACGCAAGGAGAAGAAATGAGTCTAATATGAATGTATGACACACAGTTTGCAGGAAGAAGTTGGAGAAGTCGCATAACAACCTGACAAGATTGAGTAAATCACGTACTGAAATTGGGCCATGTTAAGAGTCGAAATAACAGAAGAACGTGTATGAAACGATGTATGAATGTGAATGATCAAAGGATGTGTTGCCAAGACAGAGATATATCGCGTGATGTTCAGTTAGTTTTTTGGGGTTATATCAAGATTTGAAAAATAGAAGTGTGCAAATAAGTATGCAATTAGATTAAAAAAAAGAGTTTGTGCAAGGATGGAGTTGAGTCGCGTTTCATACTCTCTGCCTACCCCTGTGAGGAGATGACCTTATGTTTATTTAGTCAATTGTATTATAACTGTGCGGAGGGAGAAGGTGAATAATTGGATAAGCATGATGCTTGCCCTTCGTTTAATAAATAAAGTAGCGAAACAATGCAGTCGATTATAAGAGGTCACCTTGAAAAGTTTGCGTATAAAATTTTAATCAATGCATATTTTTATTAAAGCGTTATATTGATTCTTCGGTAATTTATGCAACTAGTGAACTACTCTATCAATAATTATTGTTTCGCTGAACAAAACACACACTAAACTGGGTCAAGTTTATTAGCAGTACTGGATTATACAAATCAAGAACGAACTAGGTGCAAATCATGCTCACATTCCAACACGACATGTCCTAGAAAGGGAAGACAGTAATGAGGGGTTTTATCGGTTAAATATTATCGTTTGTAGATTTTCCCAGATATTAATAATTCCTAACGCTTTGTTTCTTGATATCGATCGATTTAAAAAAATTCTCGATCACTCAACATTGATGTTAACAGGACTAAGGCTAAATAAATCTACCTAATCGATAAAGGACAAAATCTTTTACTTACAAACGCCTTGAATGGTGTTGATACAGTGCGTGAGTTTGTCTTCCTAAGCCCCAACCTAAATGACGAACAAGGGTGAAAGATCGAGTGTAGAAATAATATTGGATTGGCAAATAATGCCAATCATGCATGAACGAAATTTTGACGGTAAAGACTACAATAAACAATTGTTGGGAGAGGGTTCAAATCTCTTAAAGTACAATGCATACATAAGCCTTCCCTCAGTTTCTCCAGTTCTGCTCTGTTCTTACTGGCTTTCACCCAGGGCTGGTCCTGTGCAGGCGCGATTGGAGCAGTCTACTACAGGCGGCGAATAGCTAAGGCGATGGAAGTACCTAATTACAGTACTTTTGTACACGCCCAGCACCTTAAAATATAAAATTAAATAACTGTACTTTTCATGGAAGGTAATCGAACCCAAAATTTCCCGATGCAGAAAGCCCGATTGTCCGGACTTTGGATCCGCGCATCTCGTTCAAAACTTGATACGAGTTGAAACCTATCTTTCGTTCGAACGAAAAATTCACACTGGATATTAAAAAGGGACAATGTTATAATGTAGAAATAAATCATGAAAATGACACAGAAATTGGTACAAATTTATTAAAATGAATGATATCGCATTCTTTTAGCAATACCAGGGATTTTGAAGAATTTCTTAAAACATAAATTTGAAACGTATTTAAAGCAACGTTAATATTATTCTCGTGTTCTGATATAATTTTTTTAAGAAAGGATATAGAAACAATAAAAAAAAAACAGATACTCGCAAATAAGTTTAGAATTTGTGACGCACGTCGGCGTTTTTGTTTATTTTTGGGAAAATGGATTACAATTCCGAACCCGAGGCTCGTATTTTGCTCGCAAAGTGGTATTTTTTTTACCAAATGTTACTTTTCGAGAATGTTTTCATTCAATCGTCATTAAATCCATCAGAATTCCAAGGGTTCACTCCGGTCTTATAGAGCCTGAGAAAACGGTATCTAATTTCCGACCCTAAGCATTGCATTTTGTCCACAAAATTGGTGATTTTATTAACAAACCTTGCTTTTGAAAGATTTTTTCATTCAATCGTCTTAAGTCTATTATTCTTAATAAAATTCCAAAGTTTCAGTTCATTCGGTCTCATTAAGCCTAAGAAAACGGTATCTAATTTTCGACCCCAAGGATTACATTTTGTCCACAAAATTGGTGATTTTATTAACAAATGTTACTTTTGGAAGATTTGTTCAATCGATCGTCTTAAATCTATCATTTTTAACAGAATTCCAAAGGTTCACTTCATTCGGTCTCATAGAGCCTGAGAAAACGGCATCTAAATTCCGACCCCAAGTATTGCATTTCGTCCATAAAATTGATGATTCTTTCAACAAATGTTACTTTTGTTGGATTTTTTCATTCAATCGTCTTACGTCCATCATTCTCAACCAAATTCCAAAGGTTTACTTCATTCGGTCTCATAATAAAGCCTGAGAAGACGGCATCTAATTTTCAACCCCAAGCATTGCATTGTGTCCATAAAATTGATTATTTTCTTAACAAATGTTACTTTTGGAAGATTTTTTCATTCAATCGTCTTAAGTCCATCATTCTTAATAAAACTCCAAAGGTTTACTTCATTCGGTTTCATTAAGCCTAAGAAAACGGTATCTAATATTCGACCCCAAGCCCCGCATTTTGCCGGTAAGTGGTATTTTTTTTTTTTAATATTGCTTTTGTAGGTATTTTTCAATTAATCGTCTTAAAGTCATCATTCATATCATAATTCCTCAGTTTAACTTCATTTGGTTCCGTATAGACTGATCAAACTGCAATTAATTTCCGACTCCAAGGTTTTCATTTTGCCTGTAAAGTGGTATTTTGTCAACAAATGTTACTTATGGTGTATTTTTTTATGGAATCTGTTGCAGTTCATTATTTTTAGTACAAACCAAAAGCTTAAATTCATTTTATTCTGTTGGAGCCGGAGAAAACGGCACTTAATTTCGGATTGGAGGCAAATATCCCATTGTTTTTTTTTTAAATCAACCATTACCAAGGCATAGGCGCTAATATCTATATCATAATAGATATAGATGGATTTTTCGTTTCCAGTTTCTAGTTTTTGAGTTAATAATGCTATATAAATTTATAGTGCTGTCGCATCCTTCCAGCTTCAACTGTCATTTTGACGTAAAATGTCAGTAAAAGGTGTAGTTTGGAAAACCAGCGAAAACGAGGTTTTACCTAAAATTCCAGTATGCATTTAATAAACAATTTAAAAGATTACCATTTAATAATTGTATTTACGGGAAACCTTAGACATTTTCATAACTACCCGCATGTAATTAAGAGATAAATCATTTGTAGTATCTCTAGTGTTAGGAAGCCAGAAAGTGTGTATTTTTGGTTGCCGACCCTTAAGGCTTACGACGTTTGTTGTACATGAGAGCAACGTAAATATTGTTTGTGAATACTGATATAAATGTTAAGTTCTTAGAAACATCAAGCTACTTGTAAATCATAGTTTATATTTAGATATTTTCTGAGGGGGAAACCTGCCAAAAACAAGTGGTTAACAATTTCTATAAAAGTGATGCTTTTTTATGTATGATACTCATGGGTCCACGTAGAAAATAGCAAAGATAAGTACGTTAGACGTAAAAAAAAAGTTTTTATAAAAAAATGGTGGTTTAAATTTAGGTTTTGGCAAGAGGCGCCAAAAAAATAACCTGCGCCAGGCCCTGCTCTCACCCACCCGAAACCGGCTGTTCTCTCCGTCAATGTTTTATATAATCAATTCAATTAACTAGAAACCAGCAGAAAAATAACCACCAGTAAGACTACAGCAAATACGGAAACTGAACTGATAGACCCTTCACCAAAACAGATACCACTAGACAGCAAGAATCTAGAGAGAGCTAAATATTTTTACTCAACCTATACTTATTTAAGATAAATCACTCTCACATATTATTGCACCACTTTTCGGTGTGTAAGAATGTTTTCCGTCTCCCGCGTCTCCGGCGACTCTGCCCACTACGTTTTGTTATGCGACATAACTCAACGCTTTTTTAGGTTATATCCAGATTTTTGTGGATAGCAATATTATGAAAACGTGGTTATACAAATAAACAATACATTATGTCGAGATGTGCTATGAATGGATGTATAAATATCCTATCCCTAGCCATAGCCACGCCCGAGTCAGGAAAAAATGGAAAATCCAGACTACACTAACTATCCCTCCTGGTATAGACTGGACTAAACAGGTTGGGGGCAATTAATTGATTAAGAGTAAATAAAAAACGAGTCATTCAAAAGTTTTGGGAAAAATTAAACACTCTTTGATTGCGTTCACGGATTGAGTATTATTTTCACATAACCTGAATAATTATAAACCTATTTTTTTCAATAGTTCCGTCTTTTCCGCTACTCTTTTTTAATTGTAGGTTAGATGTATGGAGCGCATCATCATTAAAAACTGTGAACATAGGAAATGAAGTCATTAATAGGGAAAAAATCGTCCATCGTAAATACCTACTGTTACAATCCCACTTCTCAGATATCATTAGGCGGGTACAAGTATTTTCACTTCTGTCATCCATTGTTTAGTAAAGTGATGACATGACACACAGTATAATGGCTAATACGTTGTACTGGGCAAACCATAATGGACATGTTGCCCATGTAAACAGTTGGCAAGACTGGCAACCGTGTTTTATGTAGATTTCTATGGGTGTTTCACTTTTTACACGACAACGCTCTATCTCTGTGCTTAGTGCCTACCTGTGCACGTGTTTACAGGCTTACTGCTTTTTAAGGAGTATGTCTAAAAGGGGAATAGATAGAGAGTACGGAAGTTCTCGGAACAAGCATACAGAATATAGAAGGACGTGATAAGGGCTAAGAGTTACTGAAAAATAATTTTACGTAGAAACTATGGTGAAATTTTGAAATAGCTAAAGAGATACATTACATCATATTCAAATTAGTATCCTTTAACGGAAAAAGAACGCGTTTGTAGTAGTTTATCTTATATGGGTATGAACTAAGAGCGAGAATATATATGGAGAGATAGCTAAACATTTTTACCCAACCTATACAAATTTACGATAGATAACTTTCTCCGAATTTCACGTCGTAAACCGTAAGAGAGAAAGAGATAAGACAAATTCTCATACAATATAGATCCGCTTTTAGGTATGTAAGCATGTTCTCCGTCTCCAGCGTCTCCGGTGACTCCGCCTACTACGTTTTGTTATGCGACATTACAGGACACAACTAAACGGTTTTTTAGGTTATGCCCTACATTTTTATTTATAACAACACTGTGAGAAGTGGTTATATAAATAAACAAAAACGATAGGTCGACATGTGCTATGAATGGATGTATACATACCCTAGCCCTAGAACTAGCCACTCCCCAGGCGAGGCAAGAACTAGGGATATGGTATTTATATATCCATTCATAGCACATGTTGACATGATGTTTTTGTTTATTCGTATAACCACGTTTTCACAGTACTGTTATACACAAAAATATAGCATGTAATCTAATACCGTTGAGTTATGTTCATTTATTTCACGTATCAAAACGTGTGGGCGGACACCAAGAATATACTAATACTTTAAAGCGGTGTGATAATTTGGGAAATTTTGAAATTTTTTTTTTTTTAACTCTTTCTTTCTCATGGTGTACGACGTAAAAACCCGGAGAAGGTGATTTATCCCAAATTTGTATAGGTTGGGTAAAAGGAATTAGCTCTCTCTCCATATATTGTTACTTCAAGCTTATGAGAGAAGGAAGTCATCTATGAAAATGCGATTAATTTTGTATAAAAGAACTAGTCGCTGAGGGGTCATCATCCCATGCACTAAATTCCATGAGTTGGCAAAGTTTTATGTCATTATTATGGGTATTGATTCTTTATTCCAGGAATGAAATATCAGCATTTCGCAGTGGCTTGATTATGTTCAATAATTTGACACTTCTTACGAGTCAGCGAAATAGCTGCAATCAGCAAGTAGTCATATTACATGAAATAAAATGATATCATTCAACAATAGTAACAAGCTACCACAGGAATTATTATTTATCGTGGACCAAATGCGACATATTATAACTTTACGTAAGCATAATTATCTACATATAATAAGAATATAAAATATGTACGCATTCTTATGTCGACTTTAGTAAAATATCAACAGTCAATATCGCTATTTAAACTATGTTCACGAGTAGGCAAGTACTTTTCACTTGAGCACAGAACACCTGCCCTTTTGCACCTTCTTCCTTGAATGCAACAAATGAATTCTCACATTGCCGGCCCTCTGAATGTGTATGAATAATTACACCACATTAACGCAGTGTGTGTGCATTTTAGGTGCATAATATTCGATAGTGTTTTTTTTTATCATAGTGGGTCTAGGGGATTTTTTTTTCTTTCTGAAATGTCAGAAATAATCTTATCTAAAAATACGTTGTCGCAAATGTTTTTAAATCATGTGAAATGTGTTTTAGGGCGTATAATTAATTATATGCAATTGATTTTTTAGTAAGACGGTAGCATCTGAACTCATTTCAGTTTATTAAATGATAAATACTAATTGTGGTTTCTATAGATTTCCGTGCACATTGTTTGTCTATTGGCCCAATATATTTTGAATGCTGTTCTTTCAAATGCTCTGTAGATTTCACAGCTCATTCATTGATGGTGCCAAGTTTTTGCTCTTGATCTGCTTATTTTTCTTCTTTCTACAATCTACAATTGAAAAGGAGTCTGGACAACTAGGCAGTACATATCGTGAATGAGGTATGATGTGACTGAAATCTTCTGTATTTGACCTTATGCGAGTTTTTGCTCATCTTTTTTGTTCGATATAAAGATTGTGGGTTTAATTTCTAAATTTAGCCACGTGAGCCACATTTCAAAAGCTTTATGTCTGTTGATAGCATGGCTTTTGAGAATTCATGTTTCATAAGTATACGAGTATAGAAGAGTGTACCAGATGCAACATAGTTTGGGTGTGATTTAAAATTCTTACGGTCAGTTTTATTATGTTGTTTGACCCTGCGTGGTTGTCCGAAACGTCGGCTCAAGCAGAAAGAAGAAACGCAACACGACTTATTACCACAAAAGTGGACTTACATTGCTATTACATATTGATTTGTTGGTCATAGATATTTTTCATTTTGTCTTAGAGCTGTATTTTGCAATTCATATAACGAATTGTTGTTTTAAATTACGGTGAACTATATACATGTGATTGTTCATAGAACGAAGCTCCTTTGTTTAAAATTATGCATTATTAATTTGTTTTTAAATATGTATATTTTTAATTTATTAAGTATTATTTTCTTCATTATAAGTAGTGTTGTACCTGTCTCGCTAGGAAATACTGTGTTGAGAGCAGGCGGAGCTTACAATTTACGGATATTAACCGAACATTGTTCAATTACAAAAAATACACAAGACGAAATGAGAAAAAAAAGAGCCACAGAAAAAGAACAGCGCATATATAATATTTGAATGAAGCAATGACAAAAATAGGACTAAATTATACATTTGATAAAACATTCAAGTCAAAGCTTGAGCAAAGTTTTGGTAGAGATATGTTAGACATAATATATTATGTTCTTCGAAGATTATTATCATAAAAAAACGGGTCTGAAAAACCAAATTGTTTAAAAATCCTGCCTTCAAAACCTAACTTATAAAAATTTAATCTCTTTAAAAACGTCATTAATTTGCTTTGTTTTGGTTTACTCCTTACTTGTATCCTTACAAATCAATGTCCTTACTGTCTACTGAAAACCGTAAATTCATTGTCATAAAATATGTATTGTTCTTTTGTTACTTGTTATATTTACACTATTTGCATTTTTTTAATCGTTTATGTTTAATACTTGAATATTAACCTAATTTCCTTTTCTGTGATTTAACGAATATGTTAATATGAATTCATACGTTTTCTTGATTTTTATACTCTTAGCTTCTTGTAAATTGTTTTTTGTTAATCTGTTGATGTACACATGCACTGTTATACCCATATATGAACCTTTTTCGCTAGTGATTTGTAATAACAATCATGATTCTAGAAAGTTTTAATTTGTATACATATTAAATATTTTTTTCTCCCCGCAAGTTAGTCTTATTAGCATAATTAATTTCGTATGAAGCGCACTTGAGGTGAAATATTACAAAACTGCGCTATATAAGTTCACTGTTATTTTTAATATTTGTAACAATTTACAAAAATCATTTAGACAGTAGATGATGTAACTTGTAAACATAAAATTTACTTTCATTATTTAGGCTTCGTTCAGTTTAATTGGCGTTTCTCCACATTCTAACCGAAATAACACAGGTGTCAGTATCAAATAGCGTTTTTCTAAATCCCCCAGCTATGAGCGCAGGTAGAGGCCGCAGGTAGAGGGTGGCAGGTACGGTACCTGGCTAATTAATTAGATAACTCGCTGAACAGAGTGGACGAATGTCGCGTCGGCCACTCCGTTTCGGTTACATAATATTCAAATGAAACTCATTGTTTAAGCCATCTGTAACCGAGGGGCATATCCGTTGTTCACAATTAATGGTAAAATGCACTCCCGTTTCTATGGTAGTAATGTGTTTTTATTTCTTCCACATGCGAATAAACCGGTATTTTTTTTTTTTAATAAAAACCACGCCGGAAATATTATTGCTGTCGGCAGAGTTTTACTCCCGAATCGAATAGACAAATTTTATAGCGTAACGAAGTTTTTTTGCTGGTGTTCGTTTTTTTTACTCGGTGCTAATGGTTTAATTGAAAAAGCACATCCTGTTGTTTATATTTTATATCAATTTGTTTTTTTTTAGTTTTGCAGGCATATAACTGCCAAAAATACTTTAATGTGCCCAAGCAAGATAGCATGATGAAAAACAAGTTGATCAATATAATATATCAATGTATTTTGTGAGGTTAATGATATTTGGCATTTAATGACCAGCTTGCAGACAAGACTCTTCTCATAGCTTATAATATTATGCACCTTCTAAATCCAGAGAACAGCTCCAACGAAAAAAGTGGTTTTCAAATTAATAACTAACTAACCATCACGCCGTTTTGCCCCAGGGGTAGGCAAAGAGGACGGACCGCCATACAACTCTGTCTTAGCACACACTCCTTGCTTCATTCAACGTCTCATACATACTCTTCTGTTATTCTGACTCTTCTTATGGCCCATGTGACACATCATCCTCGGGCGTCCCCGACTTCTTCTTCTTACTCTTTATTCTTTTCACTCTCCTTTCTTCGTTCGTTCGCTCTACATGCTCAAACCATCTAAGCGTCCCTTTCTTGATTCTATTCATTACGCTTACATCAGCCTTGCATTCTTTCCGGATACTCGCATTTAAAAATGGTCATACGTGGTTTTACGCACATACACCTTGGGGATCTCATTTCCACAGTATTCAGTCTACTTTCATTCTTCCTCTGTCAGTTCCATGCCTCACTGCCACACACTAGTTGGTATAAACACTCCATTGTGAACGGCTAGCTTCTCTTCTTTGAACATTTATTTTATTATCGCCAACAGCGTTCAGTCTTCCATTTATGGACTTTCCTGCATTCACCCTTCTTTTAATATCCTTATCAGCCTTTTCGTTTCTCGTAAACATACTTCCTAAATACACAAACTCATGCACTTGCTTCGAGTATTCATCATTCACAACTATATTGCACGCTGATTAATAACTATTGTCAAAAAATATGTATTTCAGAAGTAAAAGAGCATAGAACGCGTTAGTTTGTTTAGGGGTTCTGGTAGAAAAAGCCACTATGTAACGATTTCTTTGCGTTTGGGTAAAAAAAGGGAGATAAGGCTACCTACGTGTAGAAATGTTCAGAGGTAGTTTTACAAAGATGAAGAGCTCAGTAAGCAAGATCACAGCTTTTCAAGCGAGTCTTAACAGGAGATTGTTAAAGATACCATGTTTGTGTATATGTCATAAGCGGCAATGTTCAGCAGCTGAGAACATTTGGCAACGGAGACGCGTTGAAGGTTTAGAGCAGCTATTCCGGTTGCTTGAGAACAGAGAAAAGTTTTGCAGGATTGTTGCCAATATTAAACTTCTCAGGAGTTAGTCCAAGGTGGCTGACATTATCGTCACAAAATTCTATTGAATGCTTTATAATTTAATTCACTGTGGTTCATATTGCTACACGAAGAAAAATAATTGTATATCTGTTCATATATCGTTTTGAGCTATATGAATAGGTGTCGTATTTCTTCGGTGTTGTTTCAATAATGTTAATGTTAATGCCAAATAAATATTCACAATTATTTATTTATATGTTTTATTATCAGCTAAAAGCATTCAAAGGAATACTGATTAACTATTTTCCCATTCACAGTCCTATAGCGAAAACCATGTAAAAACGTAAATTAATAATAAAGCCAGATCGGTGCCTTCGTTCACCCGCCTCCCGCCTCCCACCTCCCGCCCAAGCCTTATAATCTCACCCTATGTGCTCGTATGTAAAGTAGGTAGATAAAGGATGAAACACTACATCAAAAATTGGCAAAGTTCCATCGCGCGCTTGTTTTTGTGACGAAAATCGTAAATCAACTGCTTTGCTCCCAGCCAGTCCCTTAAATTAATTGAGTGCGCTCATCAATCTTGCTTGAATCATTACTAAATCCTTGTTAAGCCACCCGTGACCCCTCCCCCCACGGCTCCATGATCGGGACCAATTTAACGATTACACTTAGTACTGAGTCATCTTCCTTCGCAACATGCTCTATACTAGAACATTGGCTTTTATGCGTTCCGGTTCACCTTAGCTGAGATTCGGCCTTACATTTTATGGGACATATATGTGGTCCTGGTCTGAGGGAAAGCATACTACAGATTGTAATTAAAATAAATTACACGATTCCGCTCAAATATCAACTCTGACCAATTTAAATCAAACATAGAACATTCACCCTCAGGGGGGTACAAAAATTAGGGCATATTTTAAAAACACATTTAAAACCCCAAAACTGTATTACATACAAGGATTAATAGTAAAAAATGCCGTAAAATGTTTTTCTCATCCATTTTTTTATTTTGGAGGACTACCACACCACAAGAATTAAAGAAAGAGCATTGACCTAATTTAAGGTTAGGTCAATTGTCATACGCTCGTTGTTTTCAAGGTGTCGAAGATCGGTAAAGCGTGTCCTCCTATTTGACCTTAAGTCAACTTTTCGAAAATGCTGTGTCCATCTTCAAAACAAATCATCCACCAACTAAGGACGCTCTTATTTGCCCTACAAGTATTGCATTGATTTTTAGATCCATGTTATAGGTAATACCATTAGAACACACTTTTTTGTTTTTGTTTTACATGAATACCGTACAAGAGTCTCAACTGCTTCCAACCGTCTAGAGCCAGTGAGACTATGGCATCCCCAATAGAGGTATGTTGTGAAGCTGAAGGTAGCAGAGAGAGGAAGGAGATGAGAAAGGGGAAGGTTGGGAATTACCTGGATATTCAGATCTGGTCACCAAACACGGCTAAAGCCATTTCAAGCAACGTTTCAATTCTGAATGGTGGTCTTTCACCAGGGCGATACTTAGAGTATCTACCACTCTGGAACGTGCCGCAAATATACTATATTTTATTTTATATCAATTAAATGTGTTATGACATATGTTAATTAAATAAAATTTATATGCGCACGCCGGGTTCGAACCCGCGACCTCTGGATTCGTAGTCGAGCGTCTTACCACTCGACTATGCAGGCCGTCAAACACTAACACTAATACGACCAACAATCGGCCATCTGCACTTACGACCGTTGAATGACATTTTTTCATCGTCTTCTTTTCATATCTAGTATAAATTTTGTTTAAAAATATCGTCGCTGGAAAGGAAAAAGGGCTGAAGCGACACTTTGGTCAAAAATCACTTGAATATGCAGTTTGATCAGTTTTGAATACTTTGACTCTCGTTTGATTCAGAATACTTTTGTGGCCCTTCAGCCATCTAAAATATATTTACCATTTGGGAAAGGCTTGACTCAAGCGACACAAGTTTGAGACTTTTTTTAGCAGGTACTGAAGACTTATGCATTTTATTGTAAAAACAAAAAACAAAAAATTTAAATACCTTAGTGTATACTTCCCAAAATGGCGCTTCAGCCCGTTTGCCTTTCCGCCGACGATATTTATTTTTATTTTGATACTTTATACGGTTGGATTATTCATGGTGAAAGACACAAGAAAAAAGGTGTTGCGGTTAAATTTAAAATCATCATTTTGAATAAAAAATAAAAATTCAAAGATATTGAAGGGCAGCAAAATAATTAACCAATTTCCGACGGGCGTTTTTTAAAACTTGATTTTTTTTTTGTCGAATTAGGTTAATAACAGATTTTTTAGTAAGTTTTTTAATATCATCCATCGAGTAGGAAATTTGTACAAGACGCCGTATAACGACTTATTTGACGGCTTCCGTGATCAAGTGGTAAGACACTTGACTACTAATCCAGAGGTCGCGGGTTCCAACCCGGCGTGCGCAAATAAATTTAATTAGATTATGAGACATAAAATAATAAATAGTACATTTGCATTTCCAGAGTGGTAGATACTCTAAATGTCGCCCTGGTGAAAGACCACCATTCAAAATCGAAACGTTGCTTGAAATGGATTTATCCGTGTTTGGTGACCAGATCTGAATAGCCAGGTACTTTCCAACCTTCTTCTTCCCCATCTCCTTCCCTTCGCCACTACGTTCAGCTTCACAACATACCTTAATTGGGGATGCCATAGTCTCACTGGCTCTCAACGGTTGGGAGCAGTTGGGACTCTTGCGCGGTATCAACTATACAAAAAAAATTTTTTTTTCCAAATAGTTACATAACAATTCCGAAAAACAAAGAGATTTCTAAAAATGAGTCTTGTAGCTCGGGCGAAACCAAGTAGATAGTAGTTACTAGTAATAAAATTAAATTATTTTTTCGCAATGTCATGGTCTGTAATCAATATTGATGGTCTAGTAAAAAAAATCAACATGTGCGTAGGTTGTTAGTTAGGTAACCACGATTTAATTAAATGAACTAAAAACTCCAATATTGGACAACTTTTCAACCATTCATAGTGGTGACCTTAGAGAAAGAATATATGATAATAATAAATATTTTGATAATTTGTATAGCGCCGTTTTTGTGAAAAATCACCTCAAGGGCGCTGTTAGTTAGAAGATATATGGAGAGAGAGCCAAATATGTTTACCCAACCTATACAAATTTACGTTAAATCACTTTCTCAGGGTTTTAACGTCGTACACCATGAGAAAGAAAGAGACAGCAAAATTTCCCAAATTATCATATCGCTTTAAAGTATTGTAAGGATGTTCTTCGTGTCGCACGTCTCCGTTGACTCCGACCACACGTTTAGAAATGTGACATAAGTCAACGGTTTTTTAGGTTATATGATATATTTTTGTTTATAACAATACTGTGAAAAAGTGGTTATACGAATAAACAAAAACATTATGTCGACATGTGCTATGAATAGATGTGAAATACCCTAGTCCTAGTCCTAGCCACGCCCAGGTCTAGCCGAGTCCGGTAAAGCACATCAAAACTGACTACAGCAGCTCTCTCTCTTGTATATTATTGCTCTGAGGTTTTGACCTTGGAGTAAGAATATATATGGAGAGAGAGATAAATATTTTTACCCAACCTTTACAAATCTTCGATAAATCACTTTCTTTGGGTTTTTACGTCGTAAACCGTGAGAGAGAAATCGACAAGACAAGTTGTCATACAATATCGCACCACTTTTAGGTATGTAAGCATGTCTTCCACGTCTTCGGCGACTCCGCCCACTGCATTTTGTTATGCGACATAGCTCAACAGTTTTTGAGGTTATATCCTATATTTTTGTTGATAACAATACTGTGAAAAAGTGGTTATACAAATAAACGAAACATTATGTCGACATGTGTTATAAATGGATGTAAAAAGGTGTGTCCATGAAAACCCTCGTTACGCCCGAGTCAGGAAAAAAACAACAATCCTGACTACACTGTTTCGTAAAACTATCCCTCCTGGTATATTATTGCTCTGAGGTTGGGGCCATACAAATTGAGCGCTTATGTTCGATTCTCAGAGCAATAATATACAGAAGGGAGTGCTTCTGTACTATCTCTAGTAAGTATTGAAGGTTTTTACCTGACTAGGCTAGACCTGGGCGTAGCTAGGACTAGGGCTGGGGTATTTATACAAGTATTCATAGCAAATGTCGACAATTTTTTTTGTTTATTTATATTACCACTTTTTCAGTGTTGTTATAAACAAAAATATAGCATATGACCTAAAAAACCGTTGAGTTATGACCAGTTTAGTCGCATATCAAAACATGTGGGCGGAGTCTTCGGAGACAGAGAACATTGTTATATACCTAAAAACGTGATATTTTGCGAAATGTTTGCTGTCTCTTTCTCTCTCATGGTGTACGACATAAAAACCCGGAGAAAGTGATTTATCCCAAATTTGCATAGGTTGGGTAAAAAGAATTAGGTCTCCCTCCATATATTGTTACTCCAAGGTTCGAATACAATAGCAATCAGTATTTATTTCCGACAAAACGAGAAGGCTTTAAACAATGCCCATCTTTGTTTTACGCTGCACACTTGTGTTTAATGTACCTAATTGATGAAAAATGGACAAAGAATCGTCTGAATGTTAATTTTATGTGTATTTATACAAGGTTATGTTAATACGGGAACAAAATATCATCAAGAAGTACGCATCAAGAATTAAATCAGAGAATAAGAGTTAAAATAATAATTCCACGTTGAAAATGTTCCTCTTACAGTTACAGTGATTTAACAACATAGCAACAATGAATTTAAATAACGTAGAAGTAAAGCTGTTTTTATGACAACTGGATTATTAACACGATTCCTCGAATTGATTATGACTGACCTTCAACAGATTCTGTACCTATTCTATATATCACGGTTAGTTAACATTATTTATGCTATAGCTAGATAATAGTCATACTTTTTTGAAAATCATGAACACCGAACAAGAGTTCTACTGCCCGGGACCGGTTGGACTGCGACACCCTCAGATGGGATGTAGGTAATTTGATAATATTGTTTTATGGTTTATTTTGTAGAACTCCGTTTAATTTTTTCTTTTTAATCCTCTACAAAAGGATTACGTAGTTATATTTCGATTTTGGCAGGGACGGCCTGCGTAATCGAGTGGTAAGACGCTCGGCTACGAATCCAAAGGTCGCGGGTTCGAACCCGGCGTGCGCAAATAACTTTTATTCAATTAATATGTGTCATAGCACATTTAATCGATATAAATAATATACAGTACGTTTGCGGCACGTTTCAGAGTGGCATATGCTCAAACTACCGCCCTGGTGAAAGACCACCATTTAGAATTGAAACGTTGCTTGAAACGGGTTTAGCCGTGTTTGGTGACCAGATCTGAATAGCCAGGTACTTCCTAACCTTCCTCTTTCCCATCTTTTTCTCCTCCCCTTTATCTTAAAACCTCACAACATACCGCAATTGGAGATGCCATAGTCCCACAGGCTCTAGATGGTAGGGAGCAGTTGGGACTCTTGTGCGGGATTCACTATAAAGAGATAAGAGAATAGGTAGAGGGAAGTTGAAATTCAACTGTATTTTCACATTTGGTCACAAGTCAGGGTAGAATGGCGTAATTTCTGGTCCACCAAATTTTTTGTTTAACCTTCATGTGACTGAAAGGGTACCCGGATACCCCTTTCAATTTACAAAATAGATTTTAAGGTTCCATTAAGTCTAACCGGCTGAAACTTCTTGACATCTCCGCGATATTGAAAATGAACAATTAAACATAACCGTTGGATATGTGGAGGATGGTATATGAGCGGAAAACGCTTAAGTAAAACTTCCGCCTTCTGACGACTGAAAGGGAACCCGGGTACCCTCTTGTGTTTCATATGGAATTTTTAGCTTCTCCATATTTACTAATCATTTTATCTTATCTTAAATGATAAATATAATGTACTGTGGTGTTCAAAGTACGTCACCTGTATCTTTAATACTATTTTTAATCACCTGCTGAATTAAAAACCCCAAGAAAAGATGGTACTGGGTAAAATTCCCACCCACTTCCTTAAGTCTTGAACTGAGTCTAAATATATGACGTCATAAAAGTGGGCCAGTAAACTTCTGCAAATTATGTACTGTAAAAGAAACCTTCATATCAATTTGAAAAACGTGTAGTTTTCTTCAGTCACATAAGGGTAAGTCCTAATAGGTACCACTTCTCCATGGTGCCAAACTGATGAAATGGAATGCTTTGAGCGATGCAGGTGTGTGATATCATCACAACACCTCTATCTTCGTTCTGTCATAAAATACCTCGATCGTGTTGCCTTCAGTTGCCCAATTTTCCTATCATTTAATATTTGGCCATGAGTTTGCTGGAGTGTTGTGTTCATAAAACCGTTAAATTACAAAAACTAAACACCTTCTTTTTTTCTGATAAATTTGTTCTTTGACTGACTTGAGTAACGAAGCCCACACCAGTTACTTGTTTATTTGATTTATTATCTCTCACTGTATTTGACAGTTTGAGACATATACAAGCAAATGCCTGGCTTATCCTTTCGGATAAATTCTAAACTTGGGTTGGTGAAATACGGAATTATTGATTTCTCAGTGCGCCACGGAAAAGAGGAAGGTTCAAAACTAAATGCAATCGACTGTAAAAAGGTAAATAAAATAACCCCCACTTGCCTCCATTGCATCTATTGTTTTGGCTATCAAACGCATCACAATATGTCGACTATGCCAATAAATTTCAATCATGCTATAGGTATGATATATCTCGATTAGCAATGAGAAAAATGGTAACATCCCTTATAATACAGCCTTTAAATTCTTCTAAAATTTAATAACATCTATTCCAGGATTAAATCTTAAAACGGTCCTAATTGCTACTTTAAATATCGCCACTATTTAGAATCGAAACGTTACTTGAAATGGCTTGAGCCGTGCTTGGTGGCCAGATCTGAATAACCAGATACTTCCCAAAATTCCTCTTCCCCATTTCCTTCCACCACTACCTTCAGCCTCACAACATATCCCAATTGAGGATACCATAGTCCTACTGGCTCCAGATGGTTGAGAACACTTTTTGTATTCGATTGTATTGTACTTCGAAACCTACTATCTACCCACTTATTTGTTTTTTTTTCACAATACTTTTTTTTTCAAGATTGACATTCTGGACAGTGGAGAATGATACCCATAATTAGTAGAGTGATGATTGAGGAACAGCAATTCATTGTTTCTGAGTCCACGGCAAGGAATGTTGAACTGGATGAGTTGAAACAGAGAAGGTGAGTCTATAAAACAATTACAGTATAGGTTTGTCTATTTATTTGACATCCTTATAAGTGAAATAATTATGATTGAAATATAAAAAGTAAACCAGCACGGCAGGAGTTGGACGTCGTAAGCGAAGGCAGGCCGCAGGACGCAGGACGCAGACGACATCGACCTGAACGTGTCCGTTAGTGGAATGATAAATGGTTTTGGGTCAAGCAAGCCATTACGTGAAATGATTTAACATTTTTCCCGGTCGTTTCCCAATTTACATAATCTTGATAATTTTACGCTACAATAAAAAGGAAATTTTAATCCGACAAACGTAAACAGTTATCAACAGTCCGATCGAAACATAGTACCGAAGTAATATGTTTGTTTTGTATTACAAACGTATTATACCAACAATTGTATTATACTCGTTTCATATATCTGGAACATCGTTTCGAAGTTCACCCGTGCGTGTGTAATTAATTCAAAAAACCAACGCCGTAAACATATTCAAATCTTTTGTAAATTTAAATGTTGAATTAGTGTTTTTCTTTCCTCTTCCGCCGCGACTTGCTTTTAAACGATCATTATTATTCGTCGAAAGAGACTCGAACCACGGCTGATAAAGCGAGAACCTGAGAGTAATTTCAGGCCGCGGGCTAAATGTTTATCTGACTACTATGCAGATATGTTTTGTGTTTTTTTTTGGTTTTAGCTCCTTACGCGACCATGACCTTACGGCGATTGCCCACCGCAGTACTTGTTACGATTTCGAGAATCATTCATTTAATTAGGATTGCCAATTTGTTAAAAAATCGGTGGAAATCGGTTATGTGGTTGTCACTGACCACAATCATCGCAGTAGTTTATATACAGATATGCTGTGTATTTTTTTATGTTTTAGTTCCTTACGTGACCATGGCCTTACAACGATTGCCCACCGCAGTGCTTGTTATTATTTCGAGAATCATTCAATTAGTTGGAATTCGCAATGTTTTACAAAAATGTCAGTGGAAATCAGCTTTGTGGTTATCAGTGACAATAATCATCATCGCATTAGTGTGTAGAAAGATATGCTTTGTATTTTTTTATGTTTTAACTTCTTACGTGACCATGGCCTTACTACGATTGCACAACGCAGTGCTTGTTATTATTTCGACAACTATTTATTTCATTATGATAAACAATTTCTTACAAAAATTACGGTTGAATTCAGTGTATATGTTGATGTCAGTGACCACAAAGATCGCATTAGTTTACTTTAGGAATTTAGAAACTTTATTATGGAATGCAATATAAAAGTGTTAAGACGTTCACCAGGGTTTAGAGTGAGGTCCTCCGTTATTAATAAATGTCTTCAAATAGAACATAACACCTTTGTTTGTGTTGGAATATGATATCAAAACGCAATAGAATGATAACATATTCTCCATCGCATTGTTTTCAGCTCCAGTAGATATAGCTAGTTTGTTTTTTAACACGTAGGAATTTATAGACAGATTTATTATCTGCCTTTTAGCATGTGTTGCACGTTTATACAGACACGGCTTATCGCGTATCAACGTTCGTCTTTGTACCTCTAGAGATAAGGGTATTAATATTATTATTGTATTATTTATCTCTGGCAATGACATCACCACTGCCAGCCTCATGTTGGAACTTGGTAGACTTACTAGCGTCGCAACACAGACAAATACAACGTCTGGGAGCAGTTAATAATACCTAAACACTAGCAGTCAAACGACACATTCTTGTAAAAAGGATAAAACCAGCTTCATCGGTTCAATTTACAACGCTGATGTCAATTAGTATTTTCATTACATTGACTTATTAGATATACAATTTTAAGTTTTACCTGTATTTATGAAGATA
Source organism: Drusus annulatus (assembly GCA_022651775.1). Lineage (NCBI taxonomy): Eukaryota > Metazoa > Arthropoda > Insecta > Trichoptera > Limnephilidae > Drusus > Drusus annulatus. The sequence goes on along the minus strand of JAGWCC010000354.1, from coordinate 224,588 downwards.
TTCTGTTTTATTATAATACTGCTCTTCTAAAAGAAAACTCTGATTATAATATTACTGTGGTGACACAGGTATTTTGAAATAACTTATGCAACTTGGTTCATCAAACATATTGTATCAAAATTTTATTTTAAGAATTTGAAGTAGGTACTATAAATATATATTTCAATAATACGACAACAAATCTGAATTAATATTAAGACGTCAATTATGTAGCAACATATTTTAAGCATGATTCATTGCATGTATTATTATTGTATTTTTTAGAAAACAGAATATTGTGAGATAACAAATTGATCCATGTATGAAAAGTCCAGGTGCGTGTTTTACTATTGTAAGTTATTTTCTTTCAATTGCTTTTTGTTTAATAGTTTGAGGTAATGTCACATATTTAAGGTTATTTTTTTGTTGTGACAATATGCATCTGCTATTAATCAATCTTAATTATTTTCTGGACGGGTCATATCAATAATAAATACATAATTATATATATATATATAATACAGAAAATATTAATTTTAAAATTGATAATACTGCTTACATTTAAATTATGAAAATATTTATTGATCTGGGAATAAAGCGGTATCTGGTGAAAAAACGTATCTCAAAACAAAATAGGATATTTTCTGTTTATCTACCCACCCACAACTAGTAGGTTATGTAATCAGTTTTTGTATTGTTATAAATATATGGCTCCAAAATGAGTCACCTTAAGCTACCCCTTATAATAATTTTGTATCATCGCCTATAGAACCTTGGAGGAAATGAAGAGATAACTTTGCGAAACAGTGTAGTCAATATTGTTGACTTTATACTGACTCGATAGAAAGAGACAAAGATATATTAAAGGATGTTGGATAGCCTATTAGTTACCGCCCACATGGAATTCGCACATTTTTAATAAATATATTAAAACCTTAGAGTATATAGAGTGGTATCTATCCAAGTATAGTCAGTTTTTGATGATTTTTACCGGACTCGGCGGACCTGGGCGTGGCTAAAACTAAGGCTAGGGTATTTATACATCCATTCACATCACATATCGACATAATGTTTTTGTTTATTCGTATAACCACTTTTCACAGTATTATTATCAACAAAAATATAGCATATAACCTAAAAAATCGTTTAGTTGTGTCAAGTTTAGTGGCATAATAAAAAATGTGGGTGGAGTCCCGCGGTGACCCAGGAGCCCAAGATCATTGTGACAGTACATAGAAGCGGTGTATTATATTTGTTTTTTCTTTCTCTCTCGTGGTGTGTAAAAACCCGGAGAAAGTGATTTATCGCAAGTTTGTATAGGTTGGGTAAAAAGAATTAGCTCTCTCTCCATACATGGTTACTCCAAGATTAGAACACATTAAGTAAAACAATATCAGCACATCATTAAAATAATTTATACAGTCAAAATATCACACAAACACGAATAACAGAATGTTTACCTAGATAACGATGAAAGCTTTTTTGTTGATTTTATGTTAATATATCATTAAAAATGTAAAATTTCTAAAGTTCGGTCAAAAATATTTAAAACTGTTGAAATACCTCTGAAAAGGGAGTTTAAACTCTTTGTTTGGTTTTATTTTATCATTATTAAAATTTTAAAATTATTTTGCTATAGCACATATGTTTGATTAATTTCTGCAAGTATTTTAATCAACGAAAATACATGAAATAAACTCAAAATCCGCTGACGTTAGTTATGCGACTCGATGGTGTGAAGTTAGCGCGAACGGAAAACATTCTAACATACTTAGAAGTGCTGCGATATTATGTGACGACTTTTCTTATCTCTTTCTCCATCGTGGTATTCGACGTAAAACCCCGGAGAAAGTGATTTATCGGAAATTTTTATAGGTTGGGTAAAAATATTAGCTATACCTCCTTATTTCGTTACTCCAAGTATAGAACCAATATGAAAAACCCATTCCTTGTTGGATACCTATATTTATAACGTTAATTATTTGTGTTTTTATTGATATCTCAGGTGAAAATTTTATAAATATCAAATTTCGATTTCGTAAAGGGAAAAATGATTCCCAACAAGTCATCTCTTGATATTTTGATTATCTAACAGTTTTTAAGTACACACAATAATGTATTATTCAATAAACCACAAACGCCATATTTGTCGATCAATATTTTGCAATAACACTTTTTTACAGTCAATATTTTTTGCGACGAAGTTTGTTCCTATACCTCATAAAAAACACCTCCCTCCAGTTCACAGTGTAACATATCATTTATTTAAGTTTGCCTATAAATCATGCTTGGTTTATTTTACGTAAAACAGTTTTTAGCACAATTATGCGCATATTAACTTTATATAATTGAACGTGAGAGAAGCGATCCCCTTAACATTGAGAGTTTGTCCTCGTGGCTAGTTATATGGGCTAAAAATCTCATTTGTTCAGTTTTATGTTATTTCAGTTTATCGTGAAATTATTTCTCTGCCTAGAATTTCGACACATTTATTTTCAGCTTGGAAAGTCATTTACATTTTGAGCTCTGAGATATCCATTTAACCATCAGAAAATGAATTCAGACATGTACCGATTGTCCCATATTTTTAAAAGATCAATTAAAACATATTAACTTTGAAACCTAAATTAAAACTAGAATCCGAAAATAGTGATGTTAGGCGTTTTTTAAAGCACATATCGAAATGAAGTTATACCTTCGTATGAGTTATTTTAATAACGTAATTCAAATAATAGCAGGAAATTTTGTTTATTCCGTAGAACAGCTGGTAATGCATGTAGTCTGTAGAAGATAATTTTAAGTATCCATGTGAGAGATTACATTTCAGAATCGGTTTGAAATGATTTTATCCACTTTCTCGCAACCTCATAGCAATAATATACAAGAGATAGCGCTGTAGAGAGAGCTGTTGTCAGTTTATACGAGGTTTGCCGGACTTGGCTAGACCTGGGCGTGGCTAGGACAAGGGCTGGAGTATTTATACATCCATTCATAGCACATGTCGACATGATGTTTTTGTTTATTCGTATAACCACTTTTTCACAGTATTGTTTAAAAAAATAAATAACATGTAACCTAATAAACCGTTGAGTTACCTCAAGTTATTTTGCGTATCATGACGTGTGGGCGGAGTCAACGGAGACGCGGGACACGAAGAACATTCTAACAATACTCTAAAGCGGTGTGATATTTCGGTAAATTTTTTGTCTCTTTCTTTCTCACGGTGTACGATGTAAAAACCCGGAGAAAGTGATTTATCCCAAATCTGTATAGGTTGGGTAAAAAGAATTAGCTCTCTCTCCATATATTGTTACTTTAAGCTCGCAACATCCTTGCTTCCCTTTACATCATCTCTATTCCAATCACCGGTCGGATTCTAGTGACATTCCCGGACTGACTAGACAATGGTTGTTTTTTAGTTGTTGTTGTTTTTCATTTTGTTTTTATTTTATTTTTTATAGTAAATACCGCACAAGTGTCCCGACCGTCTAGAGCCAGTGAGAATATAGCATCCCCGATTGGGGTATGTTGTGAGGTTGAAGGTAGTGGAGGAGGGGAAGGAGATGGTGATGAGAAAGGTTGGGAAATACCTGGCTATTCAGATTTGGTCACCAAAAACGGTTTAAACAATTTAAAGCAACGCAACGTTTCGATTCTGAATTGTGGTCTTTCATGAGGGCGATACTTAAAGTATCTAACACTCTGGAACGTGCTGCAAATATACTTTATATTATTTTATATTAATTAAATGTCTTATTGGGCAAGAAGAACTCATATAATGTGAACTTAAATTCAGTCAAGTAAGTGAAACCACCATCTGACGGTGATAATGATAAGGCTATTCGATAGCTCTTATGAAGGGTATTTGTATGAGCCCTAGCTAGTTAGAGGATTGCGAAAGAATCAATAAAGTAAAATAAAAAACATATCGAATAGTGTTATGTTTCGTATAATAATTTTATGTATAGAGTGCAGACCACAATTATACGGGCATATGCCTATTTTGGGAGGTCGTAATATGTAAAAAAAATTATCTGTATCATATTTAATAATTTTCAAATATATAAAATGAAATAAATAAAATCTCTCAAAAGTAGATGCCACAGTTCCCCGCGCCACAGTTTGGCGGCGGCAGGAGCTCGCAGCGGCTGGGAGACTGTGCGGAGCCGCAGTTGTCGGCCATGTGGCCAACAACTAATAACACTTTGAGATTTCGCTATTAAATCATCATTATTTCAGTTCACTTAAGATAACCAGTTCAATTCAGGAAAAAAATCACTCCGTTTCGTACAGCATCGTGTGGAGGTCACGGAGTTATAATAATGATAATATCGTCGCTGGAAAGACAAAATGGCTTAAGCGACACTTTCGTCAAAAATGAGTTAAATATGCAATTTTGATCAGTTCTTTTTTCTGCATCGAATGCTCTGACTCTCGTTTGATTCTGAAGACTCTTGTGACCTTTCCATCCAAAATATACTTATTGAATAAAACAATAAACTTTGTACAACACCACTTTATTTGATTTAACCACCAACCAGGTTTCGCTTTACTCAAGCTTCTTCAGGGCTTTTACATCAACTACAGTTTATAGCATGGCAAATAGAGTGATCAGCTTGCTTTACAAGCTCTAGCTCTTTTATAATGAGGTAAAAAATGATTTTCATGTGCAAATAACATTACATACTGACAGATATGACGTATGTGCGTTAACACCATGTGTGACCGTATTAAAAATATGGACATCTGGAAAGAATGCAAGGCTGATGTAAGCTTAATGAATAGGATCAAGAAAGGAACGCTTAGATGGTTTGGGCATGTAGAGCGAATGAAAGAATAAAGGAGTGGAAAAAGAATATATGATGCGAAAGTGAATGGAAGAAGAAGTCGAGGACGCCCAAGGAAGACATGGCTTTTGGAAGAAGGCTCGACTCAAGCGACACAAGTTTGGGACTTTTTTTTGTAGCTTTTTTCACTTCAGATAACTCATTGAGAGCAGGTTTTATTCGTCATTTCTAAACTTTCAAATTTTCCGATTGCGTTCTCCTTATCTCCACGAAATTCGTCTATAAGCCCTAAACCATACATTCAAAGTGTTGTTAGTTGTTACTCCGAGTAATATTTCGTTTTATGGCAGTAATTGAGTACAAGTCGTAGAAAAAAACCAAGAAACCACATAATTACACAAACAGTCGCTAAAATAGTTTTTCTTGCTGGTTTGTGAGAAGTGCTAAGTAGAAACTAAGATTTGAACAGCGCCCTTGAGGTGATTTTTCACAAAAACGGCGCTATACAAATTATCCAAACATTATTATTATTATTGAGTTACTCGAGTTAACTTTTTTTTTTCAAAATCCAACCAAATTAAAATCCATAAGTACTGAAGACTTATGAATTTTATTGTAAACAAAAAAGTAAGCGCTTTAGTGTACACTTCCCAAAATGGCGCTTAAGCCCTTATGCCTTTCCGGCGACGATATTAAGTCACATAGTATTGCGTACTGTGTTTCTTGTCTCAATCAGTCTCTTTGTCTAAGTGTGAGCGGTCATTAGGTTCGAAACAAGTTCATTTATTTAATTTTATATGTCCTCCCAATGATGGGTGATGCAATATGATGTCATTGCAATTCTTCTAATAATGTTACGCTTTGTAACTTTGGTCGTCGACAAAAAAAACAAGCCTCCAGTTTGTTTTTTTTTTATGTGGAGAATGATAATATTAATTGGATATTATAGCACCGCTTTTTTTGTGATAATTCACCTTGAAAGAGATCAACAACCATTATTTAAATTGTGCAAGATTCCCGTTGGGCAACAATAATCATGTCACCTCAGAGCAATAATATACCAGGAGGGAGCGCTTGTGTAGTCAGGATTGTTGATTTTTTTCCTGACTCGGGCGTGGCTAGAGCTGGACTAGGATATTTAGAATATTCCAATAAAAAAAAACATTAGTTATATACATTTTATGAAATAGCTAAATTTAATTACGCTGTCCGATAGGCGGATTGTTTCAGCCCTAGTCCTAATAAATAAAATTATTAATTATGATATTGACAGTTCTGATATTCTCGCCAAAATAAACTTACATGTGCCGACTGGAAATACAAGACGAATTACTACCTTTTTCTGCGACAATTTTAAAACCAACTATCAGGCTCACACACCTATAAATCGACTGCATAGTCTTGAATGTTCATGTATTTGGTGATTCTGACTAACTAACTAACTAACTAACCATCACGCCGTTTCTCCGCAGGGGCAGGCAGAGAGGACGGACCGCCATACAACTCTGTCTTGGCACACACTTCTTGCTTCATTTACATTCATACATCGTCTCATACATACTCTTCTGTTATTCTGACTCTTCACATGACCCGATTCAAGTATTTGATTTACTTGATCGTGCCATGTCTTTCTCGGGCGTCCTCGACTTCTTCTTCCATTCACTTTCGCATCATATATTCTTTTCACACTCCTTTCTTCGTTCATTCGCTCTACATGCCCAAACCATCTAAGCGTCCCTTTCTTGATCCTATCCATTACGCTCATATCAGCCTTGCATTCTTTCCGGATATCCACATTTGTAATACGGTCATACATGGTTTTACGCACATCCGTCTCAAAGATCTCATTTCCACAGCATTCAGTCTACTTTCATCCTTCCTCTGCCAGTTCCATGCCTCATGCCATACATCAGGGTTGGTATAAGTACTCCATTGTGGACTGCTAGCTTCGCTTCTTTGGACAATTTCTTATTTGCCCCAACAGCGTTCAGTCCTCTATTAATGGAGATTCCTGCATTCACCCTTCTTTCAATATCCTTATCAGCCTTTCCGTCTCTTGTAAACATACTTCCTAAATACACAAACTCATCCACTTGCTCCAAGTATTCATCATTCACAACTATATTGCACGCTGTTCTCGTACTCTCTCTTTCAAACACCATCACTTTGGACTTACTTACATTCATCATCAACTCATTTTGCATACATACTTGGTTCATCCTAGACACGAGAAACTGTAAATCTTCCATATTGTCAGCAATCAGCACCGCATCGTCCGCATACAATAGGCAACATACTTTCACATTGTTCATTTTCGCGCCCAAGCCCACACCTTTCAATTCTTGCATACAATTATCCATGTACAAATTGAACAACCACGGTGACATTACACAGCCTTGTTTTACACCTTTTGTGATGTTAAACCACTTCGTAAAATCACCGTTCACTCTAACACATGGAACGCTTCCCTCGTACAAGGACGCGATTGCTTGTATAAGATTTGTGTAAACTCCATACATGGATAATACCTTTATTAGTGATAAAACGGACTCTTCACAAATACATCACTGACATAAAAGAGGCTACCACACAATAGTGAAAAAAATAATAATAAAAATTAAAAAAATAAATATATGTATAAATATAAATATATAATAATATTATTTAATAATATTAAACAATTTTTTAAAATTTTTTAATGTATTATGTACTATCATATAATGCTCCACCTATCAACATAAATACACTGCACAAATTCGTTGTGAAAGCTTACTAGGCCGTAAGAAAATAAATAATGTTTTGTTTATTTGTAAAACCACGTTTTCACAGTATTGTTATAAACCAAAATATAGGATATAATCAAAAAATCTGTTGAGTCATGTCCTGTTATGTTGCATAGCAAAACGTATTTGGCGGAGTCTCCAGAGACGCGGAAGACGGAAATCATGCTTACATACGAAAAGTGGTGGTATATTATGAGAGGACTTGTCTTATCTCTTTCTCTCTCACGATTTACGACGTAAAAACCCGGAGAAAGTGATTTATCGTAAATTTGCATAGGTTGGGTAAAAATATTTAGCTCTCTCTCCATATATATTCGTGCTCTGAGCATGTTACCCTCCTAATCAAGATTAAGTGGGTGTAGAAAAACGAAGACGAATTTGGAGTTCTTGACTCTTCAAGTATAGTTACACAACAAAGCGTTAGCTATTTGAAGCAACGATTCGCTTTTGAATGGTGTTGTCTTAAAGTAACAAGGCGGTTATATTTCTTCATAAAGAGACGGCCTCAAGGTCAACTACCACACACAATAGGGTTATTGTTCAATTGAAAGCAATGAGTTAATTGATTTTTTAAGTCCCTTGAAGCACCTTACCTTACCTTATTATGACAATACTAAAAAAACTCAGTATGGCAAGGGTAAAATTATGTATAAAGAAAACAGATTAAATTATTTTAAAACCATTATATAATTAATATTTCGTCATCCTTCCGTCTACATCACAAAATATAATTTAAAAGCAAAGTTTTTAAAATATTAATAATAAAGTGGTTTTAAACTAATTTTATATGTTTCCCTTATAAATATGGCAAGCCACAACGTCAATGCTTTTTACGAATATGCAAAATTGTGTGGTGTACTTTTAAATGGGCCAACGTCAAAAAATCAAGGTTTTCGTGAAGCAGCGACGTGATTATTTAATATTTATGTATCTTCTTAATAAAGAAAAATATGAAAAAAATACTCTAAATGATTTCAAGTGATTATAGTAAAATCGGTAATTCGAAGAAAATACCTTTTTAGTGATTTTATGAACAGCGTGATCTGATAACAGAAGAAATAACGACGCACAAATAAAGTAAAAGTAAATCATTTTAAAAAATATATTACAGAAAAAAAAGTAATAATTGTTGTCGAATAACACATGACTGGTAAGTTTCGGAACCATACGCTATTGCACTGATTATTGAATGAATTTGTGCATGCCTGTATTACTTATAATCAATACGTCATTAAACTCTAATAATCAGATAAAAAAAAATATTTCGCAACGTCAGACAACGACCTATATAGTTTTCCAGTAGGTTCCACGTAGGTAATATAAAATGGGAGGTGTAATACCATCGATTTAACGGTTTTAAATTTTGTATTTACACCCTCAAACAAAGGGAAATATAAATAGGAACAGCCAACCAACGCATCGACATACAACCAGTCATCGGAATTCATATAATAATGAATTAAGCTTGTACTTAGATACCAAACCTAATTAAGGATCAACATTTCCGTCCATTCTTTTGTCAAAGACTAGGGTAAGACCATCTTAAAAATACCATAAATTAATTGACTTATGGTAATTAGTTCAAAATATTTAAATGAGAACAACATCAACTTGTTGATTATATCAGATAAGATTAGGCATTAATTGACTCACGTGTAAAATTTAAAATTGCGCATCATAATCATATAAATTTGTTGCACAACGAGATGTAATATAGCAGTTAGTAATATTTAATCAACTGCTTAGAATTAAAATAAGTTACCAAATTTCAGAAGATAAGTTTTCCGTCGCGTTTTAACCGAACCTTACTAAAGTGGTGTTGAAAATCCGGTTTTTATTTAACGTCATGCCCAATAATATCTAGAAATGCAACATTAAAATGACTTTACACTCGACAAAAGCGGGGATTTGCTCGAGATTCGCATTTAAATCAACTGTAACGAATCTGTAAGAATAATATCAAACTAATATAAATGTTTTGAATGAATGACCTCGGAATGTAAGTAATTTTTCTAAAATATTTTAGATTATTAAAATTAACAATGATTTCCAATACTTGAAAATCGTTTTTCAGCAATAATAAAAGCGGATTTTATTTTCTGTGTGATTTGTTACTTCCAGAGATATTCCTCGGAAAACATTTAGGATTGTAGTAATACTAGTTGTTAGTTGTTACCCGTGTGTAACTTGACTTCCAATGTTATCTAACACAGCGATCAAAAACTAAAGATTTGAATATTAAATGTGACTCAATTGTTTTTTTTTTTTAATATATCATAGGTAAGGTACCTACATAATAAGTTGTCTGGATTTGAAAGGATTCATTTATAATTTGATAATTTTCAACCATAGTTGAAATTTTGAAAATTTTAAACACAAAAGATTTTAAAAAATATATTCGTAGAATACGATCACTTCGTGGTTTGACATACGAGTATTTACAGAAATGAGAAAAACAACTCTGTTCCTTTGTTATAACTGAAATGTTATCCTATTGTTTTGTTATTTTATACTATATTTTTTTCTCCCTCTGTATGTATATATAACTGCACACTTACCGCGTATTTTTGGTTTGGTTAGATTTTGTACCCTGATGATGCTTAGGCTAAGAGAAACCGGTCGGTCATAAAAATTAAAATAATATCCGTGGTCTTTACAAGTTATTTTTTCATTTCTTTAAAATTGAATGAACATCTCGGGCAGAACACCCTTCTAGGCAGATGAATTAAATACTGTAGATACGTTACTAAGACAATGCGCCTGGTTGCACTAAACCAAGTCAACGAGACATACCTTCGAAACAAGCTTCATATAGCTATCTCTTCCGCACACACATATTCTTTGAATGGCTATCCATTTTCATACGCGGGTGAAACATTTAGTGGTGCAATATTAGCGGTGCTACATTTTTCGTAAGATTTGTATGAATATTAGGTGTCTTGTATTTTATGTCTGTTCTAGGCTTGCTACAGAAAACTTGATCATATGCCCCTTCTGTACGCCTTGCGGCGAACATTCGTTTTTTCAACCCACCTTTTGGCCTTAAATAAATAACAGGAATTTATCAAGTTATTCATTTCACGACAATCATGTCTACTTTCCTTCCGAGATAGTAGGTTGATTTTTTGAAAATTATCTATTTACGTAATATGTACCTGCCGAAAATTCTTCGTAATTGATTACACACTGTATGATTCAAATCATGTTGAAATAATCGCTATGGGAAACACATTGGATGTTTATTCGGTCGGTATTCGATAGTAATTCTCGAACAAATTGTAAATATATGAATAATAGTATCTGAATGTATTTTTGCACACGAGAGCTTTGCCATATAATAAAGGTCACTGTAAAATAAATATTTTAGATCTCTAAAAAAACGGGTAATATTTTTAATTAACACTAAATAGTTTTGGGTTCAACTGAAAATTAAAGTTAAATTAATTTATTAAAAATTATTTATATATTTTGTACAATATTAAAGTGATTTCAAACTAAATATGATATTATATTTTATAATATAATGTCAAGCCACAAAGTGTTTGCTTTCTTTAAAAATTTATAAATAATTTCCTTTGAACGTACGATCTTACGAGGAACTTTTCTAATTTGAAACTGATTTTAATAGAAATGATCATATTTACAAAATTATATTTTCAAATCCCTACCTACCTAAAAAAAGTATCTGCCTTTTTTTGTATTTTAGCAGACTTTATTCTATATTTGAAATAGAAACTAATGTTTTTTTTTTGGCAAGTCAAGTAACATTCCATTATTTTTCACAGTGTACTAATATATATAACTAATATTTTTACATGCTACACTATAAACCGGAATCATTATAACTATTTTTAGTCCTAAAAAATTTCGATAAACATATCTTCAATTTAAATTTCCATTATTTTGATAAACATATCACTTGTGGTTTGACATGTATTCAAAGAAATTTAAAAAAAAACTTCTTTAAAAGTCCACGGATATTATTTTAATTTTTATGACCACAAAATTAAAAATAATATTCGTGGTCTTATACCAAGTTAATTTATCATTTCTTTAAAAAAAAAAGTTGAAATTACCACTAAAACAACATTTTTTATTGATTAACTGGGTTTTGCCTTGGATGACTACATGATTAGTATTATTTTAGAAGTCATTCCAAATACTCGTGAAAACAATAGTATAACCGGTATACGAGTATACCGATTAGTAGCTGACTGGACAAACCCGTCGCTTCCCGGAAACCCGGGAGACTTGGGTTCAATTCATCTGATAGCTAAGTCCTCCATCATTGCACAGACAACATTTTCCGCTTATTATGATAGCAGTAGAAGTTTTTTTATATTGTCAGGTTGTTCGTAACCCGGGAATAAAGAAACAACAACAAAAAACGTTCAAGGCAAGAAAAAAGTGAACACCGCACAAGAGTCCTAACTGCTCCCAACCGTCTAGAGCCAGTGGGACTATGGCATCCTCAATTGGGGTATTTGTGAGGCTAAAGGTACTGGGGAGGTAAAGGAGATGGAAAAGAGAAAGGTCAATAAGTACCTGGTTATTCAGATCTGGTCAAAAACACGGCTAAAGCTATTTTTGAGGAACCTTTGGTGGTCGTGGTTGAATGGTGGTCTTTCACCAGGGCGATACTTGGAGTATCCACCAGTCTGGCTTAATTGACAATAAAATAAAATGATGGGGTTCTTTTTAAATAAAATAAAAGCAAATATTCGGGTAAGAAGGCATTTATGTATTACTATTATTCTCGGAGTAGGAAAATACATGGAGAGACAGTTAATATTTTTACTCAACCAATACAAATTTGCGACAAATCACTTTCCCCGGGTTTTAACGTCGTATACCATGAAAGAGAAAGATACAAGAGACAAGAGAAGTCTTCACATAATATTGCTGCACTTTTAAGTTTGTAAGAATGTTTTCCGTTCGCGCTAACTTCACATCATTGAGTCGTATAACTTACGTCAACGGATTTTGAGATTATTTCCAATATTTGTGTTGGTTAAAAAACTTGCAGTGGTTATACAAATGAATCAAACATGATGGTTATTTATGCAGACATGTCGATTTACGTATTTTGCAAATATTTTTTGATTATTTCTAAGTACGACACGTGTGTATTAAAATATTTTAACCTTTTTCGTAAATTCATTAATTCTTCTGGGAGAGATAAAAAATATTGTAATAATGAATGGTGACAGACAAATATAATGTTATGTACAAAATATTTGGTTGGTTTCATTATGTTGGGAAGTTAAAACATAAAAGTTTGTTTTTTCTTTGCCCAGTGCTTTCAGTATCAAAAATGCAAACAGTATTGGGTGAACTTGCCTTTATGAAACGCACTGATTCATTTCACTGCCTCTGGGAAAATAATTAACGAGTGCCTTCACATGGATGAGTGTAAAAAACTTTAAGTTTATCGGAAAGTTACCCCGTGTTACAGTTTAACAGGGGAGGAGGTTACGCTTGACAAGTAAATATCTGAAGGGAAAGTAAAATTATCTTCTATCAAAGGAGAAAGTTCTTCGTGGTGTTTTTTAGTTAAAAAATAAAATAAGAAGAGGGTAGGTACCTTGGAGTAAAGATATATGTAGAGAGAGCTAAATTTTTTTACCCAACCTATACAAACTGTTACTCCGGGTTTTTACGTCGCGCACCATGAGAAAGAAAGAGACAACAAAGTTTCTCAAAATTATCACACCGCTTTAAAGTATTGTAAGAATGTTCTTCGTGTCCCGCGTCTCCGTTGACTCCACCCACACGTTTTGATATGTGACATAAATGGACATAACTCAATGGATTTTTAGGTTATATGCTATATTTTTGTTTATAGCAATACTGTGAAAAAGTTATTATACGAATAAACAAAAACATTATGTCGACATGTGCTATGAATGGATGTACAAATACCCTAGACCTAGCCACGCCTAGGTCAAGCTGAATCCGGCAAAACTCATCAAAATTGACTACAGCAGCGCTCCCTCTTGTATATTTCATCTATGATGTAGGTACATATTATATGTACAATAAAAAGTTAAGTGCGCACCTTAATAGCCTCTGTAACCTTTATAATTTAGGTTTTTTTTTGTCAAGTAGCAACACTGTTTTATTCCATACAATTATTTTTATTTTTTGTGAATACCGCACAAGAGTCCCAACTGATCTCGACCGTCTAGAGCCAGTGGGACTAAGGCATCCCAAATTGGGGTATGTTGTGAGGCTGGAGGTGGTGAGGGAGAGAATTTATAATTATAATAATGATAAAAGCGGCATGTTCCAGAGTAGTAGATACTCTCAGTATCGACCATTCAAAATCGAAACGTTGCTAAAAGTGACTTTAATTGTGTTTGGTGACCAGATTACTTCCCAACCTTCCTCTACACTACCATCAGCCTCACAACACACCCCGATTGGGGATGCCATAGTCCCAGTGGCTCCATACGGTTGGGAGTAGTTGAGACTCTTAAGCAATATTCACTACAAGAATACGCTTCAATAAAACATTCCATTCATCCTAGCCTTTGACCGATAAGATAGGTGACATTTGTATGTCTTCAATTAACGTCATAGGTGTTTTTATTCAATTGACATTATTTATAGGTATAATCAGGTAATATATTTATCTAATAATAGACAGGAAAAAACCTGCTCAATAAGAGAGCAATCTCCGTAGATTACCATTTGGTAGGTACACGTATACAAAGATATGAGTTACGTATCATATATAAGTTCTTCAAATTTATTGATTTTACATTTACTGGCGCAATTCATTTTATTTATTTTCATTTTCATTCCAGCAAAACTGGGTGGATGGTTCAATACCCAATCTGCCATATTACATGAGCTTAAATATTTTTTAAAATACATCAATATATTAATTAACTAACTAACCTACCATCACATAAGCAGAGAGGACGGACCGCCATATAACTCTGCATTGGCACAGACTCCTCGCTTCATTTACATTAATACATCGTCTCATAATACATTTTTGTTACATATTCTGACTCTTCACATGGCCCGACTCAAGTATTTGATTCACTTTATCGAGCCATCTCTTCTTCGGGCGTCCCCTACTTCTTCTTCCATTCACTTTCGCGTTATATATTTGTTTCACACTTATCTCTATATTCGTTCGTCTGATTGAATATGATATATTAATATGTGTATTTCTATCGATTGCGAAATTCTTCAGGAAATTAAGTTATGTACTCATTCCTTAGGAACTTCTGGAGTACCAAGCGATGATCGGTGTACAAATATTCTTTCAGAAATCCCAATCTCACGTATTTTAAGAATCTAGAAAGCTAAAATAAGGAAGAACAAGTAAGAAGGAGCAAGACAAATCTAAAATGAACTAAAAGAAGCAAGAGGATGCTAAACTTATTTATTTATATACTAACGGACTATTGTCCAATTCCAAAATAAAATACATAACACGAAATGAGAAAAAACAGCAACAGAGAAAGAACATCACATACATAATATTTGAATGAAGCAATGACAAAAAGGACAAAAATTTACATTAGAAAGAACATTCCAGTCAAAGCCAAGGTCAAGTCAAGGTTTTGGTATAGTCGTAAAGAATGACAAAAATCATTAAATTTAGACTGGTACCAAAAATTTCAAAACCATGACTTGAGTTAGCAAGTCTCGACATTCTGGACAGTGGAGAATGATACCCATAATAAGTAGAGTGATTATTGAGGAACAGCAAAATGAAGCAACAGGAAGCATAAATTAGAAAGAGAATATTAAAAGAAGAAATAACAACGCTCAATCCATCCCATCATGAACCTTTACATTCCTGTATTGGCGGATTCCTACTAGCTGGGGTGATACATTCGTATCGTATCGTGTGACATATATTAAACACCCCTCTATCGTCATCGTCGACAATACGTTAAGAATGCCTTGTATCTGTGTGATGTAAATATGAAGTGTGAATCATTACGACTGGGACAGTTTCCGCGTCAGCGTAATATATGCAAATATTTTAAAATTCTTCGCGAAATACCTCATGTGGCGGGTTATCTTTATCATACCACAAGTTGAACATAAACATGAAAAGGGATAATATTCCTTTCTACTAGTTTTGTCTTGACACACACGTCAAAAGGGAGATAGTGAGTAAATCGCGAAGTAACGTAGTCAGAATAGAATTTTAGACTTTTTTTACGTATGAGCGAAAAATACCAGTATAGTTTTAGCATCCGTTAGCGCCCCACAACGAACTATCTACAGAAGACGACTTAGCGTATTAATACCATCAGATACTGTTCATAGTCATCATACTGAATGCGTACAAAATCGCTTCTTACGCGGAATTGCATGGAAATCAGGGCGAGAAAGAGGCAATTATTCATATTATGACGAAATTGAACGAACATTAAAAAAATCTTCATTAGAAAAGCGTAGGAAAGACTATGATTTAATTTAAATTGGAAGGCTAGATTGACCATTTTTTAAATTTATTTTGGAAACTAATAGTTGTTATAAATATAAAGTATAAGCCTCAGAGCAATAATATACAGGAGGGAGCGCTTCTGTACTATCTGCAGTCAGTATTGATGATTTTTGCCTGACTCGGCTAGACCTGAGCGTGGCTAGGACTAGGGTATTTATACATCCATTCATAGCACATGTCGACATAATGTTTTTGTTTTTTTTGTAAAGCCATTTTTTCTAAAATATAGTGTATAACCTAAAAAACCGTTGAGTTATGTCCAGTTACGTCGCATATTAAAACGTGTGAGCGGAGTCGCCGGAGACGCAGGAGACGGAGAACATTCTTACATACCTAAAAGCATGGTGTACGACGTAAAACCCCGGAGAAAGTGATTCATCCCAAATTTGAATAGGTTGGGTAAAAATAATTAGCCTCTCTCCATATATTGTTACTTCAAGGTATAAACATGAAAAAAAACATATTTTAGACAAGTTGAGTTCCATCAAATTAATTATAGTACCTAGGTACATAATATGTATTACAGATTATATACATAAAAACAGTTTCCGTATTATTAATATAATCAAGTTAGTGAACATGATTTTAAGAAATAACAGCTTGGGTTTATGCATATATATTTATATACTATTAAAATAAACAATTATATATATTTTGATCAATAACGAGAAAAAGTGTTGCTAAAGTGTTTATATAATGAGTATACAATTAATGACCAATGTTAAAGTTTCAAGTTGAGTACTCAATCAATGAATCACTGCTGAATGCAATCGGTAAGCCTCATGCAAACTGAATCAGAGAAATAATTCGGGTCGTCCACGCATCGTTGTACACTTGAAGGAACAATATATGGAGGGATAGCTAATTTGTTTTACCCAACCCATCCGAAATTGTAATAAATCACTGTTTCCGTGTTTTTACATCGTACACCATGAGAGAGAAAGAGACAACAAATTTCTTAGACGGCTTCTATATACTGTCGTAATGTTCTTAAGCTGGTTATTTTCGCTGGTTAACGGCAGGACTCCTCCCACATTTTATATTTTGCCACTAAACTTGACACAACTAAACGGTTTTTTAGGTTAGATGCTATATTTTTGTTGATAAAAATACTGTGAAAAAGTGGCTATACGAATACACAAAAACATTATGTCGATATGTGATATGAATGGATGTATAAATACCGTAGCCTTGGTCTTAGCCACGCCCATTTGCCCCGAGTCATGTTAAAATCATCAAAAACAAGTCCAATACTGACTTCACTGGCTTTGGCTTGGGCTACCTCTTGTATACTCTAAGGTTGTACACGATTTCACCTTACGCGTTATATAAAAAAAAATAAACGTTATTTAAAAAATGTCGTGGATTTCGGAATATATTGCCATTGAAATATTGGCATTATGAAAATAATGGAACAGTGGTAGACTCTCAGTGTCGCCCTAGTGAAAGACCAACATTCAGAATCGAAACGTCGTCGCGTCGGTTGAAACGGGATAAGGCGTGCTTGGTGACCACATCTCGGTACATCCCTTTCTTCCTCTTCCCCATATAACTCCCATCTCCACCCGCTTCAAACTTACAATATACATCCTAATAGGAGATGCAATAGACCCACTGGCCCCGAACAGTTGGCCTATGGCAGGACTCTTGTGCGGTATTCACATTTAATAAAAGTGTTTCTAAGAGCAGGTATCGACAATAATGCTAATGCCTGCTTTACATATTCAGAGAAACTTCTCGAGGCAAGGATATCCGAGTGCAATCCCTTCACTCTTGTATCGCGCATTTGTTACTTAAACTATTACCATGACCAGTGCTTCCTGCTCACATTTTCCCTTTCCACAGTGGTGGTTCGCATCGCATTCGTTGACAGTAATATAAATAACACACATAATAAGAAAATATATACCACCAGAATGTCTATTTTTTTATTTCAGATCTTAAGGGGGTGCTGCAGTTTCTTGAGTTCATAATATTAATATTTGGATGGTTTGTATAGCGCCGTTTTTGTGAAAAATCACTACAAGGGTGCTGTACAGATCTTATTTTCTATTATTAGATATTAATTCCTAGTTTAGCAGGTCCCATCAGATAGACACACTTATTAACCAAAAATTATAATTATGATTTTTATTTTTTTATTTCATATATTTTTTTCCGAGTTAGGGCGGGCATTGGAATGAAATTAAAAAAATGGACTTTAAATGAAAAAATGGTACAGTACAGGATTTGGTTAAAAATTGTATATCTAAAGGTGATTCGTCGAGAGACAGATTATGTTGAGATTATTTTAATGAATTTAAGGATATGAGAGTCTGAAAAGGTAAGTTTGGACCGAAATTCTGTTGGGCTCGTTATGCATACAATATTTTTAAAAAATCGAAGGAAGCAAATACTTGGGGGTGTGACATTGTATATTAAATAAAACAATAAACTTTGTAAAACACCGCTTTATTTGAGTTAATCACCAACCAGGTTTCGCCTTTCTCAAGCTTCGTCAGGGCTTTTACATCAACGTGATCATCAAGTTGATGGAAAAGCCCTGACGAAGCTTGAGAAAAGCAAAACCTGGTTGGCGGTTAACTCAAATAAAGTGGTGTTTTACCAAGTGTTTTGTTTTATTTAATATAAAACAATTATCATTCATAAATCTTATAACATTAGTAGGATATTGAATGATAGAAAACAAAAAAGCAATATTAAAACATCAATATAATTGTGTTATTCATTGTGTGAAGAGTGATTTTTCGAAGTGCCTTAAGTCAACGGTCCATTTAGTTCAAATGGGTCTAAGTCATGGCGCATGCAATGATTCATTACTGTTTAAAAATGGCGGGTCTGGCAGGTGTTCTGCACGTAATGATTTAGAGGATGATTTTAATAATACTAAAATTTTAACTTTATTCCACTATTCTTTAGAAAAGAATTTAAAAAAAAACAACAACCACAATAAAATGGAGTTCCACTACGAATTAACAGTTTCAAAATTAAAATTAATGATTTAGAAAGGATCACAGATCACACTTCTAGTCATTTTTTTGTTCAGTGGTTACAATGTTTTACGTAATGTTTTAGGCTTAGAGTATACTAGAGGTAGCCCAAGCCAAGGCAGTGAAGTCAGTTTTGGACTTGTTTTTGATGATTTTAACATGACTCGGCGCAAATGGGCGTGGCTAAGACTAAGGCTACGGTATTTATAAATCCATTCATATCACATATCGACATAATGTTTTTGTGTATTCGTATGGCCACTTTTTCACAGTATTTTTATCAACAAAAATATAGCATCTAACCTAAAACCGTTTAGTTGTGTCAAGTTTAGTGGCAAAATAAAAAATGTGGGCGGAGTCCCGCCGTTAACCAGCGAAGATAGCCAGCTTAAGATCATTGCGACAATATATAGAAGCGGTCCAAGAAATTTGTTGTCTTTTTCTCTCTCATGGTGTACGATGTAAAAACTCGGAAAAAGTGATTTATTACAATTTCGGATGGGTTGAGTAAAACAAATTAGCTATCCCTCCATATATTGTTACTTCAAGGTTTTAGGAATTATCGGAGCAACCAGACGTGGGCCTGAATTTATCCTGATCTGAATGTGTACTGATCAGTAGACACCGAAATGCCTATGTTTAGAAATATGCCGTTTTAATGGAAAAAGGTTTAATGAAATAATGTACATCCTACGCGTTAATTTCATGGTGAGATTTAATGATTTGATGCAAACCATATACATTCAAATGAAGTTGCATTCAAGCTTTATTGTAATATTAATCATAGAAATAATTTACAGTCTTCAAAATATTTGAAAATAGAAAACATGCAACAAAATATAATTAACTTATGACTTCAGAGCAATAATATAAAAGAAGGGATACCTTGTGTAGTCAGAATTGTTATTTTTTTCCTGACTTGGGCGTGGCTAGGGCTAGGACTAGGGTATTTATACATCCATTCATAGTACATCTCGACAAAATGTTTTGTTTATGTGTATAACCACGTTTTTACAGTATTTTTATCAACAAAAATGTAGGATATAACCTGAAATTCCCGTTGACTTATGTCCTGTTATGTCGCTTGACAAAACGTAGTGGGCGGAGTCGCTGGAGACATGGAAGACGGAAAACATGCTTTCATTCCGAAAAGTGGTGCAATAATATGTGACAACTTGTCTTATCTCTTTCTCTCTCGCGGTTTACGACGTAAAAAACCTGGAGAGAGTGATTTATCGTAAATTTATATAGGTTGGGTAAAAATATTAAGCTCTCTCTCCATATATATTCTTGCTCTGAGGTTATGACCGAGAATCGAACTCGGGACCTCTACTCTATCAGGGAGTACCGTTCTACCGACTAAACTACCTTAACCAATTTGTTGACCACTTACGATTTTGGCCATCTTTTAAATCATTTATATATTTTTTGAAGATTGTTAATATTGATTCAATAATTAGTAATACAATATACATAATAATATCAGCGTACATAAACTGTAAGTCTCGTAATAATAATAATAAAATTTGGATGATTTGTATAGCAACGTTTTTGTGAAAAATCACCTCAAGGGCACTGTACAGATCTTATTTTCTAGTTGATAATAATTCCTAGTTTATATGAATATTTATTTAAAGATTAAATATACAGGAACATACTTACCTGGTAGGTCCCATTAGTAATTATGATTTTTGTTTGATTTTTTTTTAAATGTATTTTAACGAAGTACAGGGTTAAAAAATTATTAATATAATTGAGTTTCATAGATTTCTAATTTAATGTAAAGAATATTATTTTATCCTCTTTATTACCGATTAAAGTTGATTTTAGGAAAAAAAAAACGGTGTATTGAGTAGGTAAAAACAAATTTATTTTTGGAGATTTTCAGTTAATTATTAAAATAAAAAATCTTTTAAACCAACATTTAAAAAAATGGACACAAATAACCAGTGGCGGCTCGTGACTTTTTAGTTTACTAGAGAGCTAGGATTAATAAATACCAGTTTTTGGTGTTGTTGTAGCCAAAAAAAAATTGTTTTGCTTTGTGAAGATTTTCAGGATTTTTCAGTTTTAGTGCTACAACGTAACCAACCATCACACCGTTTACGACTTTGTCTTACTATAAACAGTCAAAACTGTCAGTTGCTTTACCATTGCTCCTCAAAAATTATTATTATTTTATAGTCAAAAGTGAACCGCACTTCTTCACAAGTGACTTAACCGTAAAAGTGTTTCCCAGTCCACCAAATCAATTAATTTAATTGTGTTAACAAGTGTACTTTTAAAATATCAAAACGAAAATCTAAATTTGCATTGAAATATTTACTAGAACTGTCATTTCATTGAAAACAGGAAGATAAAGGACCAATCACAGGACCCCGCAGTGAGGTCATTTGTCACCAGTTTTTCGAGGGTCAATCAAAACCGTACGCGGTGTGTTCATATTTCATCACTTGATTATTATGTATTACATTGATTATGGCGAAACCCGCGCATCCATTGTAAAATAATAATTGTATCATCAGATCTATGTAACACGAACGTGGATTTAACAGTTTTAAAAAATGTGAAATAATTGAGTGGTTACGGCATCATTTGTAAATAAAAATTCGAATCTCTGACCTCCAAAACTTCAAATAAACTTCGGAGCATTTTCAAACTTCGTAAAAAGTTCGATTCAGACTCTGCGCATGACCAAACCTCCGACACTCTGCGCCCATTGGCCGGAGCCCTCCGCGGGGAGGGAGACGAAGGGGGCTAGTAAAGGCTCAGTCAATTATTATTATTCTACTCCGTCAGTTGGCGAAGGAACGCCTAACGTGCAGGTCGTCTTTCGTAGGGCGTTTTACCAAACTGGAACGTCGGGAAAATACTCGTATTTCGTGAGGGGACAATTTATTATTATTCGAGGTGAATGCATCAAGTGGTGTTACCGGGGTGCTGTGAACAGTGTTCGAAATATTCAGTTCAATAACTGTAAGTTTATTTTAAAGGTTTCAAAATTTGTTTTGTGCTGTTCTATTTTATTTTGTAAGTTGCATTTTGAGAGAAAGTTTTTCAGTCATATTTTTTGTGACTTGTGCAAATTCGCGTTTTTTTTTTACTGTTTTTTGTAAAGTTATAATCATTTTCTTTAATAATATACCTGCACTTATTTTAAGTGATTAGATTGAGTAAAGTTTTTTTGTTGTTTTAAAGGAATAGATGAATGCAGTTTTTAGTGGTTTATTTTTAAGATAGAATTATTATAAAATCAATTGAAAGCTCGAACGTTCGTGAGAATTTTACAAATTGGAAAGAAAAGTTTTTTTACCTATTTAAAAAAATATATATGTTTTATCCCATTGCTAGTTTACACTACGTGAGTCAGACTTTAGTAGAAACATTTTGACTTAGTTAGCGATGAAACGTACAAATTAGCATATTTTTTAAACTGAGTTAAAAAAGTGCGAACATATACCTAGTAGCATACATTTATGTTTGTGAACTTCGATATTGCACAAGCAATCATCACTATTTTGACTCGGTGATTGACAAGTTGGAACCTGAGTAGATAAGACTGAATTAGGATTTATTTTTATTTCTAACTCATTTTTGGAAGAAAAAGCACAATGATACTCTTGATTTTCTGAAATTTGAATTAAGGTTTCCACCATATATTTTTGAATAGGTACTAAAATAGTGCAGTTCATTGGATATAGTGGAAAACGCTTACAGAATTGATACACATTAAAAAAATGCATTTTCTACTTTAAAAAAAATGCGCTTTTCGGTTCGTGCGAATCGTCACGTCGCTTCACATCAAATCGATAGGTAGGTACAAAACATATTGATGCAATACATAATTCATATCCTCGAGTATCATGGATATTAATTTATTATTTATATGCTGTTAATAATTCAGTGAAATACGAATGACATGTGCGTTAGGTTTAGAGTGGAGTTACTTTACAAGTGGCTAGATTATTATTTTAAATAAGTGAAAAGATCAGTTTTAAACTGAGATTGTGTCCCATTAAGCGACTACCCCGTCATAGTGTCTTAACCTAAGCTTTTTTAACTATCATAAGTGGAATTAGTTTGTATCTCAGGCCTCTGCTTGGATCAAATCCCCAATCTCTGGTTCTAAAACCGTGTGTGCTCCCCGGCCGAGAGAAATCTAAAATAACACCCATTTACTGTTATGAAATGGAATAATAATAATTCACTCTAAGAGTCTATTCGGAGTTTATTACCGAATGAAATATAAGTTAAGTCGTGCTACTCTGAGACAACCGTTCAAAAGCTTAAAAGTAAGTAATCCAAAAGCTCGTTTAGTCAAATTCAATTATATTGATTGTCGAGTCGCTGGGTGTTGGTTCGAGCTTCGAGCCATTAACATTGCGACGTTTTAATTAATGGGTTGCAATAATTGGATCTGAATGGAAAGTAATAATTAATCCGCGAGCAGACTAAAATAAGACATTTTAAAGTGAAAGCTGCGGAGTCGGCTTAAAGTTTTCCAATCTTCCCTTCAGCATTTTTTCCCCTATGAATATTAAAACATTGAGGGGAGCGTATCGAACATAATTGGGAATTAATTTCATATTGTTTAGGTACACTTTTTCACTGAAATATTTACGAGGTAGGCGATTAAATGTCGCTTTATAGTTTATACCAGGCAGGTGGATTTATTTCGGCTTTATCTTCAATGACATACGTTTTGTATTTACAAATGTCCGGCGATATGATGTACTTGGAATGCGATGCGCTTGTATCGAACAGGACCGACATTCGTCACTAAACTGGACATATTTATTTCACAACAAATTAACCACGGAAATAAATCATATTCGATTAAGTGTTTTTGATAAGAAAATGCGAATACCTTTATAATAATATTTGGATAATTTGTATAGCGCCGTTTTGGTGAAAAATCATCTTAGGGCGCTGTGCAAATCTTCATTTCTACTAAATAATAATTCCTAGTTTATATAAATAGGAGTAATATAAATAGTGGAGTTCTTGCAAACGTAGAATAGTTAGTATGAACGTGAATTCAAAGTAAAATTATAACACTTCAAGTTAGTACCTACCTCTCCTTCGATTATTAGAACTTTCAGTTCTGATTTAGATTAGTTGCTCATTAAAATAACTTTATAACGATATTATTGGTCTGTTAGCATATAAGCAATAATTTCCGTTGTAACAATGTGTGCCAAAGAATGAAATAAAATGAAGGTAAGTTTTCTTTTTACAATATTTTTTTGATATTCACAAATATAATAAAAGGGGCATGAAAAAAAATTAGACTACCAGAAAAGAATAAAGCCAACACACAAAATAGTTTACTATATAAAGGGATGAAATCTTATAATGCGCTGTCGGAAACCATCAAAATTATTCATATAAATAAATTCAAAATAGCCTGTGAAAACTGATTAAAATGCATTTAAATCAAAATTATAGATAGTATATAAGTCAAAAAGAAAATGAAATAATTAGCTACTTGTAAATTTAAATAAACTAATATAAAATTAATAAAACTAAAAACTTTTTTTTTGTGAAATATTGAATTAAATATGCAATTCGATGCTACCACACATTTTTCCAATCTTATTTGAAATCCCATCTGCAGATACCACCAACAAAATATGTAAATTCTTAGATAATTTAAAAGAATTTCTTTTAATCTAATATTGATAATAATTTGTATAAAATACTACAATCATGTCGTATGTACGAGGATGTCAGTTACGCGTATGATATGTAATTAATTAATCATTAATTTATTCCAAATTATCAAATAACTAGTGAATTTCTTTGCTTTTCATAATAATGTTTTTTTTTTAAATTGAAATGAGTACAAAAAATACATTTTTGTTATATTATTCCCACATAAAAAAACGATAGAATTATAAAAGAAAAAGGAATCATATTTTTTACAAATGCACACAAATTTTAAAAGGGAGTTCAAAATAAAATGTGACAAAAGAGTAAATACATTAAAAAGTTACTGCTAAGAGTAGAGATTAATTACATTAAGAAAGATATTCAACAGAAAGGATATATCACCGATTTAAAACGAATTAGATGCATAATTATGTTTTAAATTTCAATAAATTCCACTGACCTGACCCATTGCAATGAAAAATAGAATTAAGTCCTTAGTTAATATAACTTTGTCAAATATACAAATTAAAACGCATGCGTTTGTAAAACACGTTTTTATTGTATACGTGTTAACACGTATTTATAGTATAAGTGTTTCGCGCAAGTTTCTACAAGATACAATTTTTTTATCGAAGTAGGCACCTATCCACACAGTAAAGGTAAAAATATCATTTAATAGCCTGAGTCATTCTCATAAATATGTATAGCGAATCGTTTATAGCATAATAATTCTAAAATGTGACTACTTGTGAGAATAATTTTATTAATTGGACATTTAATTAAAGTAATGTATTATTAATTTAGTTAAGTAGGTAGGTAAGACATATGTTATGTATTTAGATTTAATTTATTTATATTTCCGTATTTTTTCAAAATATATTTCATATATATTTGCAAAACGTTTATAAAATCAACTGTCGCAGTTAGTGTCACACATATTTATATCAAATCATAAAACTAATTACATATAATGAAACCTATTTCATATCATGAAAATTATTTAATATCATGAAACTTGTTTCATATCATGTAATTTATTTAATATCATGAAACTTATTTCATATCATGTAACTTATTTAATATCATGAAACTTATTTTATATCATGTAACTTATTTAATATCATGAAAATTATTTCATATCATGCAACTTATTTCATAAAATTATTGTGTCATATATGTAAGTATCCCCACTCTCTCTTGATGTAATTAACGTTATATCATTTTTTCGGTACCTGTCAGATCAAAACATGAAACTGATAACTGCAAAGGAGACAATGTTCAGATTAACTGTTTAAAACTTTATATTTCCCAGTAAATCTTCAAATTAACAAGTTTCACCGGTTTGCAAACAAAACGTTTAGTTGGTCTGTTGAACCGTTTGTTTATAAGATAGTGATTTTAGTAATTTATGTATAAGATGGAGGGTAATTTCGGTCCAAACTGAAAACTTACCTTTTCAGACTCTCATGTCCTTAAATTCATTAAAAGAATCTCAACATAATCTGTCTCTCGACGAATCACCTTCAGATATACAAATTTTAAGCAAATCCTGTACTGTACGACAACTTCTGAAAGTCCATTTTTTAATTTCGCTCCCATGCCCTAAATCGAAAAAAAAAAAAATTTTAAGTTAATAAGTGTGTCTATCTGATGGGACCTGTCAGGTAAGTATGTTCCTGTATATTTTCTTATTTAAACTAGGAAATAATATATAATAATAGAAAATAAGATCTGTACAGCGCCCTTGAGGTGATTTTTCACAAAAAACGGCGCTGTAGTACAAATCATCCAAATATTATTATTATTATTAATACTTTATGAACATAAGTTTCGCCTTATCATAATGTAAGTATTATTCTCTCAATATTTTTTTCTTAGCTCATTAATATTCTATTTTTTTTTTAATTTTCACAATAAAAGCAAACACTTTGTGGATTGGCATGATGAATTAAATGAAAAGACACTTTGTTTGAATTCACTTTTATATCCACTCTTAAAAGTGGATTCAAACTAAGTATCTTTTTATTTAATTCATTAATATTCTTTTCTGAAACATGTTCAACAGTAATTCTATCATTTGTGGTATAGCCACAAAAACCCTTTTTTATATAATAATAAATTGATTAATTATTATTATTAATCGCCCTCCACACTGGCGACCTAATTCTTTGAGAAATGTTGAAAAATCTATCTAGGCTATAAATCCAAAAACACGTGATTTAATTTATAATTGCTTAATACCTTATAATGAACATCTTAGCTAACATGTAAGTGTCGTATTTTATGATACGTACTATACGTGTGTATGGTATACTCTGCGATATACATGTGTGTGACAGGCAGGTAGGACGTTGCATAGGTGAATCGCTACTCGATACTCGCTACGTGCAAGGCAAAGTAAATCCTGCCCCCATTGTGAAATCCTTGTTGCCATGCGAATATTGTATAGACGTGTGTCGCTAGATATCGATCATTTTCGTCATGCATGTAGGCAGGTACCTACCCGTGTATCCGCCTGAAAAAAATAACGCTATATTTATCTTTTCTATGTCAGATTTATGGTTTATTTGTTCTCGTATTGTTGACTCAGTTGAAAGGATTGTGTTTTGCGAAACGTGTCTTAGTTTTTTTACGGCCTTTTCGTAGCTCAATAATAATAATAAATGGCCAATTTCCATAGCGTCATTTTTTGTGAAATATCGCGTCGAGGAAACTTGAGATGGTTGGAAAATAATCAGTAATTATGGTGAAATTACCTTATAATAATAATAATATTTTGATAATTTGTATAGCGCCGTTTTTGTGAAAAATCACCCCAAGGGCGCTCTACAAATCTTGATAACTAGTTAAAATTAATTCCTAGTTTGTATAAATATACAGCAACGTTCTTACCTATATATATATATGTACCAATTCAATTGATGATTAAAACAAGTAAAACCTAAATAAAACAAGATAATATTAATTATTAATAATTTGCCTATTTTTAAAAGGTCTGTTCTGGGGAAGAAATAATTAACAAGATTCTAATTTCACAATATTTCAAAAAGATTGCAATATGATTTCGTAATACATTTAAAAAAACTTTATTCCACTTTTGGCATAATTGTCGAGATGGAATTCCACCACGAATTAACAGTTTCAAAATTAGAAGTAATAAAAATATGGCAATGTATTATGCAATATTTAATTATCATGGAGGCTTAATATTAATAGACTTGTTTTATTTTTAATTCAATACATATTAATGAGTGATTAATTTTTACGATGCTTTCGAGTGATTTTTTCATACAGTTTTTATTTTACCGACGATTATTAAAACGATTTAAATAAGGTAAAAATGGGATTCCCTGTATTATTTTAAAATTGAGGTGTATTAGCCTCATTTATTCCTAAATTATAATCTCTCACAGTGTCGCTATGTCTAGTGAGCAATGTTGTTATCATTATAATAAAAGACAATTGGAAACTAATTTGCCGATAAAGGGATTATTATCGTAGTATCTGCTTACATAAATAATCATTTACCTACATTTTTATGTTTTATTTAGTCATTATGTTGTAATTTGCACTGTTAAATATACCAACCGTTAGAAATTAGTTCGAGAAAATGAACTGTATAAAAATAACCAATAACTTTTAATCATAAAATCGCATATGTGACGACTAAATTGCTTGATGCCAAATTTTTTTGATATTCGTTTTTAAAATACGTAATATTATGAAGTATATTTTAAAAAATTACATAAAAATCGTAAATGTCCTCATTAAATATTCATATTTCATTCTGCTAAGATATTGGTAAAAGATGAATAATACACAATGTTGTAAAGGAGTTGTGATCTAATAATATTTTCCGTTTCTTTCAGGCTACCTGAATCCGTCTAAGTCCAAATTTGTGTAAACCGCTGTAAGTCCGAACATCGCCGATTCGAATCTTGCCCGGGAGGTGCTGCCCCCAGCGGCCGCCGCGCAAGCTACGCAAGCGACCACTCGCGTCTCGCGTCTCGCTCAGTACGGCGAGAGAAGCCGAGTTAGGCGGAGCTTACGCACGAAACTCTACCGATTTTGACATTCGCGTCGAGTGAATTCAAGTGCGATCTTTTTACAAGTGAAAAAAAAATCTTCTTGTTTTTGTGCGTTAATAAATAACATTTTGAGATACTGGATTTTGGTTCGAAATACATTTTTTCTTAATTTTGTATTAAAAGTGCCATTTTTGAAACTGTTTGTAAAAAAGTATAAAAGTGAATTTCTAGATAATTATCAGGACGCTACATTCTGCCGACAGTTGTGTTTACCTTCGCAAGTGTCAGAAAGTACTGGTACTGGAGGTGCGTGGTGTGTGAGGCGGTGAGGCGTGAGGTGAGGCGGTGGGGTGGTGGCCAGTGCGCACGCTTGGCGCTGATTGGCCGGGCCGCCTGGAGGGGGAAACAGCTGAGAGCTTGCTTGTATATTGACAGAGCGATCCACGTTGTTGTCAGTCGGTTTTCCGAAGTCACAGAGAGCGGTAGCTGTTGCCCAACACGGTGCGAAATTCGTACAATTCGTGACGCGAAGTTTTTTTTTCGTCGAGCGGAAGAATACGGAATTATTATATTTGCGTCGAGTGAGATCCTTCCTTGGAATGAGCCATCCGAACCATCGTCACTTTTAACCGAGTGCGGAGACATTATTGTTAAACATGATCGACCACGAGGACATTACTGACGCGCTCCCTTCGATCAACTTTCTCATGTTCAGGATATAACTCCATTAAAGTGAACTTTTACAACATTTCTCCTGGATGTTATAATTTGAAGAGACACTCTGACGCGGCGTACAGTGATGGTGTTTGAAACCAACAGTTTATTGACTCTGAAAACTTGACATTTTGCACAAATAACATTTACTACGAAAATACAAATCAGGAGTTTTCGGTTGAATTAAGTGAATTTCAAGATTAATAAATTTCTGCGATTATTTTTTCACCGAATAGCCCCAAAGTGATAGAAACTGAACAATTTATAAAAAAAAAACATTTTAAAAAATATTTTATAAAAATAAAAATTTACGTGTGTGAATTTAGAAATATTTCCAAGTGGGAAAAAAAGTGTTCATATTTTTTTGAAGTGAATGAAAAATCTCTTTTCATTTTTTTCGGTAAATTAGGAGATAAAAACAATAATAGTGAAAATGGTTCCTCAGCAATTAGCGGACGGTAGGTCTACCAGCCCGTCTTCCTCCAGCAGACAGGCGGCCAACAGCATGTTCGGATCTCAAATGGTTGACAAGAACTCTCCCACCCCTTACACGGATGCCACTCAGGTATGAATTTGACTCAACTTAATACACGTTTTCAATTTACAATTTTTGCGTATTTTTGTCTTATCAAAATTTGATTTTTTTTTTCAAATCTGATTTTTGGAGTGCCATTTCCATTTCATAAGAATCTAGTGCCTAACATCATATTTTTTTTAAACCGTGATTTACAAGTGTAATTTCTGCACGATTATCTTATTAGTTTCTTTTATTATTTCTACTTTGAATATCTAAAAATTCTTGTAAAAAATATATTATTTGTTGTTTATTCCTAGGTCAATAGAAACATAAAATTTATAATATCCAAATTAATACTACAAATTTTAAAGATCTCCAAAAAAATAAAAATTACTAATCCCTTGGGAAAACATTAAAAATCAAACTTTTTTTAAAACTGTTTTTTTGGAGTGCGATCTCCATTTTATAAGAATCTTCTAAGTGCCTAACTTAATTTTTTTTTCAAAATCGTGATTTTACAAGTGTAATTTTTGCACGATAATCTTGTTAGTTTCTTATCATTCTGTCTACGAGCATTTAAATAATCAATAGCCGTTTCTTATATTATTTTACAAATTCTTGTGAAAAATCTATTATTTATAGTTTATTCCTAGGTTAATAGAAACATAAAATTTATAATACCCAATTAATACGACAAATTTTAACGATCACCAAAAAAAATAATTACTAATATCCCTTGAGAACACATTAAATCGAACCTTTTTAAGCGTGATTCTCATCCAATTAAAAGTTTTACTATTGAAAATATCAGATGGTTCGATCAATTAGAAATGTATGTTTTAAAGCTTTTTTATCGTCCGTTAAAGTAAAACTATCACCGACTAATATAATATTTGGTCTAATAAAATTTGTAATACTTTTTCAAAATTCCATTTATCGGCGGAACGATGCCGTTAGTTTAGTAAAATAATATTTAATGCTTGGAAGTTGTAATTTTTTAAGCACGCCCATAAATTGTGATTAAGACGTAATTTTAGTATAATTTGAACAAACCGGAAATTTTACTGGTGCTTCCTTCACCCTACTTTTGTGTTTTCGCTGCCTCCCGTGAAATATCCTCGCAATTAAAGTATTAGGGTTTTATTGTGATATTTTACTATAATTAATGCCTCGTATAAAACAAGCTTTGCAAAAGAAAATTTAAAAAAAAAGTATTCAACGAGAAACGATGGTATTTTTTTTTGAGAATTAACGGTTTTTTTTAAATAGCATAACTAAGTGATTTTACGTGTTTAGGTCAAAGTCTTTCTTCGCCCAAGTTTTATAGAATTCAAGATCCAAAGATAACAAACCCATCCGCGCTGGGATAACTCGAGTGATTTTGTTCATTCTCTTTTTGGACACATGCCAATTGTAATTCGTGAACACATAGTCTCGGTTCATTCACGGAAAAAAATAACAATTTAAAATAAGTGGCTGTATTAAAAACTTGTTATAATTCGTTATACATACTAAAATACTTAATGTAATATACTCTTGAACTGATATTAAATCGAGTGTGTTGTAGTAAATAAATGCAGGCTGTCTTAAAGCAACGTGCAATCTAAAAATGAAGCATAATATTATTAGTCTGAATCTACGTGGGTGTGCAGTGTGTACCTATGTGTA
Organism: Drusus annulatus; assembly: GCA_022651775.1. Classification (NCBI taxonomy): domain Eukaryota; kingdom Metazoa; phylum Arthropoda; class Insecta; order Trichoptera; family Limnephilidae; genus Drusus; species Drusus annulatus. Next base: position 192,991 of record JAGWCC010000354.1, on the reverse strand, counting down.
TGTGTTGGAGGAATAGCCGGAGCGCATGCTGTGACCGGATCGAATTGGTTCAATTCCAATTCGTAGGAACGTGCAGCGACGGTATTCTCTCCAAATATTCTAATAATATGCCGCGGATGAAGAAATTCGGACAAGTTGCACATGTGCACTGGGATCCAGCCAATACGTAATGCTAATCATAATCCTGCACTAGGTTTACGCATGTAAAAACTGAAGGGAAATGCATTCGCGTCACGGAGGAAAAAACGCTCCTCAGATAAAATGCTCCTCAGATAAAGTTACATTTTCCGAGTTATTTTTTATCAGTCGTAGATTCGTGTAAACAAAATCACACAGTAATTAGCCCCCGAATTAGACTCCTGTTTGCACGAGTCCGCAAATGCATGGGTGTTATTTCAGTTCCACGGACTGACGTCAGGGGAATTCAAGCGAGAATCGGCGCATGTGGAAATATCTGATTTGAGGGGATCGAGCTAGAATCGAGTTTAGTGTATCGTAAATATATTTATTTTAATTGGGAGAACTCACGGGACGGAGTACACGAAACATTTACTGTTTACTCCCGAAATTACGAGGCGTATCTATTAAAAGGCTATTTACAACTGCCTCACCAAATTGCATGATTATGCACGTGTTTTTAATTGTCTTCAAAGTTGTGCTTTTTATTCATTATTTATTCTTGTTTTACGATCAATAAAATTTTAGTTATTTCACTTTTGTTTAAAGTTTATGAAACTGTGATAAAAAATATGATTTATGTCGAAACGATTCGGAATCATTAAAAACAACAAAAATACAGCCATCACAATAATAGAACCGCTGTTTCATTGAATGTTACATTGTTAGCGAGGTACGTCGGCAGTATTTTAAAAGCAATATAAAAATAATTAATTCAGATTTTTTGAAAAATGTTGTTTTTGGAAATTTATGTGAATTCTGTTGAATTTCCTGTACTACACTAACAATTAAACTTCCTTATTAATTTAATGGACTACAATGACTTAATAAGGCAGATCTGCATGTTTTCGGTTACGATTTTTTTATCGCCAGTTTGTAATGGTTTTTAATCAAGTTCATCGCTAATTAAAATAAATTTACCGCGAAAGAAAATTGATTAGATAAATTATGTATACAATCTCTTATCTAAGTTATAAAGGTTCAATGAATTCATCAAATTTATTCCAATTTAATTTGAGTAAAATTTTATAATTAATTTGGACTGATCAAAAAAACGTGTGAACAAATCTTCAGTCGGATCTTTGGAACAATTGAGAATCTGAAGCTAGCTAGAAGCGTCATGCCCAACTGCCCAGTTCAACTCCGAGTATGTTCTTATTTATTTAGCTATGTGTTGTTAACTGAGCAGAGAATTCTATGCAATCGAAATAAAAGTCATTGACACTTACTATCTGCTCTACGAGTTACCTTCATAATTCAAAACATTTGCTTTACTAAAAATATAATGTTAAATAAATCTTCATATCGCATCGTTACTCGAATAATATTTGTAAAAGATAAGAAATGTGCATGTGTATGTACATTAGCCACTGTAAAGCGGTTCCTAATTAGTTGATAATGATATTTTACTGTTATGAAAAGTTCAGATAATGCACAGTCGTTTGGTGCAGCGAGTCGACCTGCCGATCTGAGTGTGTGAATGTGTGTGAGTGAGTGAGATTGCCATTAGGTACTGTTAGCAACCAATTTGAACGAGGTATCGTACGATTGTTTTTATCAAGCTGTCAACACAAATACGACAGATTCAGATAGCATTAGACAGAATGCGAGGAACCAACCACCAGAGCAATTGTGTTGGAAATGGTCACGGCGCAACAGAAACAACGTTTTGTATTATTTTACCTGTGAAGAAGGAAACTCGTCGGTTTCTGCGGTGACATTATAAACGTAATATCGGCAGTTAATACTGCAATTATCAAAAAACGGGAGAGACCAAAAGTGTAATTCCACGCAGAAAAAGTCGTCAGCCAGCATTAATCTGCAAAAAGCCGCGAATCAGCCGATAATTGGGTTCCTAGAAGCGAAGGAAGAGTCGAGAGCCGAGGGGAAGCCGCCGGAGGTGATCACTGATCGCGAAACAAAAAACAAATGTCACCGTAAAATATGTTTCCCGGTCGTTGCACGGAGATGACACCGTGAAAAGCAAAAAGGTGAATTTGTCTCGGAAAAAGGCCGTGCGAAACGTCGGATATTCTCCGCGATGGGTATCGGGTACGGGCGGAGGATAGCGCACCGCAGCCGCGCGGTTTCAAATTTAGTCAATGTCAAACACCGCGCCTACTCTCGGCTAATGTCATTGGCCGTGCCAGTGTGACTGACATACCGTACACTCACAATACAACCGAACGAAAAATTATTTACTTAATTGGTTATCGCACCGGTCTCTCTCTGTCGGCCGACTGTCCCTGTCGTTGCCCGCCTCTCTGGCCGCCTCTCTGGCCGCCTCTCTGGCCGCCTCTCTGGCCGTCTCTCTGGCCGTCCTCTGCCGCCACCGCGGTACCTGTGTCGCGTCTGCGCTGCATCTTGTAAATCATTTGTCGGACGCGTGTTTGGACACGCGACCAAAAAGCCGATTCGCCATCTTCCCGCGCCGATCGCCTCTATTGCGTTTTCGTTTTTGGTCGTTTCTCGGCGACAACATGCGAGCACACGGCGCTTCCGCCAGCACCGAGATTGGTGGGTATTGGGTGGCAAAACGCGAACTGGCCGAACGGCAGACCCCGGCATGGCCAAACGATTATCAGCGTGGAAATCTGCCGTTTTTTACCTGGCGTAAATTATGTTTCATATCCTGCATTCAGCTCGCTATCCTATCCTGTCTGTCTCGACGCATCTACCTGTCAATCTCCCACCGTATTATATTTGGCACGAATATCTAACACACACAGACGCACGCGGATTACGCGGTACTATCACCTACCTAGGTTATTCCTCCTTTCGGGATTTTAATTAAGAACATTGTCTGCCGAGTATAGTAAATGTTTTATTTAACGTCTCTCGCAGTGATAACATCGTCCGTCATCATCAGTCAGCAGTGAGCAGTCGGCAGTCGGCACATGTCAACGTCTCGGCTGAAGCAGAAGGTGCCACGGGAGGGGCTGCTTATCATTATGCATAATAAATTATTTTTATTGCCCTCACATTATCACCCGAGGCCTGCGTATTCTCAGCGACGCACTAAACAGGACGTCGAAGATTCCACTCTGTTTTATACAAAAAATATTAATGGCCGACGTATTTTGTTTAATGACACTTATATATTTCCGTAAGCTTGCGTAGATAAACGTCGGTTGTGTGCAGTCGTGTTTTATTTTATTTTAAGTGCCACTTTTTTCAGTTCCGATAGCTGCCAAATTGGCAACTTCACAAATTTGTCTCGACAGTGTGTAAACTGTGGCGGTAAAGGAGACGCCAGATGTCGCTAGTTTCACGACTAGCCGTGTTTTCTTTACACACGCGTTCCGTGTAGTTGTGCCAGTGCCAGTGCCAGCCGCCCGCGTTGTCCCATGATACCCTACCCTGGCAGGCAGGCGGCTTACCGCTCCCATCCGCTGCCCGCACTCGCGCCCGCTCCCGCGTCTAGGAATATGATAACACTCGTGATGCATACACTGGGTGGAAAGCAAATTATTGATTGCGAACTGAACTCGAGATGTGATTGTCCAATAAATTGACGAACACGTTCGATAATGACTTGTAGACCCTACGTTTGACTGTGAGTCTCCGGCCTTCTCTACGGCGCGAGTGCGCGTTAAAGGCGTGTAATTTATTTATTAAATTCTCCGTGACTCTGTTATTATTTATTACATGTGTGTTTAAAGAAGCTTGACTCGATTTAAGGCGTGGCTCCTTCAAATTATCATTAGGTACACACTCGGTGTTTAAGTGATTATTCCGAAGTAATTCGTTTACTGAAATCACCATAAAAGTAAAGTAAAACTGGACGCGACATTCGGAATATTCCTATCAGTTCATCAGCCGGGAGTTAATTGGCTGTTGGCGATGAGGCGAACATAACCACTGTTTTTAATATTCTTAAAGCACACGAATATTCCATTACTTGATGAATATTTACGACACTAATCTACTTGTTTACAAAGGTAGCCTTATCAACCGGCTTTCCCTTCCGTCCTCTAAACATAGGCAAATAAACCAGACGTAATGTTTCCTGCTAGAAAGATATCATACATTGACGATTTATTTCCGAGAGCCGTCGCCTTTTCATTAATTGCCGAGCCCATTTATCAGTGTTTTTCCCACTTTTCCTACTTTTGTATATTGTATCACATTCAAGATTACGCTCGGCATGACGAAAAATTAAAAACAATGATCCCAGATCCGTTTGAAAGAAGTTCGGTCGCAAAAAAGCGTTTCGTGTGCAGCATGCATTAACTCGGAATTGTCGTGTAGGTACGGGTCTTAATCCATAAATCCGAATGCTATTAAATTAGGCAATTCTTTTGTCTGAAATGATTTGGCCGTTTGTGACTGAAAATGCGAATAGCGGGGATGTGTTTCAAGTTTCAATTCAACATCTCTACCATTTGTCAGGGCGGAACATTAAGACTTCGGGCGAGAGCGGGATTCTTGAATTAAGTGATATATGGCGAGGTTTGTAAGCATAAGCAGTGGCGGTTCGTGGTCTATTTCATTGGGGTTTTAAAAAGCCCAAATTGTTTTCCTTCGTTTGAATAAAAAACATACCAGATTAAGAAGGTCACTGAAATCAGAACATCGAACAAATGAGTGTAATAAATAATTGTTTTCAGCCTTGAAAATTCCCCTTTTATACTATTTTTTCCCCAGATCTAGCTATGCAAATATTACACCACTGTACAATTTGTTAGTGACAAGAGACAATCGGCGATTCATAAAAACGCCTAAAGCTAAATAACATAATATCGTAATTTAAAAAAATAAAAATGCAAAAAATTCAATTTAACATTTTTTTTTGATTACTTTTGACTTACCAATGATAGCTATTTCTATAAATACGGCAGTAAAAAATAAAGATTTTCAGTTATTTACCTATTAATAACAGCTTTAGTGACGAAAATTACAGTTTACGTAAAAATCTCTTAATGATCTGGGATATTATATTCGCGCAAACCATCATAATACGTTTTTTGTCTATTATTATGTGCAAAGCCCTCATAAATAATATGTTATCAAAACTGACAGAGTTCGGCGAATTCCTCGCGAATTGGAAGTTCTTATGTCAGGTGTCGTCAAATCTGTCTGTCAAATCAGGTGCGGTGCACCCGGCTGGGTACAATATGGCCTCGGTTTGCATTTGCATCATTAGCGCCACTAGTATGTTTTAGTTATTTTTGTATGAACTATTTCTTAGGACGGAATGCCCATAGGGGCAGGATTGAATTAGCACGCATGGGATATATTTCAATCTCGAGCGAGTCAAGGGTAGTAATGTTCGGACGGGTGGATTTTTTTAGAACGGAATTTTAATTTCGCGCAGTCTGAAGTGTGATAATTAAACATTATAATTTCCTGTTGGCGCAAATAAGAAATTGTCCAAAGAAGCAAAGCTAGCAGTCCACAATGGAGTGTTTATATCAACCCCGACGCATAGCATTGAGGCATGGAACTGGCAGAGTAAGGATGAAAGTAGACTGAATGCTGTGGAAATGAGACCCCTGAGACGTATGTGCGGTAAAATCATGTATGACCTATTAAAAATCTGAATATCCCAAAAGAATGCAAGGCTGGTGTGAGCGTAATGAATATAATCAAGAAAGGGACGCTTAGATGGTTTGGGCATGTAGAGCGAATGAACGAAGAAAAGATTGTGAATAGAAAATATGCGAAAGTGAATGGAAGAAGAAGTCGAGGACGCCCGAGAAAGACATAACACCGGGTCATGTGAAAAGTCAGAATAACAGAAGAGTATGTATGAGACGGTGTATGAATTTGAATGAAGCAAGGAGTGGGTGCCAAGACAGAGTTATATGGCGGTCCGTCCTCTCTGCTTACCCCTGCGGGGAAACGGCGTGATGGTCAGTTAGTATAATTTCCTTGTGTTATAATAAAAGTTTGTCCCGTGTTGATGGGAGTTCACCGCACAGGCGCTTTTCAGAGGCCGCCGCCACTGAGTATAGTGTACTGTGTGCTGTGTTCTGTGTAAACTGTCTCGCGTGCAGATTTGGTTTGCCGAATGTCTCGAATTCCTTATGCTTTCCCCGTTGGTATTAATCCCCCCGCGAATAACGAGTGAGGCGGCAAGGGTTGTAGGTTGTAGGCTGTAGGCTGTAGGCTGCAGGTTGTAGCCGGTACGAAGCCGTATCTCTGCACATTTATTTGACGGGAGAATTTTCCGCGGACACAACGACCCTGTGTTCGGTTTCTGTTTCTGTCCTCGACTCATTCTGAATTCCTTCGTGACAAATCCGTTTAAATTCAGTTCGTTTCCAAACTGCTTAACAAGGTAGCTCTAATATTCGAAACGGCCGCGGTCGTGACGTTTAACCATTTCGTTCGGTAAACCTATTAATTAAAATAATTAGATCTAACTTTACAAATCCGTCTGCTTTATATGTTTTACGGAAATTTGCTAGCTACAATTAATAAACGTTTTGTGGAAATGCCGCGAGTTCTAGCGCCGAATTAGTGTCGCAACACGCGTTTGATGTATTACCTTATTCTAAAACAGCCCCAAACTCGATTGTTCGGTAAACAGTATTGATCTCTGGCGTATAAATAGTCAAACTTTTCAATAACACGTGTAAAAAGTTTTCCTCTACCTAACTCAACGCTGACGTAACAATGTTTCAGAAACATTTCCCTTCGTCTTTTGGTTTGTATAGGTACTCGTTACAAAAGGGGATATGAGTCGCCTCGGTTAGGACACCATGACACGGACGGCGATCTTATTTACTGGTCGCTTTAGCCGTGTAGATCGGCGGCTCGCAGTAAATAGTACACGGCACACAGTCGCCAGATAATATATCAACCGTTTTATTAATTGATAAAAATCTTAATTCACCAACTCACCTTTGTCTTGTAGAAGGCGCGGGCGCTGATCACAATCTCCTATTCCATGTTCCATTGCACGAAATAGTGTTATTGCTTGCGCAACCTGCCGGCTGCCGTTACAGATTGCTCCTATGGCTACAGTCGGTTCAAATGTCCACACTTCTCCTAAGCTCGTACCTTCTCGTCGTGACGTAATGCGCTGCTGATGGGCACTGGGCACTGGGCACTGGGCACTGTTCTCTCAGTTCTGCCAGGGAGGTAATGTACCCTATTCTTCTGGCATTGTTTGATACGCGGCTCGCGAAGCAATTTAATTGTCATTAGTGTTTGAATTAATTCACTTTGCCTCTCACACAGTTTAAATTGGCCCGCCGTTAATGAACGGGCTGGAAATGGGCTTTTTATTCAAAACTGAGGCAAATACTAGGTGGAAGCAAAGTGGCAACATTGATTGATTGGAGGCGGGATTCCAGATTAGAGCCGCGGTCACTCCTCACCTACCTTATCCCTCCCATCTAGTGGGTGCTGTAGGGGGTAGGACTGAGGGAGGGACTGCAGGCAGTTAAACAAGGACCCTCTAGCAGCGCTCCTGTCTGAGGAAATGGACAGGTTAGCCACGCCACCAGAATGACTTTAAAAAATGTGCACGTTTCAATAATTCACAAAATTACCACTCTGCTGTAAAAGTTCTCGATAATTCGAATGTCTGTGAACTTTCGAAGCACGACATCTTAATAATAATTAATCACGTCTTTTGTGAAAAGTTGTAATTCGTACAAAGAACTGATGTTAATATTTAAGGCAGTAAACTTACTGGAAATGTGGCTTTAGTCTGTAATTAATTGGTACGAACACCAATTACGAATAGAATGTACTTAATAAGCTGATCATTTATCATTTGCTTCAAACAGATGAGGCCTAATAAAACATCGCTCTCAGCTGAATATTTCCAAACATAATTCTTCCCAAAATGTATCTTATCTACGCAAAGCGGGCTCATTATAAAACACCTATCAATTTATTCATTTTTTAATATTATAATGGCACAATAATTCACGGCCTTAATGGCTCCATGCCTCCAAATGTACAAATAATACATCGAAATGAGGATACAGAGAAATTTAAAGAAGTTTGGCTAAGTTTAGTGTGTATTATGCTAATAATACACCCCATTGCCTTGATTTATTTATGCAAGTTAAATAAATCGCGCTTCCCCCAGCTTCGACGGAGTTGTATTGCGAGGAAAGTTTTTCTTCAATCCATACGAATAAACGGTTTCTTCGGAAGAAAAGGTAAAATGTTTCCCAATAGCCATAGGAACGTTGGCATTCTTTCTATATAGTATCTGGTGCAAAAAATCCTTCCGCGCACTTTCTCAATAATATATCTTCTTTTCCTTTAAACCCTATGTCCCATTTCACCCTTTCCCCCTCTCTACCACATTCTACATCGCTTCTCGGGATCAGCTGCCCCCAATATTTGCACGAGCTTTCTAAATGTGGGCTTCCTCCCGCTTCGTGTCCCCGCCAGATCTGAACGTCTCGAACCTTATTATTTTAGAGTTTTAGACTAAACTCCTTTATACTTTGTCTTCCCCCGTACGCTTAGGGACCTACAGGGTCGCGGGATCTCAATAATGAATGGTAAAACGTGACATTTTGAGAACCTCGGGGAAAAAAACAATTCTCGCTCGGCCGAGAGGGAGGCCGATCGCTATGGGCAGGGCTTCCGAAACTTCCGAAGTTAAAACGAATAGAATTGTTTTTAATCGATTCTGCTACACTCGGGCCAAAGTTTCTCTAACGTAGAAACTGCTAAAACTTTCAACAAAGTAAAAAACAGAGATTCCCATCCATATCTGTGGGTGCGCCTTCTTCTCTTCTTAACTCACCTCCGGTCTCCCCGCGTCTGACTACTGACCTACCTTCCTTCCTTCAGCATGTTAGTTAGTTGGTTGTTAAAAAAAAACCGTATTTTGCAATGATTGAAAAAAATTATTGCGTTTAATCTCGATAATAATAACCCATTGATATTTCCTCACTTTTTTAAAATTGGATCAGAATTTAATATCGCAACTTTTAAAAATGAAGATTTTAAAGTCGTCGATTGATTAAAAATAAAAACCTCTCGCCGCCCAAAGCCTAGACGTTTAAAATTGAACAATTTAGAACCTGCCAATTAACTCTTTTCTAATTGATGCATGAAACCGCCGGCAAATTTTGTATGCTTATGTATTTCCACTAAGTAAATTGATCCATTTTAAATATAATACGCCTTAATTATACGGTCTGTGATTTGAAGAAAAAATGTGCTCGTAAACGTGGTGATGGTTGTCTTCCTCATTTATTATTTGCTTAATATTTTTGAAATACAGGATGTACTTTTTCCTTTTGAACCGCTTTTGCGAAATAACTAGTTACCTGGCTTCTAATTAGTGCAAATCTCATATTAGAACTTCAGCGGCGTATGGAGATGAATGCAAATGTACACGAGGATGTGCCTAGTCAATTATCCACAGTTTAACCCACAATGATCGTGTCTATTTATCTTCTTTGTAACTCGCTCTGTAATGTGTAATGTATCTCTCATGATTTGATGGATCGCTTTTTTTAAATGTGTGCCTACTCGGTCCGAAGTTGTTTATTTAATCAGGCATCGAATGAATATATAATACAAATAAGGTTTCAACGAGCAGAGAACCCGAACGATCAACGAAAATAAATCCACGATATACAGTTGTTTTTTTCTTATTTTGGATTTATTGATTTCTCGTAAAAAACGTTCCTGTAATGGGATGAAATAATTCATCAACGAATTAAAAAAAATATATCGATGATAAAATGCAACGAATGAAATACGTAAGATGTTCTATTAGCGTCCGATTAGCCTAACAATGTGCTCTTCTGCAGAATACCCTTTGCCTAACACTACGCTGTAGTATAACTGCCTCTTGTCATAAGACCGATGACAACCCGTCGTACCATTTGAATGGATTCAAGTTCGATTGCTGAAGAAAACCGGTTGAATCGATGATAATGTTTAATTAAATTACGTGTTGACTTTAATTGGTAAGTGTTAAAATGACTGAATCACTCTTCGTAAGTTATAATAATATCATTTTTCTTTTCAAATGCATCCGTAGTAAACCATCCACGATCGGAATCGAAGTAGTTTTATCCTTAATTCGTAGTTTTAAGAGAGGTGTTTCGGAAAAGTTTATTGGATTACTTTTTCTATTCAAACAAACGACAGGTAGTAAATTCTGTCAGTATTTACAGAAGAATTGAATTATTCGCAATATATTCCATTCTTTATATGGCAACATCTTCAGTCCTCGTAGCAATGGCCGCAATAATAATAATTCATCGCCATTCAATTCTCTTATAAGTGGCCACCCGCTGGACGAATGCGTCAGGTGCCAGCGGGAATTGGCCATGCCGACTGCTGACTGCTGACTGCCGACTGCTGACTGCCGACTGCCGAATGCCGACTGCGGAGTCCAGGAAACGGAGAAGGCCCGGAAGAGATAAGCAATGTTCGACGCGGCCATGGAAGCGCCTGCATATCGACTATCAACTTATCCACGAGTAAATGCAGCACGTTCTTTTTATAAAGGAATTCGGACGATAACTCATTTAATGGCCTCAGTATTTTTAAGTGCCTGATTACGTTTGACATTCATTCCCTCATATCGTCACGCCGGTTTATCATGTCGAAGGCCGGAATAAATTAAACACTAGTTCAAGTTTTATTCACGTTCTTGGGTTGGTAGGTGTAGGTACTCTAGTGTATAGTTTTTTTTTTTTGCTGTTTTTTAAGTACTTGTGTCAAATTCATGATTTATTGATTATTCCTGCTCCCAGCGATGCCATTGTTCTCTCCCTCTTTCAGTCTGATTCGGTTTTATCGATGCACTTTATTAAATACTCGTAGAAACATTATGTTAATATTAGTCAGCAGTCCTCTATTTGAACATTTTTTCCGGGTTTTTTTTGTTATTTTTATCGCGATAAGGAAAGTGATACACGATAATGATTCTGTAACGTTTGGCCATCAATGAGCAGTTGAGATGAAGTTTACTGCATTCAAGTTCCCGAATTAGCATGCGAAAGTAATCATTCGCCTTATTTATACTTCCGAGACACGGTATTTAGATGGATCTTAGTTTCGCTAGTTTATCCAGCTCTGGAATACACATATCGCGTCCCCGCCCCCCAAATCCGCCCAAAATGAATTCACGGATGAGCGTGGTAACCGCTAACCGCTAGCTGAATTTGGCTCCTGACAATCACGAGGGGATGTCAAACATCGTCTCCCGGAGACATTACGCCTACAATACGAGCGGGCTTGCGTCCAGGCCAAGTCGTATTAATAAATCCAATCTCGCGGAGTTTCGGCGAATCAAGGCTACCATACATCACGCCTGGCCTTCCATCCCCCGTTGGGGTGGCGACTGCTGCCTGCTGCCTGGGGACGGTTGCAAGTTTCTCCTCCCCGTGGCAACTTATAAGCGCGCACTTTACTCGAGGAAAGTCGTTTGCGGAGCAAGTGGATATTCAAATTTGAAACGACTGTATCAAAAGAAAATTTTACCCTATACCCGCTTTAACCCCACGGAAACATCGTTGTATCTCTTTCCCACACACGCCGCGCGCCGCGCGACAATATTACTCGCACTAGTTTCGGAGGAAGTACTCGAAGTTGTATAATATTTGAATCTACTAGGACTTAATATATGTAGTTTGGAGTATTGTCATCTTTATGGCGTCTTTTCAATTTCTTAGTAGTCGATCGAGATGCAAATAATGTCCCGAAAGCTTCTCGAGTTTAAGCAGTTTATCTTTTTATTAAGTTTGATACTTTTCCAGCTAAATCTGGCATAAGCTTTTTATTAAGAAAGAAACGGTTCAACTTGCATACGAGTTAACCACGGTCATTAATTCTAAGCGTCGATTCCGAGTTTAACATTCCTTTGTATGAACGAAACTCCTTGCCCCTCAAAGGCACTGCCGAGGGAAAGTAGTGCCTAAGTATTAAGTACAAAATATACCGCTCCCTCAAAACTTTACAATGAAAGCAGAATGCACCGCTTAGAGTGTAAACTCCGTCTTCTTACAAGTTACAGTGTAATACGTAATGCTTAACGTGTGCTTTTGGGTTAAATAGAAAGTAGACTAGTACTTCATGTCGGGGTTCGTAACTGGCCAAGTCTTAAGTGGCAATTTCATCGTTTTTAGCAACGAAAGACTTTATGCCTCCCTAGGCGTACTCGTTCAGACATATCTAACAATTGCATTGTGGCAGTTTTTTTTTTTGGTATAAATTCAAAGAAATTGGAGTCTCGTGCCTTTTCGAGTATGAAGTAGTTGTCAGTTTTCGTGTAGTTTTGGGCTCATTTTAATTGCTAGAAATAAGTTTTAATTGTTATTTATACCGCGGACGTCAGGCGAACATTGAAGGTGGAGCACCCTTTTCCCTGGAGTATCGAGACATTTATGCTGTTTATAGTTTTCATCTAACGAAGACTCTAAAAAGACGCGCGTTCCTTCCAGTTCCGGCGTCTCCTCGCGCCGGCCGCCGTCCGCCGTCCTTAATAGAGATGAGTTACTGTCCACTTTATTGGCATCGCCATGGCTATCGCTATTCGCTAGTTCCACCCTTATCCTACAACTTCAGCCACGGCCCTGGGAAATAATACGAAACCGATAAAGTTCAAGCGGGGGAAAGAAAAATAAGGGCAACAAATACAAGCCGGATCATAAAATACTTTTTTATTACCCCCTCGCACGGCCGTCCCCCCACTCCTCTCAACTAAACAATGACCGCGGCAAGTTCTCGCCGGCTCTCTATACTAATACCAACTAGTCTATGGTCTCAATTCCCTCCCGCCGTAATATCCCTTCCACTTCTTTATATCTCAGTTTCTTTAATTGACTTTTCCGTCTAGTTTTAACGATTGGTTTACTGTTTTCACTACGCGCCTAGAACCGGCCATTTCCTCTGGGGTTAAATACTTATTTGTGGGCGGCATACAACCCACAACCCACAACACACAACACACTACACTTTGTGGCTATTTGGTGTTGCTTTTTATATCCCTTCTCGTACCTTGAGTAATTCAATCATTTGCTTCAAATAGACTTCGCAGATAAAACAACTAAATATTACTCGCTTTTTACTTGTATCTAACGCCAAAACGCTACGTTAGGCTGTGGCCATTTGAACGAGTTGATATCTCTCGTGTAGATCTCCCACATCTGTTCTAACTCATCTGCCTCTGTATAAAGTTTGTTCGTAAAAAAGTTGCCAGCTGAAAATATTTGTTTCCTTGAATATTATTCTTTATGGTCAATATCGTCCCAGCGGAAAGTTCGAATCCGACAGTTCCGCCAGGCCACAGTAGTCGGTTGAAATGAGCGTTTGACCCGTTGCCCGTTGCCCGTTGCTCGTTGCTCGTTGCTCGTTGCTCGTTGCTCGTTGCTCGTTGCTCGTTGCTCGTTGCTCGTTGCTCGTTGACTTCCAGTTTAATGTTCTCGTAGTTGGAACGACCTTAGTTCAGTAAGTTTATAATTCGCCTTTACGACTTATTTTCTCATTTCGAGGCATCGATCGTTTTACTTGTAACGGAGGCGACCGCGGCCGCGGCCGATGTTGAATCTGGAGAGGTTGCAGAGCGGTGCGGATGGTGGTGATGCTTGGCATCTGTCGAACAAGCTCCGTAGATCTGCAGATCAAAGGAAGGTTGGAAGTGTTTGGGCAACAATGAAATCCGTCTTCTATTTCTGGGAAGATTCTTCTCGGATGCGTTAAAGTGTGTTAAGAATTATCAATATTAATAAAACGCCGGCCGAATTTTGAGCGTATCCGTTTCATTTATTGTAAAGGGACCTCCTTACCCTATATCTGTCTTACCATGATATTCTTCAGTTGTTTCTACTCTGTTATTAATACCTATTTATTATATAGTATTTAATAATACCAATAACAATCTAAAACTTTTGGTTTAATCCCAACATATTTTATATGTTTTCTTACCTTGTGAGGCTTTTCGTTCGACTTTGGCTTTGTGTCGCATTAAAGAAATGTAAGTTTAATTGGCCGCCCTCACTAAGCCTTCACTTAATACCTCTCCTGGAATCACGGCAAGTAACATTAACAACCAACGCTAATAACGTAAGGCGAGAAGAAGACCTTTCCGTAATAGGATTCTTGTGAGAGAATCAGAAGTCTTCCCTTTTTATTTCGCAAGTTTTCACTGTTTACCCGGTTTTTTTGCCCGAGAATTCCCATAAAAGCGGACCTTCGCTATAAATCCGGCTCCAAGCACTCCAAAGAAAGCGAAGAAAAAATGCAATCCGGTAGGAACAAGGAAGTCCGAAGAATAACGAGAGAAATGTTCCTTTTAGGCAGGAATTGCAGACACCCGTTGGTTTTATCGTAACTGCCGAAAAGAACCTGCAGAATTAACACGAACAATGAAACCCTCTGCATAGGTCTACCGACTTCCAATTATTTCGTCATGCTATTTGCAGTTTTATTTCCATCTGGGTTCCGTTCTATCTCCGCCGCCAATTTCGGGGATATTTTTGGAATTCCGGCTGCATTGTCCGCGCTTTGCACGCCCGTACCGTTCGGTTTGATTAAGCTTGTCCAAATATTGAAAAATTGTTATAGCTGCCGGACCCCTGTTTGTACCCGGCAGCAGGAAGGGTGCGAGGGGCGAGGGTAGTTGGCAGTTGGCAGTTGGCTCACTCTACTTCCCGGGACGTGACTCGGAGATTCCTTCCTCAAACAGCGAACTTGTAGAATGTCTGCGGATTAAAGGCGGGACAGATTATTGAGGAATATGTTCTAAGTGGAACATTTGCCAGAAAACGGTCGCCGAGTAAGACTAGGGAGCGAACTTTTGCAGTACTTCAAATTAGAATGATTTTATTGAAATCTAAAATTACCCATGTCCCGATACGTAAGTATGCATAATTACTTTATAAATAGTACATTTCATAACGTTGTTCAATATTGCTATACTGTGTATGAGGTAAGACTTATTTCATCGCCAATGCAGTAGCTAGTTGTTTTATGAAAAGCCTAAAAAACTAGATATTATTTTAATAATTACGGGTTATAGACACCTCGACTTGAATTGAAATCGTGATCACGCCGATTAACGATGTTTTCTCGGAGTCAGCCTCTTTCGTGTAGTTTTTTAAGCATCCTTCAAATTAAAACTCGATTAATATTTCTCAACGGATGTTTCATACATTTGAAGCACAAAGACGAATTTACCCGAGAAATAAATGCAGGCATTTCGTACGATTATGTCAGCTTTGCCTGCGTCGGAAAAATGGAATAAACCAAATAGAATTTTGTACATTTCGCAGGCGTTCCCCTTGTCGTGCCGATAGCATTGGATTTATTTAAAGCCGTTTTGCATCTCTCGATCCTTCGGGAGACGACGTGCCCGGGGAAGTAATGCAGGGCTCTCGCAGCTTGCGCCAGTAGCGTGTTTGGGCTGCATCCACAATACAAAGTTCCCCTTGGCATTCGGCGCCGAGCCCGGAGACGAATGGAGCTTTGAGGAAACTTTCTCCGTGTCATATGATTCCGCGCCGTGTCATACAGCCTGGACACGGCCACTTCCCGGCTGCTGGGGTGGGGTCTTGCTGGCTTGTCGTACGCGGATACTTCTGTTTCGTGCATCTGACTGGGCGGCCTCCAATAACCCCGAGATCACCACGACACGACATGCATACAAAAAACTTGCCCTACAACCTGGTAAATTGTAGTTGTCTGTAAACTACTGAAAGACGCGACTGGAGTTGCTCGCTGTGACGGGCGACGTGATTGAGACTCGTGTCGCTGCTGTAAATTGAGACGACGGTTATCGCCCGTTACGCTTAATTAATTAATTATGTGAGACGCTTTATCAAACTGAGTGTGTACGCATCGAAGCAATTATCTCGTTTAAAATTGAATCTCTAGGATTGTTACCAAATTAAAGTGTTCGAATTCATGCACATGTTACAAATCTATTACGTACTTACTTTCAGCTGAGTGTAAATCGTTTAATCTTGGATTAGTATGCAGACTTTTGTGCTTTCGGTTAAAAGCGTATTTTTTCTCAATAAAATAGCGATATTTTCTTTTTTCCTCTCAGTCAAATTTCCCCCAAAAGATTGGTCGGCTTCGCGTCTCGTTGTTGTTTTTTTGACGTGTTGTTTCCCTCCATGCTTGGATGGACATCACTCTTCTGATTTGCATATTTATGCCTTTTTGAAAGCATTTTTCCTCTTATATTATTTCGTTTTAAGTGGTTGAATCCAGCTTAATGGGAGGGGACCGTTCTTACGCCCCTCGCAGGCTTACGAAACCGGCTCGTAATGTAAACATTATATCTTTTAAATCTGAATTTACCTTCGGAACAAATTTACTCGATAAAAACTTGTTCGTGGCTTGAACTCGGTATTATTACATCTTAAATTAAAACATGTTTTCTGGGTGAGACTTTTTGTGGTCCGAATGACGAACGTTTTTCACGGTACGTTTACTTTTAATACAAATCTCAACTTTGGTTAAAAAATCGTGAAATTTATCTCACAGTGGTATTCCTACCAGACATCATTTCGCCTCGTTTCGCCGAAAGTGAAATCTGCATT
This sequence comes from Drusus annulatus, assembly GCA_022651775.1. Classification (NCBI taxonomy): domain Eukaryota; kingdom Metazoa; phylum Arthropoda; class Insecta; order Trichoptera; family Limnephilidae; genus Drusus; species Drusus annulatus. The sequence goes on along the minus strand of JAGWCC010000354.1, from coordinate 176,327 downwards.
TGTGGTTTATGGAGTGACGATAATGACGATGTTCTCATTACGTTATTTGGCGGATATCTGCCGTAGTCGGATTGTGGGTACCAGTGGAGTGTGGACGGACTGATGGGCGCAGCTTGCCGACCGCTGCCTCCCGCAGAACAAGAAGCAACCTCCGAGCCTACCAGTATTCCGTGTTTGTTAAACGAAGCAACTGCAGCACTCGATTTGAATAACAAATTACACTTTGAACGAGGCTTAATGCTCCTTTGAGTAGTCCCCATCAGATAGCGCCCGTAGCGTACTTAGTGCCCGGGCTAGCACGAGCACATTGGGCCAGAGCGATGCGTATTACTCGTACTTCTCGCTCTTCTCGCACTTCTCGCCACTCTACTCCCGAAGTCAAGGCTCCCCACCAACTTTACGGGCAACTTTATGATAATTCCGAATCTCCAAACGGAAAAAAAAGTGTGAAATGTAAAGCGTTATGAATTATCCTCATCAATGATTCGACGGAGTTGTGGCACTAATGTATACCATTAACCTCACCGTCCAACTTGTTTCTTCTGCTTCAGGTCTCGGGGATTGAGATTAAACTCGCCGATTTGTATTCCGACTTTATTCTGACGCATTAAGATGGGTGATTAATCAGCCCAGACTCTAAAACCGGCGATTAAATCATTTATATTATTGCATATGTCATTCTTACTTCTAATGTGTTCATTAATGATGACAGCTCACGTTTCGTGTCAGAGATCATTCTAAATCCAATACGCACGTATATTACCTACAATCCATTGAATGCAAGATCAAACGGATTCACCGTATGCATCAGTTCTCCACAATATATTGTTGTTTAGTATCTGATATTAACTCTATCAAATCAAATGTTGAGGTCATTTGCCGTTCTTCTGTGAAATATTTATCTTTGCGGAAAAACCGACGCCGCACTTACGGTACCTACTGGCATTGTATGAATATGAAATTGCCTAAATTTTTCACAACGGAGTTTTTTTAAACGTAATTTTCGTCAGTAGATGTCAAAGAGACCACAAAAACGTTGAAATCATATTTACATTTCCAAATTGCTTTAACGGTAAGTTAACATATAATAGATTATTCTGAATTACGCCGTTAGCGAGTAAAAAATCAGATAATGCGTGAAGCGTGTAGAAAATAATGATATATTATGTTTTATGGGAATCTTCTCTTATATTCCTTTACACGAATCCATTTACATCCAACACCGAGATATGCGTATGGACATGGACACACGTACCCAGCACTCGCCTAGGTGTGTAAGCAAAACGCTCGTTAATAACTTTGAACTTGGTAAACAAACGTATCTTTTTATGATGGGTTCAAATCTACGATTGTTTAAAAAGGTTTACAAAATATTTCACCATTTCAGGTAAAACTAGTTTGTAAAAGTTTAATACGAGCCACTCTCGGTAGGAAGCTCCGAATTACAAGATTAAAATGTCACTGGCCCTCGGCTGGGCTGGCTGGGCCGGCTGGGCTGGCTGGTAATTGGGGCGGGCCGAGGATATTTTCCCATGTAAATAAATGAGTCTCCCTGGGGGCTCTCGAAGGCCGCAGAGTAGTACCCACGCAAAATCTCCCGCCGAATAATATTATTTTTGAGGTCACTGCGAAGTCAACAAAAACAGCCGTTAAAACGGTAGCTCGCTTTAATATTTGGGGCTCGAATAAATGAGTTTTCTCCATAAGATGCTTCCGTAATCCCGTATCTTTCCGGCACTACCTCCTCACCGCCCCGGAGGGATGAATCTCAAGCTTTGTATGAATATTGATGCAGCATCCCCCGAGAAGCCAGCTGGCTGCCTTCTGCCTTCCGCCATCCGCCATCCGCCTTCCACCTTCCTGCCTACTCCGCTCCGAGTCATATCGAATCCTACTCTTTTATCTCTCGCCAGAGGGTGCCGGGAACATCAAATACGTGTTGTCTTATCTAGGAATAAACTATCCGGATTATCATTACACATAACATAATCCGACTGAAGGAACCATTGGGCGTAGGCGGGCCATCATTGAAATAACGAGCAAATTTTGTGTTTCATTATGTAATTCTCAAATAAGCCTCGCTTAACATCATCATTTACATAAGATTCCGAATGAATTCGGCTCGCGGACGGGAATATTCAAAGTTCCGACTGATTCTGCGAATTATTCTGCGGAGATGCAAGCTGGTCGCTCGGAAAACCGATATTTTTTGCCGAAAATATTGCAGAAGCTGGCGGTTCGGTGAATATTTAAAATTATGCATCAATCTCCGAGCAGCTTCCAGAAATATTCCGCTTTCCACAGCGCTTTGCAGAAAATATGACTTCAATGTAAACCGCAACTGAAATTTACTCGGCGAAAGCCCCGAATGTCGGATTTTTTAATCCCGGAGAATAAGTAATGAACGTGACCACAATACGATTTCTTGCGTTTTATAATAACAACATCTCGTCAGTTAGGACGTTTGTTCTACGCTATAGACAATACTTTCCCATAATAATTAGTATTTTACGCTGTGATCGTACTTCTGTTCATTTCTTACATAAAAAAGGAAAAATGTATGCTAGAATGTAAATAATAATACTAGTAAAGTTTTATTCCAGAACTTGATTGATACATTTGAATTATTTATATCGTTGCTTATCGTCGATTACTTTTGTATGATTTTCTTGCCCCTTGATTTGAACACATGCATTATTTGTCGACAATCGCATCACGATGATTATAGGTTATGGGGTAATCTGACTGTTAGGTCCCCGTGTCTACCTGTCCCGCAGTGATCTCCCCACACGTGTCACGCAAGGTCTTATCGCGTATTGATTAATAATGCAAATATTCGATAGTGTACGCTATCATTATATTCATTAAGTTCTTCAAATAGGAAGTTATTTGAACTTAAATGAAAAGGTTATTCTGAAGGCAGTGTACACGTACAGTGAATACGTTCTGCCATGAGTGCCTAATCTAAACTATTATGATGGTCATTAAGTATTTACTCGTAACGTTATATACTTTTACGTCTGTACCTACACATACGAGTACTATGCTTGTGTATTTAGAGTCGATGGATTCATACTATAATTTATTTTGCAGTGGGAATCGAACCCCCATTCGCCTTACCACCAGTCACAATACATTGTGTCGTTATACGGTACCGTATCACCGTTCGAATGGTATTATTTTTTACCTTCATTTCTCGACTACGTTCGATAATAATAACATTGACATTTGAATAAATTACCCATTTTAATCTTCTCAATAATACATTCTGAAAAAAAAACACTTAACAAATTATAATTATATTTATCTCGTCTAAAGGAGAAAACACGTTTTCAATGTTGAAAGATGAGAGTTGAAGTCTGCTGCATCCTCTGTTAGCTTCAGTACTATGCAGGACTAGTCGACTCACAAATAAACACTCTTATCGGATAAAGTTGACTTTTCGCACTTAAGTGTATTTAAGCCATTTTCTATCAATTTCTATTTACCATTTCCGTACCGAGGTATTTTCGTCTGTTACTATTAATGTCGGTGTTTTTTTTTCACACTGTCATCACCGACTCCGCTATAAATTGGGCAATTTGAAGGCATAATAAGACTTGGCTGCGATAACTCGTCTCTAATGTCGCCGTGGAACTTCACACGGTGATATGGAATTAGATGAGTATTTGGCGTTCTATCCGACAGATACGCTTTTCCGACTTGTTATTATTAACATCGACTAACTCGATGGTAAATCAAATTAGACTACGTAACTCGCGAGGAGTCGGTTCGTAACACAATGCCTTTCTATCCGTTCGTGTCTGTTCTCGCTCTGCGGTTTGACCTTTCACGGGTCACAGCACAAACCACGGGGTGACGTAATGTCAATAGAGTACATTTATTTAATTATCCAGCGGTGTTTGGCTCCTTTCTCAATGTCCACGTGAACTTATTGATTTTTGAATGTCAGCGCTCTGAGAATAGTGTATATCTGTCGCCAATATCGATGCAAAACGAGTAAATTGGTAGCATCACACTCATGTAATACTGTTTTGTTGCCAATTCCCTCCCCAAAGGTGGAAAGGTCCTTCGAGCTTTTATAGACTTTAAAATAATAACTTTGATTTTAGACCACAGATTTTATTTTAATTTTTATGACCGACCGGTCTCGCTTAGCCTAAGCATCATCAGGGTACAAAATTAAACTAAACAAAAAATACAAAGTGTGCGGTTATATATACATACAGAGGGAGAACACAATACGTAAAACAAAACAAGGGAACAGTGAGAAAACAAAAGAATAACATTTAAATTATAACAGAGAGAAAGATACATAATATGAAATGAAAGAGGCAAAACGTCAACTGAGAACGTGATAAAAGAATAGTGAGTAATTTTATGAGTTAACGGAAAATATGTCAATAATGGACTACTGGACAAATTTAAGAATATGGCCATAAATTTTAATGGCTTTTTTTTATTTCTAGTGCTTCTAAATTATTTGTTCACATGCAAAGTTATTATTTAATTTTCATAAAATATGTCAAACCACAAAGTGATTGTTTTCTACGAAAATATAATATATTTTCTTCAAACTTCTGCTTCTACAACTCGTATCTTGCTTCTTAGCAAATAAATCATCCGGCTTTGATTCTGTTATTAAAACGACGTTAAAAGCAAATTTGATTTGAAATAAAAACATTCGTCTAGCGTGACGTGATATTTGGCAGGCAATTTCCCTCCGTCTATAATGTTGTTTTATTGAAAAGTCGTATTTTTCATAATAATTAATGATGTGTCAAGTTAGTTGACCGTCGCGGCTGAGTGGATTTGGTCCGCTCCGAGACACGCCGGGGTCAAGATCTTCACTGTTGCCAGCCATTTTTTCCGCTGCCATTATTAATACGCTGTGCCGTAATAAAAAAGAAATATAAAATTACAATCGCGGTCAACGCTTTAGGATATGAGCCAAGATTGTTAAACTAAAATAAAAGATAAAGGGATAATTGGCTTCAAATTTGAAATAATACTTTATTGAGCTTTGTGATGTTTTTGTGAATATTTATTGATTTAATTGCATCATCAAACATTTCTTGTGAAATGCTGCTAAGTTTGAGACCAAAGATTCCATTAAATTTCGTATTATTTATCTTATTGTATACGCCCGAGAGGACTTTTACATTAAAAGGTTTGCAATAAATTGACAGTGAAAAAATGAAAATTATATGCACAAATAAAATAAGGAATACTTGTAGAGTAGTAAAAAATAGTGTTTGAATACATAAAAATATTATTTATCAAAGATATATGATGTTATAGCCTTCTTGTATTATATTCCGTGCATTTAAATACCAGCCAAATATCAGCCACCTCTGCGTATGTATTACCAACTACATGCAATCTAGGTACAAGCTAGTAAATAAAGGACTCAGTCCTGATGTTATTGTTCTAGCTAAATAAAATATTGGATCGAATAGTTCCCGTTGGTATGTGAAAGGAAATAAGGTTCAATAAATCAGGGCTGTCTATAATACCATTGACAATTTTATAAATGAAAGTCAAGTCAAAAATAATTCTTCGATCTGAATTATTTCATAAAGTAGTTAAATGGTAGTTAATATTTATCGATAAATATAAATATTATCACTTTTTTAAAAACAAAGTTGGCGAGTTGGTAAGAAGACGAGAATTTTAGAGATGTAAGTTTTAGATCGTAAATAAAAGCGAGATAAAAAAATAACATGGACGCGAACGGTGTTCTTCGCCCACCTTGATGACTCCAAATCGTGCTGCAAATTGAGCGTAAAACAGTGTTATTTTATTATATTATACTTGTTTTAGTGGCCAGGCTTCTCCACGTGGCAAAGACGTCACCGAATCGGTCACAATAAATTGGCTGTACCAACAAATTTACTTTGCTTTAATCCTAAAACCGCCGAGGATAGTCCGTGTATTTCCGAAACTCAAATGTGATTTGTGAGAGAAAAGAGCGACCGGCGAGTGCGGTCGACCATTTGTATGCGAGTGTTTTTTTTTTGAAGAGGTCCTCATAATACCTTTTTTATGTATAAAAAGAAAAAAATCAAAAAATAGTAAAAAAACAACAAAGTACAAATCATATCCATAAATAACAAAATCGCCATAATTTACACAACCAACCATACCCGTTAACATCTCACCAGTATAATAATATCTTTTCATGCAATGGTCCGCGATCCTAAATCATCGATCTCCCATCTTAACAAACATATTGCAATATTTGAAGCACAGACGTCAGCTGGGAATGCTATCCTTGTTCTAACGGTACTTCATTGGAAGATGCTCCGAGGAACTTGCGTCATTGATCCCTTCGGCGCCGGTACATAGTCGGAAAACTCGCTAAACGCGCCCCCCAAACATTCGTGCACGGTTGACATTCAATACATGAGAACGGGTCGCTTTTACGACTCGTTCTTATGTTCAACAACTCTGCTGTGGAACAATTTGGGTTCACGCCTTCCTTTCATCAAAAGAACCTCCACACAGCATCCCTAAAGATGATAAAGGCCCTCAGGGGAAATTATTTCCCTCAAGGCTTCCTGTGTGGAGTTAAAAATTCCAACGCATTCTCTAGTTCTTTGGCCAGTAGTCGGTGACGCCTGTTCCGCCCAGCTCTGTATTTGGGTTGTTGACAGACTCGACAGACAGCTCGGCATTGTGGCAGATTTTTTTAACCCAGCGATTCAACGTTCAAGTCCGCGGTAACTTTTTTTGCCGTCCATCCTGGATTACGTAATAGGGAGACTGCACGCCGAACTAACAATTTACTGTTTATTATTTATCAGCTGGACATTATATTTACTATTCAGATTCGGCGAGATGATAAATGCTGCCAAAGATTTATGCCTCGGCTTTGAATTTTCGCCGTTTGCGGCAAGTTTGCGGGCAATGGGCATTCAAGCAATGAACTAATAAAATGAAAAGTTTCACATTGAATTATCGCCTTTGAACGATAACACTTTTTGTTGTTAAATTAAATGTTAACCAGATACCTGTGTTCGATGCAAATGACTAAAATACATCTCTCGAATACATCAATTCGCATGATTATTATTTTGAGCAACATTTTGCGACGGTAATACATATACGAGTACATCATTAGATCGTTCGGAATCTCATGATTTAGATACGTTTAGCTATATTTAGGAGATTGTAAATCTTAACATGTGTTTTGGTTTGCAACAAATGTTCAAGGTCGCAGCTCCATAAATCAGAGTTCGGTAAAGTCCTCCCAAAACTAGTGCACGTACCCGGCTAGGCTGTGTAGGTGTGCGGTACGCACACCACGAAGTATTACCTAATCGGAGTGTACGTGTGTTTGGCGGTATGGAAGTAACTATTCCGCACTCACACACTCAGCATTATTTATAGGCTGTCTGTTGCTAAGCGGTTTTTGCATTGTACATTTCACTATTATTATTTTGATAGGCGTTAGCTCCGAGTGATTTTTTTCGCAGGTAAATTACCGCGCGGCTCGTAGGCGGCCGGCCGCACTGCGAAACGTACCCAAAATGAATTCAATTCGATCTGTTGCTTTATTCCGTGCAATCTGATCGCAATGCCCTCTGCTCGAAGCGGAGGGTCATTCTTCAACTCGCACTTGGATCACGGTCATGCCGTGATTATAATATGCTGGGAGTGATTTTCGAGTGATTTTACGAAATATTATGATTACCACGCATGTACCTGCATTATAATAAATACACTATCACGCTTTTCTTATATCGCCGCGGGCAAAGCGATGTGGCGATAGTTGCAACTGTTTTATCCAGCCACAAGAATATGTTGGGAATTATTCCCTTCTATGGTACATTGAAAGCTGATGTGCAGAGTTGTACGGATATGTACTTCGCTAATTAAAGTGCAGTTATATTTTCATACTCAGTTTTTGTACTGATTGAAAAAAAGCATCCGGCGAAAGATTCGATTGCGGAGCTTTTATAACAAAAATAACGCTGAAAAGTACAATATAATGTAAACGTAATAAGCACGTACTGGCTGAAATATTGTTTAGCCGCTCGGCGCGAAACGATCATTTGACAGTTTTCAATCTTAAGTGGCCATTTTAAACTCAATGTGTCATTAGGTGTCATTAGTGGCAAGTGACACTGCCTTAATGTATCCCATTATATTCAGCGAATGCGATACTCCACACAAACTGTTGGGCTAGAATCGTATCTCTACTTTACTGTTACAAAATGGACTCCGGCCATTATAAAACTGACACTTTAACTGAGTGCAAAAAAACCTACACTCTATTTTTACTGCCGCACTGAAGCGACATCTACAATATTTCTTCGGCACTTCATAGGTTAATGGATCGCATACAAAAGTTGAATATAAGTTAATGCATCTAATCCCGCCCCACTCTGTTCGGTTGTGGTATGCATTCAAGGCTCAGAGCAATAATATACAAGAGAGAGCGCTGCTGTACTCAGTTTTTATGAGGTTTGCCGGACTCGGCTAGACCTGGGCGAGGCTAGGACTAGGGTATTTATACATCCATTCATGGCACATGTCGACATAATGTTTTTGTTTATTCGTATAACCATTTTTTCACAGTATTGTTTTAAACAAAAATATAGCATGTAACCTAATAAACCGTTGAGTTGTGTTCATTTATTTCGCGTATAAAAACATTCTAACAATACTTTAAAGCGGCGCGATACTTTGGGAGATTTTGTTCTCTCTTTCTCATGGTGTACGACGTAAAAACCCGGAGAAAGTGATTTATCCCAAATTTGTATCGGTCAGGTAAAAAGAATTAGCTCTCTCTCCTAATATTGTTACTTCAAGATTGAAGGTAACAAACAACGGGCAACGCTTCAAAACACGGACAACTAATGTATTTTATATGTTTGCTTTGTATTGGTTTATTTTTTGTGTGTTTTGGTTAATTTAATCTCGCGATTCAATTAAGTAGGTATATTGTTATTCGTATCTATCGGGGCCAGCTGCCGGTCCTTGCGGTACCCCGTGAAATATCGATCCTCGACCTAAATATAAATAGTACCTTATCTCCCTTTATGATTTAATAATGGAAAAATCCACAGAACCATGGGTTTATCTCCGCGATAGTTCCTACTATCAGCCGGTTATCTTTGGGAGTGTGCCATCATAATTATATTTTCTGACACGCGCGCTGCTAGAAATCGTTCTCACACCACCAGCTATGTCTATACAAATAGATACTGAGTGATGTTGGTACACAAGGATTGGTAAACTTGCACGCTGTGTGCCTTTCCAATTTATCAGAACTACTTCAAAGAAAAATCATGCTTTTTAAAAATCAAATCTAACCAGTCAATAGTGGCATGTATTATAAATATTGCTATGGTTGGTTTTAATCAAAGAGTGTATTGCTTTCACAAAGGTACAAAGTAGGAGTTAGAATACTTATCTACATTCAGCTTATTTTCAAATTTCTTTGCGGCCATTATTATTTGTCAATGAAAAACGGTTATATTGTTTGAATCGGACAGCTGCATGTAAACATAACCATACCGAAAGTGTAATTGAAAATGGCGCGCTTGTAACGGAGGTAAGTCAATTTGAATGGTTGCGCTGCTCTTGCTCAAAGGTTTGGCCCGTTTCGCAAACTCGATAGCGAAACAAGTGAACTGTAGTGAAGTAAATGTAGATCCAATGCTTTAGAAACGGATAAGAATCAGATTAAAGTGAACGCGTTAAATGCGAACAAATAGACGAATACAGCATTCAGTCTACTTTCATCCTTCCTCTGCGTGTCTCACTGCCACACATCGGGGATGGCATAAGCACTCCATTTCGGACTGCTAGCTTCGCTTCTTCGGACATTTTTTTTATTTGCGCCAACAGCGTTCAGTCTTCCAATAATGGAGTTTGGAGTTTTTTTTGGTTTTTCTGAGCAGAATAGCCTACATAATATCGAAAGGAAAAGGCGGCCAAAAATTGGTGCTTCAATATTTTCTTCTATTGAAAGTACCAACTGGTTCACTCACTCACACGTGTACCTATACGACTCGCCTCCTTACAGAACACACGCATAACTGTGTGTAGTGTGCAGGTGTAGATGGTGTGGATGGTGTGGGTACACCCAACACTAGCTCATCGCCAGCAATCCGACGACCGCCAGCGGGCAGCAGCCGACAGCGGACAGCGGACAGACTGCTTGACTTTGCGTAACTCAATAGGCGGCTATCGACCGCGATTGTTGCGGCTTTGCAGGAGATATTCGCATATTTCATTATTTCGCACGTTGTTAGCTGTGTGCACTTGAATGTGCAGCCAGCCATTTTATTGCACACACTTTGCATTGCAAAAGAAGCCTTGATTATTTCCATACAGATATACCCATAGACAATGGTGTTGGCTTTTATTTCCTTTGATTTCTTTTTTCTTACAGGATCTCTAGGTGACCTAGAGCAACGTATTTGTATAACATCATTCGAGCGTTTAAGGCACACCGATAATAGCTCCGTCTCAATCTCTCCCCCTTTCTCATATACGAAAGAGAGGTTACAGTGTAGTTCTCAACTATTTATTCGTGTTATTGTAAAGCCGCCTCTGTCAGCAATAAAAAAAAACACAAAATTACAGTCGTTAACTATGAGACTCAATAAGCGTCCATTTCGGACACTAATAGTATATATGCCATAGATTTGCTTAAAATTGTATTAGTCTGAAGATGCCCATCACAAGGTGCAACTGGTAAGGGCTTAAATAAAAAATAGTGGAATAAAGTAAAAAAATTGGTATTAAAATGGAGTTCCACCACGAATTAACAGTTTCAAAATTAGAAATAATATTTAACCATACTAAATAATTGTTAGCACAACAGTGACCGTGCATCAACATAACTATATTAGTTCTCCTTGATAATCGTATCCACTCCTAGCCATACATGTATTGTTACTACGCTGAAATGAAAGAATGCATCAATTAACCTCAGCATATTATCAGTGTTTTGGGTGTGGAATTCTGTTCTTTGTGAAATATATTTCTCACGTCTAACAATGGAGACTTAATTCTACCAGCTGATTTAACAAGGCCCGTGTTATCTTCGTGTTTTAGTCCCGTCCGCTATAATTTAATTACATTTTTACAATTCCCTCTCCAGTTTGGCCTTACTGTGTCGAGTTATTTATTCTAGCCGTTTGCCCGACTGACACGTCCTCCGCCATACAAAAAGACTATTCAATAATTCATCAGTGCAGTGTCATAAGCACCTGAAATATTCCCCGGGATGTTGGCTTTAATTCCTGAATTAATTAATTTAACACATTCCCCCCTCACTGGAAATAATGTTGTGTTGTTGGTATTCACTGTCAAGTGAAGTGTTTTTTACCAAGCCATTTGTTTTCACGATACGTTTTTGTTAGCCTTTGAATTGGAAGGGCACTGACGTAACACGCAGCATGTTCCACTGCCATTATTCCACCTTTCTAATTTGATGTAGCAAATTGTAATTGATTTAAAGTTATTGCAAGCGATACCAATGCCCGTGCCCACGCCGTGCTTTATTATTGAAACGCACGAAATAATAAAAAAAAAAAACAAATATTAAGCAGTCACCGCCCTCCCGATGTGGTTCAGAGTTCTGAGCTCGAACAGGTTAAAAGATTTACGAAGTTATTGTGATCTACAGTCGGTATTAGCATTTAAAGATCGCTTTGAATCGTTGCCTCGGGCGTTGTTAAATGGTCCCGATATTTGCTGATACTTTAACCTAAGTGGATTAACCGTTATGTCCTAATTAGAGCAGTTGTTTCTCTGGAGCTTCAAACGCCCGACCTGAATCTAGCCTGATCCCCAAATCGCGATTCACGATCGCTAGCGCCGACCTCACATTCTTAACGGATCAGCATTGTTTCTACTCAAATTTACCTGTCTTACGTAACGTGCTTTGTATTCCTTCGTTCATCTCCCATTCAGACATGAACAGCGAACAGTGAACACCCAAGCGGCCGCAGAGTGACTTGTCGCTGTGTCATTTGGAGAATGCCTAATGAGATGGAGCATGGGGACGTCGGGATACGTCCCCGTTAGGATATGTACCTCTAGTTGTGTTGCTTTAGTCGTATTGAAACAGCGGGGTATGAAAAGTGGACGTTGATGGGTATTAGAAATGCGTTTTATCCTTTTTAGATTCGTCTGATTGTCCGACGCTCGGAGATCACAGCCATTGCTGTTACTTGCATGTGCAGTGTGGTCGGTGCATAGAGAGATGGTTTATTCGAGTATATCTAGGCTGCGATAACAACCCGTGTACACAATCCAACCGCTTGAACACAAGGGCCGCGTTGTGTATGGACTACACATACTCTCGCGCACTAAAGAGTGCACTTTAAAAGTATTCTCCCCACACAGCGCACAGCGAACTTGTGAAGTAGTCTGTAGGCTGTTGGTACGCGCTGTATACTCGCGATAATAATTATACTGAGCTACACTGCATACATTCATCCATCCATCTGTCCTTCCATCCTACCATCCTACCATCCATCTAGCTCTCCAATCCCCCTTCCCAGTATCGCTCTGATTGATAACGAATTACTGTGTAATAATAATGTGATCTATTCTTCTACTCAAATATGACTGACATTATAATGTCATTTGATTTCACTTTAAATATACACCGCCGAACAACAGCCACGTATGTCGAAATAACAAAGACGAATCAATATTACGAACACTAACGAGGCTTGAAAATGTAGATAGAACTTGATTTGACCGAAACTTCAGTACGGCGTGAAGAGAAGTGTACAAAACCTCACATAATGGGAACACTCGGCGGTGACATAAGTGAGCACTTGAAGATATGAAAGGAAAATACTGTTATCAGCGTTTATTTAAGAAAGAATTACAGTCTTGGGAAAAGGTGACTGAGATTACCTATTATCGTGTCTAAATCCGATGTTGACTTATGATTGATAGTAAAAAGTTGTACTTGAACACTAGACCTATAATGTATTGGAAAACTAAGAGGGAAATATTAACGAGGTTATTTGGAGCTTATGGCGGTGGATACACTTAAACCGCATAACAAAAGTAATATTTAAATCGTGAAACGTATTTGAACGTTTTCTTCGGGTATTTTGGTTTAGTTTCAGAGCCGTATTATGGAAATCGAGGAGCAAAATATGTTTATGAATATTTCAGCGTAGAATGTTTGCCTCACGTTTGCGGGAGTTTCTGTTTGCCGTGGAATATATTTGTTCTAAGGCGTCTTCAATTCTGCTCTCACTTCAGGCCACACAGAATGACTACCTATTCCTTTTATTTGATCTCACTTAGTTCCTTGGATCATCCGTGAGGAGACATAATATTATCTAAAAATAATTTACAGAATCGCGTCAATAAATAATAATGTAACGAAAGCAATATTGTTATTGCATTGAATGAATTTCAAAATTTGAACATTTATTTAATTACTCGCTCGGATGTAGTTTACATTCGGGTGTAGTCAATAACTCTGGAATTTTCTTGGCTTTGGTAATTTTATCTTAGCATCCGATGTGTGTGGTGTTGGTTCCCGGACTATAATGGAGCATTTCCACAATGGCACCAAATGGCGCTGTTCGCTGTAGTTAAATAAACAGCTTTTCTCTCGGAGCGAGCGCCTCTTTTAAATACCCACTAAATAAAGTAAATTATGCCACTCCACGTTCTGCCCTTTGTCGCACAGAGCCCAGGGGTACTCAACACACTTAGCCACAAAAGGAAAAAATAAATAAATTTAAAAACTTTTCTATTTTTTTGATAACCTTCGGTTACTACTCCCTCTTTGGTTATTTGATCAATCACCGCGGAGAGATAGCTCGATACTCTGCATCACTTCTAATCGAAGTGATCTCATAACAGATTATCAGAGTGTATGATCGTTTTTCCATTGGCTCAAATGTTAGTTAGGCTGTTAATAGCTGGACCGAATTCAATCGTGAATGGCTCACACGCTCTTCCACGAGATGTGTATGGTGGGTGTAGTAACGATTGTTTGTTTAGAATCGGCTGCTGGTTGGAAATAACTGGAGACATTTCCATGGGCTCACTCGGTGGTGGCTGGCGTCGGGGAAATGTATTTTCTCTGGCTTTCCTCTTCTCCTGCGGCACACTCAATATCACAGAGCTGAAAGCTGTAAGAAGCCGGAATTGAGAAACAACACTACTCTATACATCGCCTACATCCACAACTTTCAATTTCTTATTAAATTAAACGCGGAATCTCCAAGTAAAATCGAAAGTTACAGCACAGCGCGTGCAACGTCTGTTGTTATTTGCAACTCTTTTGTTAATATCGAGATAATCTATTGTAATTTGCCGTGGAGACTTCTGAAATTCAGTATTGTGATTGGTTACTTTTGGATCAGTGACTTTTTGTGGACTATCGGCTGAAGTATGCGTTGTTACACGAAGTCATTCCAAATGCTGATTTAACTTTTAATCCCTCACTTCGAAATCTGCCCTAAAATTGGCGTTGAAGACAAACTCGCGAATCATCTCGCCTCAGACAGAAGTGAGGATGGCGGGTTGAAAGTAATTAATCTTAGTGTAAGAAAGGAAACAGGGGTCATTACTGATTATTAGATATCTCACAAGAGTTTATCTGAGCTTCCCTTAAATCCCTAAAGCTCAAGTGTTTTAATTTCAGACAATAGGTTGTTTTTATTGCGCTAAGCGGCATTCTTAGGCGTTAATTAATTACTGCCCTACCTAATTGATGGATGGAGCCCAACTTCCCTCTTCCATTCCCAATTCTCTTATCAAATTATTATTAATAATATATCTCGATCTATTATTAAATAATATTTACTGACGCTAATACTATAATTATCCTCCTGGTTCATTTTCAAAACGTGGAGTAAAAACAAATCCCTAGGCAAAATGTACGGAAAAATTTGTCGGTATTTGTTATAATATGGAAATATCTCACTCGGTGATAAATCTGAATATTCTCGTTGTGAGCGCAAATTCTCCTTCTTTATGTCTTGCTAAGAGCATGATGTATTTTTAATTTATAGAAGTACATTACCCTCGTGATAAACGATTCTGTCTTCCGCCGAAACCTGCTCGTGTAATACCATAAAATGTATAATTTAATTATAACTGAAATGCGTGTAGGTGTACCTACGAGTATGTTCGTGTAGTATTCTCAGATCTCACAGTCGGAAATTAAAAATAATGCAATATGGTGCATACAAGATAAATACATATGCACTCGTATATTCCAGCGTTCCCGTTCAGGAAATAAATATTTATAGTATGGGTGGTGCCTGTTTACAGTATGGGCAACATTAAACCTAAAATAATAAATACACATAGGTGTTTGCGATTAGACGTGAGAATATTGTATCGTAAACCAACCAACCAACCAACCGAGTGTTTGTACCGTGGTGTTATTCTACCTAAATCTAACCTAGCCAAGACCCACTACGCCATACTAACTGTAGAACACCGAGTGCGATTATTTGCAGCAGATAACTTTCTTAAAACTATGTACTATAATACTTATCTACGTCTTATTTTAATTACACGGTAGAACAGTATTGGGAGATTAAACCAGGAAAATCGTATCTCTTTACATCAAATTAGACACATAAATATACCCACTGTTTTTTTTATTCTTTATTTTCTTGACAGCTCTTGAAAAATCTACCGTTTCAAGTCCATAGATATTTTTGAACATGCAACGGAAGCCTTGAATAATTGGAAATAGTACGTTATAATCCGCGAGTTTTTTTAGGCAAGCGAAATCTCCTTGAAATCATTAAGTATTTTTCCAACGGATTTGAAGCAGTTTTTTGTGGATCCAGCATGAGTCACGTTATCAACGAATTTACATTAAGATTGCGTTAAATATTTTTTACAGACATTTTTTTACAATAATATTATTACCTGATTTCACAGAAGAAAAAATAATGACTCCGATAAAAAGAGTAAAGGCAGCTACAGACCGGTGGTTTCGACCGACAGTGACGCGGTCGGGTAGGAACTTTGTGTTGTGCACACGGTCTGGTGTCGGTGGTTACTGGTTTCATCACTGGTGTTATAAACGTGCTCGGGAACGCACGCTCTACACCTCCGTAGTTAACACAAAAACTCTCTAGCGAAGACATAAAAAATCCCTAGAAATGCGACACAATTCCAGCATATTTATTTATATACGGCACACTATTGCCATTTACACAAAGTTGCAGGATATGAAAACGAATACGTAATATTTTACGAGAGATAAATGAAGAAATAATGAATACATATTAGATGTAATGAAAGAATGAATACAAATTACATGTTCAATATGTTAATATATTCGAATCGAGGGGGGAAGAGTTACTGAGAATTGTGGTCCTACGGAATCTTCGCCAATACAGAAATCTCCCCAGATTTGATCAAAAACTCCCTTTCTCTCCGGCAATTCTCCGTTTCTTCCTAGATCTAGGGGTTTCTAGAGTTTTTGATCGGCCGCACCAGGCCTGGATGCAGAACGGATGGTTCAGTCATCCGTTTGTCATTTCCTTTAGCCACGCCTTTTGTAGAACGTGATAGCGCCTACAAACTATTGGTTTTGACAGGCTCCGGTTAAATCCGCTAGTCAGAACTGGTCATCTGGAGGTCCCTTAACATCAAAATCAATTATTCCTTTTGACGAGTTCATCGTATTTTTAACACGAGCGACGTCGATCTCGGATTAATCTGTTTGTATCAAAGGTCGCTAATATAGGCCGGAAAATAAACATCGTATTTAATATTTGTTTGTTTTTGCCTACTTACGAGAAGGATATTAGTATATACCTTAATAATATTTACACGCGTAAAGTTATCACGTAAATACCAATACACGTAAATATTACGGGATAAAGTCTAAAACTGAATTAAGTAGGTAGGTACCTAATTATATTTCATTATTGATTTCTAAACGTTATCTGCTATGATCATACAGAATTATTGAGACTTGTTCATATCAATGAGAAAAAACACTATAATTATTCCAAAAAACTGCTTCGAAAAAAACGCTTCGAAAGTTTGATCCGTTTAAATAAAAAAATTGCACCTAAAAGGTTTTCACTCGGCTGGGCAAGTCGCCGATAAAGTATTACTGTCTCGTTGTTTGTTGTTGGAAAGTGTCGAACTTAGTTCTCGGATGTGTTTACACTTCCAGAGATATGAGTGAATCAGATATGGTACACGTGTGGGCACAGCTTCCACGTGAAATACGGTGCAATAAGCTCCTACTTTCTGCTAAACTGTGTCCAGTCATTTGGACAGCACAATCATCATCTGAAATATCGTGTTGCAAGTTTTGTACTATCATTAATCTACAGATCGAAGAGAAATGCACTCTGATGGATCGAAAATGCATTTGATTCGTAGCTTTGTGCATTTTTTGTTCTCCTTGGTACTTTTTGTTTGGTCGGTCGGTAGGGATCGAAATGAAAGGACCGCTAGTCCACCAGAATGCCACGGCTGAACGTCCGTTTCTTTTGGCCCGATTGTCTGGCTTCATTTAGAATGGACGATTATCCACGGCGAGGAGAAGCGGGAGAAACTCTCGTGACCGGCTCTCCACGGTTCTCCATGACAAATAAGCTCGGAGATGCGTACTTCCTCCCTCATTGTTTCTTCCCCGCCGCCCCGACGACTCCAGAATGCGCCGCGCATAATGGTCAAACAAACGAGTCGCACGGGTTCTCAACCGATCAAACGATAGTCAAGTTGCCATCAACTCGCACGGTGGACGTAAATCATAATTATACACCCGATGCTACAAATGTAGATCTAGAGCAGATGTCCCTTCTTCAGAGTCCCGTTCCGAGCATGCAACCAGAAAGCGCATATGTAGTAAGCTTGTGCAAATTGATTCTGACTTGCATTCTGGTAACAGTGATCGATTGCAACACCTCGACTGGCTGATTAAAATAACGCGAGTTCTCTCCCCGCGGTTAACTTGATACATCGCTAATATCGTAGCACCTAGTTAAATGAACTGCGAAGACGTGTAGACCTCAGTCCAGACTGCAGACTCACACGAATTGATTTAGTGAAGTGAACACTAATCTTTCAAACCGATCTCACACAGTGCTGCATTTTAACGGATTTTAATTATTCACATTAATTAAAAGCCGGCATGCCCAATTGATCAATAAGCCAAGTGCACAATTATCACAAACCGCCACCCCATCTCCGGCCCGCGGTCCCTACACAGGCACACACTCATTTATTAGATACTTATTGATTACGGGCTTTACGGAGTATTTGCTGTGAAGCATTTGGATATTCAGCTATAAAAGTGTGAGGGCGAAGGTGTCCGGCCATCACAGTCATTAACTCCGTGGCTTTAATCATCAAAGTAGGCGAAAGCTCGGTCATGCGAGGAACATCACATCGCATTAGCCGCTTACTGCCACTGCCAGCCGCTGCTCTGCGCTCGCTATCCGACCGACCCAGGGATCGATATTGCTGTCTGCATTGATGGAAGGCGTCCTCCGAAACGATCAATTCGCTTCATCCACTTTGTATCAAATCGCTTTTTCTGCGTAGGCAATCACCTCAATTTAAAATGTATTTCTTTTGTTGTTCTGCTTCCCTTTTAATTCATTAAACTCTCAAACTGAAACGCAACGTTTTTTTAAAAAAATATACCATTTCCAAACACGTTCTAGCTTTTTGTTGTTGTTATATTATTTATATTTAAATAAAATGTGTGCGAAGTTTCAAAAAGGAATATCCTATTCTGTGACAAACGTGGTGATTTTTTTGCGGTTTCCTATTTTTACAATTACCTTTCACACATATATTTGCACAGGTGCTCATTTAGCCTGGTGTGCGTTCTGTAACTCTCAAGCCTCTGGCAACTAGACTGGTCACTGTCTGAACTATTGGACTAAGCACTAAGCACTGGGCAGGTACACATAAGCCTATGGATTAAGAGGCAATTGTGTTTCCCTCCTGTTAAGTTGGGCGGATATTTCATCCGACGCTCTTATGTTTTTACCCCCGTAATCTAGTTTGTGTCGAGCTGGATCCGGGAGAAAGAAGTCCCGTAAATAAGTTGTGTGTTTTTTTTCGCTATGATAAGAAAACTGAGAACTCACATCATTTATTCAGCAATATTGATCGAATAATGTTAGAAAAAAATCCGGTTATTTATTATTTACCTGTATACATTTTCGTAGCCTGAAGCAACTAGAGAGATCAATAAAATTAGTGCCATTTTTTGTTGATTTCCTCTTCGGAAACAGTCTTTATTTACAGATTTCACATTTCTGGCAGCGGATAAGGCAGAGGTAAATACAAAACTTAATCCCGCTCGCTCGTTGGAAATTATATGAAATATTGCTCTTTTCAGATCTTTATTTGTTTGACATTCAAGAAGCTTAACTTTCTGTATGGATGCATTTATTTTGAATTGCGTTTTATCATAGGGTATTTCGTTCTAATCCTATTAACGGATTAGCATAGAGGTATATAAGGTATGCATTACCTGTGCTAGGATTCATAAAGATAATTTACATATTCTACAAGCCTTATTGTAAGAATTTCCAACCTGAGCCATCAAACTATGATGTTGTGGGATCACGTCGCATAATAATTTAATATTGAATATAATATAATTTCGCCTTTGACGTGTCATTGCTTTGAAGACGGGAATGAGTGGTTTAGAATTTAATTTAGACGAATCCTAACAGTTCCTCGACAATACATGCCAATACCGCCAGAGGCAGAAATGGCGCCGCCAATGTTGAATCCTACAGAATAGATTAAACGTATGATCTCTGTACGAACGTATGCAAACACGGTTCGCAAATTTAAGACGCGATATCTTGAAAATTTAATTGTTCCTAATCCAACAGAAGATCTAATTATTTTAGTTAGGCCTTCGAATGTTGATCTATACGAGTACATCCAAAAGCATTTGAAACCATAACAGTTCTCTATTCCATCTGGCTAAGAACGGTCGACTAGCAATTTTTTTGTTTAATAAATCACTAAGCCGATGGAAGTGTGTTGTGTGGGTGTGTGGGTGTGTTTGTGTGCCAGAAGTAAGGTCAGTTTTTCCTACTTCGGGTAAAACGGATATCAAATATCATATTTTTTTGGTGAATATCGCACAAAGTCCCAACTGCTCCCAACCGTCTAGAGCCAGTGAGACTATGGCATCCCCAATTGGGAATTGTTGTGAAGCTGAAGGTAGTGGGGAGGGAAGGGAGATGGGGAAGAGGAAGAGGAAGGTCGGGAAGTATCTGTCACCAAAAACGGCCAAAGACATTTCAAGCAACGTTTCAATTCTGAATGGTGGTCCAGGGCGATATATAGTTTCTACCACTCTGGGACGTGCCGTAAATATACTTTATATTAATGTAATGTGTATTAATCAAATAAAGTTTATTTGCGCACGCCGGGTGGAACCCGCGACCTCCGGATTCGTAGTCGAGCGTCTCACCACTAGATAACGCAGGCCGTCAAAGAGGACTCAAAAGCTCAAATTGTGGGGTGACATACTCTTTGTTTTTCAATGCTTCGAACGAATAACCAATTGTTTTGATAATTCAGCGGCGATGACATTGTTGCTCGAATGGTCATTCTTCGATCTCGCGCAAAAAACTGTTTTTTTCGGTTCCAACTGATCGTACAATGGCTTTCAGCGACACGAAGAACATCTTCCGATGCAAAAAAGCAGCGATTCAGTCTCATTACGATTGTTTTCATATTTCAGTCGGTGCGCTGCGCCAGTGACAACGCGCGGGCTTTGGACCGCGACGCCGACCAAACGGAGAAATTGTGGCCGTGAAATTTTAGGCGGTCGTTCCTCGTTCCCAGTCGGGGACTTCATAAATTATATCTCCACTAACCGAAACACACAACGGACAAATGCGTGGGACACGAGAGCTTAGACCCGCTGAATACCCGGCACAGTTATTACGACGAATGATGTAAAATTATGTTCCTTTACGGTGGGCAACGGAGGGGAAGATTAGTACACAGAGTTCAAGTGTGATATCGTCGCCGGAAAGGCAAAAGGGCTGAAGCGCCGTTTCGGGAAGTTTACACAATACAATAAAATTGTCCAAAGAAGCGAAGCTAGCAGTCCACAGTGGAGTGCTTACACCAACCCTGATGTAAGGCAGTGAGACATGGAACTGGCAGTGGAAGGATGAAAGTATATTTAATGCTGTGTAAATGAGATCCATGATGCGTATGTCCGGTAAAACCATGTATGACCGAGTTAAAAACGTGAATATCCGGAAAGCATGCAAGGGGCTGATGTAAGCTAAAAAAAGTCCCAAACTTGTGTCGCTTGAGTCAGAGCCTTCTCCCAAATGGTAAATATATTTTAGATGGCTAAAGGGCCACAAAAGTCTTCAGAATCAAACGAGAGTCAGAGCATTCGATGCAGAAAAATTAACTGTATATTTTACTCATTTTTGACCAAAGTGTCGCTTCAGCTCCTTTCAGCTACAATAGAATATTCAACACCGCTGAGAGCTCCATTGTAACCTCCCCTTTTCTCCGGGAGAGGTTACAACAGTATGTCTGCCCTTAAGAAGGGACGGTTGAGACGAAACTAGTTGACGTGTTATAAATTGAAGTATACAGAGATGTTCTATAACACACTATTTGAGTAGTTACTAATTACCAAATAAATACATAAATAATTATTACCTTAGTGTTACGTTACGTTAGTGTACAGGGGGTACAAAAAACGTTTCACAGCATGTCGTCAAATATGCTTAATTTTTTTTTAATTTGAGGAAAATCAGATCGCGTAATATTTCAATTGCCATGACGTGCGGCAGGATTGTTTTTCGATGGGAAAAAATCCCCTTCATCACACGTGGTGTTACCCCGCGAGTGTCGTTTTAATGTAGGCACGTGCATATATTATGTTCACGTGTATGTCCGCCAGTCAATTATTCAACGAGAAAGGAAACTATGGTACGAACAGAAATAATCGATAGATTTGCATTTCTAAACTGATGAAATATTCACACAACTAACGTATGGATAACGTTACGATATGTATATTAAATGATGCATTCTGCAATATTGTTTCTCGTCAGGGCACTATTTAATCTAAATGTTTTGTTTTCTAGCAGTATGAATATATGATTTTTATTTTCAATAAATAATTAATTTACCATTACGTATTATTATTTATTATTATTATTATTAATAATAATAATAATGATTTTATTCCAGAAGTTATGCAGGTATAGTGCAATGCAATACATTATATAATTAGAAATTAAAATTAATTAATGTGTTTGGTGTGGTCTAATTTAACTCGCGGCCTAAACTTTTCGACGGATCCCTCAGGGCCGAACTAAAATTATATATCTCCGGATTTACAAAATGTGGACCTTTGTTTTTCTTTTAATTTTTAAATCCGCCATGTTGTTTCTACCACGTGACATGTGTCACGCACCCCATCCCCCAAACCCCTGGAGTGGGAGGGCGTCGGAAGTAGAAAGTGAGACTACCCTCTCCGCTGCTGGCATTATAAACCCTCCCACTTTACGGCCCTCTCAGTGGCGTGGAGACTTAAACACTAGCAGATATCAAATTAAAAATCTCAAACGGAACAGGAAATTGGATGGCGGAACGTTTGGCTATTTACACGGAATAAGTTGCTTCACGTTATTTCCCAAGGAAAGCACCAACCAACTAACTACCCATTCTTACATTAAACTAAATTAAAATCCTAGTGGATCACATTGATTCCTCATACATTTAACAGTGAATGTTATATAATTGTCAGTGTGGATTGTGGATATCAAAAGATAACAGAAACTAATCAATTGGATTTAAACAAGACGAAAGCATTTTTACTACGCTAACTTCTGAAATGAAGCGAAGGAAATGTTTTAAAAGCTAAAACGCCTAAAAATCGGCCTTACGGTCTCGTCGACTCTCCTCGACTTTTAAAATGAGGTAATTGTTTTAATTCGCGGTTTGCTTAAAAGTTTGAACTTCGGCAGGCTCTACCTAGTTAAAAGCGAATTTGGGCTACGGACTTCTAAACTTGTTGCTAAAGCGATTACAAAATTGACGCATTGTTTTGATTTTAATTGTTATGTACGCATTCTGTTCTGGACTTTAAAATTCACACCGCATCGCTGTTTAGACGCGGTTTACTTGCAGCCTACGACGGCTCCTCAGTTGAATATTGAAAAACCCAAACTGAAAACAAACCATTGTTTTATGACAGACTGTTTCGGTGTTAATTGAATTTTATTTGTACAGTTTTCCTTCAACATTAACCCACATAATAACAATTCAACTGAAATAAAATAATATACATGATTTATTTCTCGGCGTTAACACACTCGAGAGCGAAATATTGATAGGCTGTAAGATAATATCGTCGCTGAGGACGCAAAAGGGCTTAGGCGACACTTTGATCAAAAATGAGTTAAATATGCAGTTTTGATCAGTTTTTTTTCTGCATCGAATGCTCTGATTCTCGTTGGATTCTGAGGATTTTTGTGGCTCTTCAACCATCTAAAATATCGTCGTCAATACCTCAAAAAATAATGTGTCAAAAACGTAATTGTTCAGGAGGAAATTATAAATTGATTTTTGAGAGCTACAGTAGTTTTAGATGCGATAATGTATTTTCATCAATAAAAACATTGAAACTTGAAATACAAATTGAAACTCTACGCAATGTTATATTTAACTCATTTTTGTAAAGTTGACCCCATGGGAGGTATTTTCCCGTTGACGACGATATATTCACCATTTGGGAGAAGGCTCGACTTAAGCGACACATGTTTAGTACTTTTTTTAGCTTTTTGTCGCTTCGGGTAACTCAGTGAGAGCATTATGTTACCCGAGTTGATTTTTTTTTCAAATTCAACCAGGTATAAATTTAATTGTAAAACAACAAAAAACTATAATGTGCTCTGGTGTAAATTTCCCAAAATGGCGCATCAGCCCTTTTGCCTTTCCGGCGACGATATTCACAGAACAAACATCGCAAATATCCAACATCTTAGCGCTTAGCCAAGAGATCAACCATTTTGTTTGTATTGGGCTCTCTATTTTCTATACGCGTACGATAAGGTTTAGCCTAAATTCAATTTTTCTCAGCTGACTAAAATGACTTCAGTTATTTTCACGTCCCGACTTTCTATTACTTACGCTTTATGTTCTTATTTCACATTTATCTTGTTTTCTTCAAAGTTTTTTGGAGTCTTCAATTTGTAGTTGTTTTAAACCGTATTAAAAATAGATGAACGTAAACTGGCGCGAGTTGGTTGGTTGGTTAGTTGGTTGCTTGCGAGGCATTAACGGCTAATCCAAGAAAGTAAGCCTCCCCAGTGTTCAGTCGATGAATAGGAACTGGACTGAAGACTAAGTAGTAAGTAGCGCGCGGTGTGGGGCGTGGGGCGTGCGGTAACAATCGGTTACAAGCTACAATCGTATTCACGGAAAACTCATGTCTGACGTGAACGAGAACTCGTGTGGAACTAATACCGCCAGTGACATATTCCTTCTGTCACGATTAATCCCGATCTTAATTTGAACTCATGATTACAATTCCACATAGCTGTCATGGAAACCGAATCTACCACAGTGTGACGTCACCTGGTTTATCGCTAGATGTCACTATCTTGACGGTTCATGACGGAGCGCCTTTTAACCGCTGCTCGCCTGGCACCCCCGGTACCTGGTTCTTGCCTACATACGAGTATTTACTTTCATAACCCAATGCTGATAATGCATCAACTCAATTGCTTTTTATCTTGATCAAAAATTATTTATATGTAAAGCAAAGATTTTGTGGTACATATATTTTTATTGCTCGATTGTTGATTGTAAATATTATATTCATGAATATTCATATATTTTTTGTTTTTTATTTCAGGTATGTCAACTTGGTCATCATCAAATGATGCTTCAAAATCAACGCGAATGGTAAATATTCTGGTTTTATTTTCAATTCGAGAATTTCGTATCGGGTCACATCGATGGTGCAAGTAGTGGGTAACTAGAAGTGCGAGTCGGGCGAGGACACTTTTATTACTTTAGCCTATTATTGCGTAACCTAGAATGGAAACCACTAACGCCATCTTCACGCTCTTGCTGCGCGCAAGGGGAACCTGCCGCACTAGGCTTAGACTCGGCACTCGGCACTGAAGGGTATCGGCAAAATCTAAATAAACTCCGAAGCACTCGTCCTAATAACGCATTACTTTTGTAATAAAATTATTTAATCTGCCAGCTTATAATAACTCACTAACTCGCCTCTCAATACGTTCCAGTTGAGAAGATAAAGTTTAACGATCGATACGCTGATACTTTAATAGTTCGTCGAGATGCCTCTTACACTCGCTTGATCTATGAAAGGCCATTACGTTATCTTTTATAATGCTATCTGCAATAAAAGTAATTGTAACACACAATCGGTTTCCGGTTAGTATGTTGAACGTAAAAGCTTCGTATCTCACGGACGCGGCGCTTAGGCAGTATGATAAAATCATTAACATTATTTCAATTACATATACCATATACGAGGTATAGATTTGTTGTGTTTCTAGAGCGAGAGTCGAAGGCCGGTCAGGTACGAGGCGAGATCATAAAGTAGACTTCTAAATTCAACGTGTCTGTCATAAACTTAAGCCTCCGTAAGTATTACGATCAAGTTATTTGAATACTATCCTCCCGAGATGGCCGCAATCGTTGTTCCACGTTAATTTCTAACTTTTACTGCGCCGTTTCGTTGCTTTAGATCGATGATGAGACTTAACATTGACTCCCGTTTAAATTCTCGTTTAACAACAGTGAGCGAACCTAAATTAATCGACAGTTAAGTATCCATTTAACGGTCGAAAGCTAATCAGGCGATCCTACTTCAATAGTGAATGCCGACATACATCTGATGAAGCTAACCAAATAATATGAGCTCCTTCCCACTGTAATACAATACAACTGGCGTTCTGTATAATATTCTCTTATCATAAATATCAGAACTAAACTCATAAAAAAACTATTAAACTATTAAAGAGATAATTACTTCATGTTCATTAGCATTCCAATATTCTTAATAATTAAGTTTTACTTCAACAGTGGGTGTTAAGTATCATTGAGATGCTCTCTATCAGTAATAAAATAAACCTATTCCGACATTAATTTTACATTATTCGAAGATATAACTCGTCTCACTAACTTTCTCGTCGTTTTCTTCAGTAAATTATAAAGACGATTCGAATTTTTGAATATAAAAATATTGATTGAAATCTTAAAATTGTCGCCAATCACCGTCAAAGTCGAGTAAAGTAGTTAAATGATCACTTCCTCGGACTGGCCCAGAGCCGATGACCGCGGTCTAGGACCAGAGTGGGCAAAGCGCTGAAGCCGATCTGTTCGGATGGCGCTTTGCCCAAATACGTTCAGGATTTACGCATCATCGGAGACAGACGACGTCGATGAAACGGATCACTGCAAATATTGGGAATTTATCCAAAAGACAACCGGAGAAAATAACCAATAAAGCTGATGTTTCTCATTTTCACGTTGATTGCAATAGCGGCTCACTATCACAAACCATGCCATTGTAGGGGTGGTGACAGATTTAATAGCTTTTTGCATTACTGCTTACAAATCTGCGATTTTCCACATATTACTTTGGCATGTTATTTCGCATTTTAAGTAGATAGTTGGGTTGTTATCTCCTTACGGACACGCTTGGCTTTGAATCAAAATTGTTCGAGTATTATTTTTTTTCCGGTTAGAGTCTCATGTGGACTGTGGATAAGATGTAACTAAGTTCTCAGAATTCTGAATATTCTAGGCTCGTTTGAAATTCAGAGGAAGATGGGATGTGTATTCCCCCAGCGACGATCGGTCCAACCCGCAGCAATCCTCGGATGCCCCCGTCGTGTTGCAGTTGCATATTCCGAACCCGACGTTAAACCATAGAAAAATAACGCTGCTTTTGATGTCTCAATCCTTGTGGCGTATTTGCAGTGTGTCCGCACAACGTCATCCGTTTGAACCACGCGATAGCTAAGTAAAAATAGTCGAGAATAAGGCCGCAGGTCTCGTTTCTCAATAAAACGCGAGATGGCCTTATGTGGTCGGCGGACCGCAAGGACGCTCGGGGTTGGCTCGTCCAAATGGCCCCGAACTCCCATTCCGAATTTTAAATCTGTACAATTCTTATTTCAAAATTTTAAACATAAATCTTTCGATTTTCGTTCAGGACTTCGCTATTCACCACATTTACAAACCGAATCTTTAATGATACGGACTGACCGACACTATTTTTACCATTCCTATTTTAAACAGGGACATCATTATTTTCTTCTTTTAAATGTTTCGTTGGTTGGCTAAAATGCAAATCATTATATACCATATGCTAAAGACTTTTTTCTCGTCGGCAGGTAAAACGTCACCTTGTTATTGATCAAAATGTAATGAAATAAGAAAAAAGTCGCGTGACTGTGTCTATTAATCATCGCCGGGACATAATGGATTGAACAATGTCAATGGCATGAGACCCATTAGGTGCCGTCTGACATTGCGAACCTGGCCCATCCTGTCATCAGCGGCTTAATTCCCCCAACGATATGATTCCGACAGAGTGATTTGATACTCGACGGGTGCATTTGCGGTCTTTCTGCCGGCATATACAATATGGACACGGACCTATTACTGCACAGTGCGAGTGCACAATGAACTTCATGAAACATTACCGACGGCACTCAATGACCCGTCTAGTATCAGTCGATTAATATTACTATAAATCTATATCTAAAAAAATATCCGACTCGAAGGACCACTTTTAATAAATCTTCAAATAGTTGTTTTTTTTTTATTGAATATTGTTATAAAATAACTTGAGTTTTTTAAATTCATTATTTTTGCTTACGACAGCATAATACAAGTACGGTTCTACGTGTCAAAAGCAACAACCCGAATACTTGAGTCGGGCTATATCAAGAGTCAGAATAACAGAAGAGTATGTATGAGACGATGTATGAATGTTAATGAAGCAAGGAGTGTGTCCCAAGACAGAGTTGTATGGCGGTCCGTCCTCCCTGCCCACCCTTGCGGAGAAATGGCATGATGGTTAGTTAGTTATATTAATTGCTTTAGTGTTGTGCTTACTGCAAACTCCACGTGGCACAGGGCACCGGGTATTTCATAGTCTAAGTCTAATGCATAAACTTTAGAATTTAACAAGTTTGCCAGGAATTAATTCCGAAATTAAGCCAACAGTGTTACCAACGGAACGAAGGTCGTTCCGCTATTGATTTCGTTTAAAGCTTACTAAAATGCCATTGTTCCAAGATGAACATATCGCAACTGACACGAGAGCTGCTCGCTTTATTATGTTAACGATGACTTCATCAGCGTTTAGCAGACTATCCATTTGCAACGTACCCGGGCCAATTATTATTGCCGCCTTTTGCAAAATTCTGACAGTTTGGTGTTAAAATCATATTTGTCGGTTTGGACCTTCTCTAATTTATTCCAACGGATGAGTTAATACTCGTAGTTCCCTGGGAGCTTGCATAGTGCTATTCAAACCTATTGTTTAGTGGTATTAATATTAGTTTATTACAAGTCAAATAAAACATGTTTACTTCCTTAAACCGCCCCATTTCTTACTTTTAATATTATACCAAGTGCGGTAGCCGCGTCAAATCGCTTTACTTCAATGGCTGTAAATAATATGAAGTTATTGCTCGAACCACCCCCTATTAGGTTCAATGTGTTCATTAAAGGGCGGTTAGTGTATCAAATCGTTGGTTGATTGTCGTTATTAGAGAATATAAATAGAATTAGGTACTTCGTAACGTGCACAGACCATTTATTAACTCGAATGTATTCATCTACCGGTAATTACCGCTCCGAATGGGAACATTATAGCGGCATTTTTTAAATAAATTAAACATATTTATCGCGTGAACCACCCCTCTATTAAAGCTGAAGATCGATGTATTCATTTAAGGGCGGTTAGCGAATCACAACGTAAGATAATTGTCCTAATGTACAGGGGTGGTTCAGAAGCTAAACCACCCCAGAATAAATAACGCTTATGAATCAAAATGAGCAACGGCCTATAATCCGAAACCCTTTAGGTCCCGGCAATTATTTTCCTCTAATAACCCTTTGACGCCCCCTTTTATGAGCGCGGAACTTCCACGGCGCCCGCCATTGTTTTCCGCCCGTTGTTTTTTTTTCATTTTGCCATTGTGCCCGCGTCTGTAATATCCAACCTTTGGGGACCCTCCTCCGCCCCCGCCAGCCCCACCCCCGAAAACCCCCCAACGCCGGCTCCAGCCGTAAGACCCACGTGCAAGCAAAGATAATAATATACAACAACCCTCGGATTGCCAGAATACTTTAACGTTTCCAGAATACCAAACTTTAAGGCGCGCTTTAAATTCTTGATAATCTTCTAAGTAAATTTATTTCTTAAATAAATTGAACACCTACGCTAAGATAACGGCAACAAGATATAAGGTAGGTAATTATTTTCATAAGCCATTTGTAATAAATAATAATCATGAATGCGTACTGATTTAAATTTATTTTAAATAATATCAATAATCTAAAACACAAATATGAAACAGAAAAAGTCAGAAAATAAAAAGACAATGGTCACAACCGCTACTCGAACTCGGATCCTCTACTCTATCCGGGAGTATATAGTAGAGGATCCGAGTTCGAGTCTCGGTTGTGACCATTGTTTGACTTCTGTTTCATATTTGTGTTTTAGATTATTGTTTTTCTTTAATATTTAAAAAAACATAAACATTCATGCTTTAAAGATATTTACAATTTAAATAAATTTATTTTATTAAAAAAATACAACTTTCGGCGCAAACAATAAGATGACGCGGTTACATATCTACTATTTGACGAAACACTCGTTTTACGTTCCAAAAACATACCAATATCACAAGCAATGCCTAGAGTACTAAAAACTTGTCAAACTCGTAGAAAATAATTGCTAACGTTTTATCACTCAGCATTATACGCAGGAGGTTACGTTATTAATAATGTTCTAAAAGTATTGTTTAAATTAATTTGTATGAATTCGGATGTTATTAATACCCCATTACATGGGGTTAACCATAGGAGACGCCCAACCCTTAAGTGCCTCCTCCAGTAAATTGTAATTACAACCGGGTTCAAATAATTCCATCCCGTATTTATTTTTTAGGGGAAAATTAAACTTTTCACTTTGGCGAGAATTTTTTGAAGTGCCTATTCCTTACTCAAGCTTAAGAGCCATTCGGAGGAGGGAAGAGTAAATCTTTAGAAATTTATGATTCGAACTTGAAAATAAAGCTATATACTTTGCCCTTACAAGACAACATTAATTGATAACGAGTGTTAAATGTTTTTCTTTGTGGGTTTTTATATCCACACCACCCAAAGGAGAATATATGACCCAAAAGTGAATGATAGAACTTTAGGACGCCCGAGGAAGATAGACATCATAGAAAGTGAAGCAAATGATCGTGTCGGGTTATGCCAAGAGTCTGAATATCAAAGTATGTATGAAACGAGGTAACAAATAATTATTAATTTGAAGGCCACAGGATATGTAAATACTCTAAAAAGTCTTTACTTTAAAAATATATATTAATAAAAAAAATAGTACGACACGATGCATGCATATTAATGAAGCAATGAAAAAAATATTAAAACTTAACACCGAAATAAAGATCCAATCACTGTGGTACCTGGAGGAAGTGCTGCCCTCTACACCATCTCTATTCTCATCACCGGTCGGATTCTACTGGTATGCCATGTCTGCTGTGGTCCATCATGACATACCCGAACTAACTAGAAAATTTATTTAAAAAAAAAAAAATTGTCTTTGATCTTGTTATTTTGCAGTGGTATCTTTCATATTATAATTATTTAGAATGCAGGCCACCATGATACGGACATACGCCGAGTTTGAGAAATCGTAATATTTAATATATTTCGTAAATCTGTATATTTAATATTTTTATAAAAAATAAATGAAAAAAAATAGCGTGTGTGATGCAAAGTTGCATGGCGGTCCATCCTCTGCCTACTCCGTGGAAACGGTGCGGAGGTTAATTATTTATATCCCTACTCTCTGTTAACTGGTGAATCAGTAATCGC
This sequence comes from Drusus annulatus, assembly GCA_022651775.1. Taxonomy (NCBI): domain Eukaryota; kingdom Metazoa; phylum Arthropoda; class Insecta; order Trichoptera; family Limnephilidae; genus Drusus; species Drusus annulatus. Next base: position 145,214 of record JAGWCC010000354.1, on the reverse strand, counting down.
AATAATAATTATAACGTGGATAAATCCTGAGATAACTTTTAGTCGTTCGCCTTCTATGTTCGTCATAATCCATTACCACGCTGTTACAATGTTAAAATACTTAATGAACAGTCTGTATGGTCGTTAGATTTGGAAATGTTACCTTGCGCATTACATTCTGTGTAGATATATTTAAGAAGAGTAGATATAAAATGATGTGTCTGAAAGATTTCAAGTGGCAATCAATTTATCGCATTTATTTTAATTTAACGACACGTCGAAGCGTGTTTTAAATAGTTCAGATTTTATAGCATTGATGGTTTTTACGAGCTCTCGCCAGACGCAGGCTTTGATTGGATCGATGGTTCTTTATGGAAAAGGTTTTGGACCACCACCAACTTCCTCCGGGGATGCTGTATGACGAATGGCCGCCGTAGTCGGTCGAAACGTCTGTTTAATACCACGTTACTATGTATCAGTGCCTACACTGTTGCAAACGCCTATTGTTTTTTGTAATCGTTCTGCGTTAGTCGTAAATCACTACTCTTTGCAGCTGATTGCTGATTATTGCGTAACCTTATAGAATAATTTATATTCCCAACTGAAAGTCACAACGTGTTGCTCGACGGGAGATGCTTAGCACTCGGTTCTATATGCTTTGTTTGAAATTGCTTATAATTCCATAGGAACACGTTTGCTTTATTAACTGAGACATTTTGAAACGCCCCCGACGCGACGGTTATTCGATTATACAGAAAAAGAACAATTACCTTCGAAACATCGTATCTTGGATGCCATGGCAGTAATTCATGATCGCCATCCAATCCTTGACTCAATCCATGTGTACATGTGGTGATAAATATGTGAAATTCGACTTCCTTTGAATTAACGATATTTGCTTATATTGTTTATTTATAAACTAACGGACTAAAGTCCAATTACAAAAAAAAATACAAAACACGAAATGGGAAAAAAGAGCAACAGAGGAAGAACAGCACATATATTATATTAAATGAAGCATTGACAAAAATAGGACAAAATATAAATAAGAAAAAACATTCAAATCAAAGCCAAGGTCAAGTAAAAGTTCTGGTAGAGTCGTACAGAATGACAAAAATCATTTAGACTGCTACCAAAAATTTCAAGACCATTCATTGCTTGAGTTAACAAGTCTCGATATTCTGGGCAGTGGAGAATGATACCCATAGTTAATAAAGTGATGATTGAGGAACAGCAAAAAGTTGTTACATTTTTTGCTGATGGTTGATATGTAGTGTTTCTCCTCTCATGGCACGAGAAAAGATTAAATTCAAAATATAAGTAGATTATTTAAATAAAAACTAATGTAATAACATTTTGAAATGAACATGTTGATTTCCAAATTTCTAGTCCAATATTTAAAAATCATCCGAAACAAATACTGTAATGAAAATGTATACCTACTGCGTAGGTACTCGCATTAAATATTCAGGTTTTGAAAGCCTACTAAATTATAATTTCATATTCTATTACGCCAATACCATATATAATCTCGTATAATATTTTAGCTAACGCCAATTTCACGAAAAGTTCATGAATTTAAAACAACCCCATAATAATAAATATCAAATCCCTGTTACACGGTGTAGGCACCCATATGCATATAATAACATTGCCCAATCCGACGATCTTTAGAACTCGGCAAATACGGAGGAACAAAATTAATTTCCGCCAGCTTCATTCAGATCTTTTGCTACAGCTTGCAGTGGAAACATTCAGTGTATCTGAATTTAGACTTTGTATGTGATGTAAGAGATAAGGGTTGTCCTCCCTCAACCCCTGCCTTGTGTATGACGTGAGGAGATTACTACTACATCAGGTCTCAGGTTACCACACAATTACCCCATTACACGTGTTTCCAAAATTCCTTGTATTATTATTATTACTACGTATTTTGGCTTTGAAAACCAAAATACACTTGCGCACTTCGATAAGCGAGGTATGAACTCATCACCGTAACTAAATTGTTTTAATTTATCTCTCTTTTGATTCGTACTAACACCAAATTGAGCATACCCGACACCCGTCGGTAAAAATGACTCAATGTGTTTGTAAATCGCTATTAAAACAAACTTGAGTGACATTCGTCAGAGTAAACATTTCTCTATCCCGGTTCACCGAATTATTACGATGTTATTATAAGGAACACGTGTCTTCGCGTTAAATGTTTCTCTTCAACTTACGGATTTCTTAAATTCTACAAGGATTTATTGATTCAGCGTAAGTCTAGTGATTAGATTACGTAGGCATGACTCTTCTTCGCATTTTTTAGCATACTTCATTAGGAAAACGTTGTTTTTGCAATTTAGTTTAATAGTTTGAGGTTTAATGCATGCTTGCTACCCACAATAGGAATTGGCCTTGAATTGGTAATTTGGTTACGATATCTTGCGGTATACGATATACCCACTGTAAGTGTATATACCTAATATGGGCATAGTGTTGTATCTGTATACGGGTGGGTTGGCGTGTTTTTACTAAATTTGTGACTATAACTGTGAACACATTTGAGCAGTTAAGCCGATAGTTCCGAACTGCGGAACGTTGTAAATGATACCATTCGTCATTCTTTATGTGATATTTTTTCTCGCGGGAATTGAAACACGGGCTATTTATACACTCACAAAACGATACTACGCCCTTTCAAGCCTACCTCTATTGCCCTTTTATGATAATGTGTGTATGCTAATAATCTCCGTATGCCAATATTGTTATTTTTAATATTCGTTTTTGTGCCATACGTAATAATATTGGCAGCGTAATTTCGTGCTAGTAATACACACGGATTAACTCGTATCGATGACGACAAGGCTATTGGCTCGTGTTTCCTGACATATTCCATTACCATTTATTATTGTAAACATTTACCGAAAATCGGATAAACCAATCGTAAGGCCCATTCAAAGCTGTATCTTTTAGCAATTAGCATCAATCACTCTTGTCCCACTAAACTGACTAAACTATAAAATCCAATGTCATGTATTTTTAATTAGCTTGGGCGCCTTTTCTCCTCGCTGGGCAATACATAAAAACTGACAGAATTGTAATAATTCAGATTGCAGATATCCGAGTTACTCGTGCTCGCTTTATTAAATCAATATCGGCATAAATCTTTTCTATAAATAATACTATTATTAACATGTTTCTAAATCGGTATATAATAATTTAGGTTCTGTTTCGTTATCTAGAACAAGTTACTTTTATGACATTTTGATCGCGTGAACGTTGATGTAGCCGCGATTTCGGGAAAAGGCAAAACAACGATACTTAAATGAGATCACGTCATCGATACGAATCAACAATCCTTACCTAAACATGGAAGATCATCGCACAAAGAACTCGATTATTTTTTATGTTTTATAGGCGCTATAAAATGGTATTTTTCAATACGTGGATTGAATTTGGGTTAACGCCGGTTTAATGATCTGTAACTGTCTTCTTCTCTGTTCTATTTCCTCGCCCTCGCCGAGTTTTGAAGCAGGCAAAGGCAAAGCTGGTAGTATTGCCATTGCCTTTGCTTTGCTCGCTTCTTACGGACTCAGCGAACAGTGCTTTATTTAATACCAATGCGATCGCTTCCTAGTCGCATACTAAAGCACTAACATAAGGAAAACCTGTATTACCGGCTCGGCAACATGTAACGACTTGTCATTTTTAATTCTCCACTGGTGTTCTACATTGGAAAGCAAGCACCTTATAAGTACCCAGAGCCCAAAGCCCAAAGCCCAGAACCCAGTACCCGCAGTAAGTTAGAAGTGAACACAACAATAAAAACACCCGAGTACCTAATTCTAATTACGTTTTCCGTCGACGGATCGACTTGATATAAAAGCAAATATCCGACATGTATTTTGAATATCGTCTCGAGCGTCGCGGATGTAACGTAATAATATTATAATACGTACCTTTATTGTGTATTTCTATGGACCTTTTAGCGTGACGAAACAAAATGGCGAACACTTTATAACGATTTGACATTTCATAAGACGGTAGAGTGGAAATGATTAATGGAGAATGGAAGATAAATTAAAATCAATTTTAATTGCTATTTTATATGCGCTTACAATTTTGTCATTGAGCAACTGGCGCTTAAGAGCTTTTGGAAAGTAAATCAGTAATTTATTTGATAATACCCCTCTTAATATTATCTCTATGGGTGATATATTACGCTCTCTTGTTCGTATTAGCTTTTTTCACGTTTATTTTCAGGTTTATTTTAAGCTCCGCATACCTTGAAGGTTTAAAGCGATCACTTTGGCAACTTATTTGCTGTAGTCACTTAGTACTTTTCTACTTTATTATAATTACTTCTACTTATTTAAATGCCTTTCATTTTAATGTCTTCGTAAATTCTCAATAAACGCGCAGTTGAATTAGGTTTATTTTTGAGTTGATCGTGTATTATTTCTTCGCTTATGGCCTGCTGGAATAGCCACCGAGTTCCGGTTGCAACTTAATGAATTTGTATTAACTGGATATAGGCTTGATTGCACAAAACTACCGTTAAAAGTCAGCTAGCTCAATTGTGGATGCCATCACATTTTTAGTTGTATTTACATACCATCATTTAATAATAAACAAAACAGTTAATGTTTGTTAAACGAATGAATCCAGCAGTTCAACATTATCAATTAAAATCAGTGAAGTGAACCAACTAGCTCATAAACCGTTAGGGTTGGTATTATTGGAGTGCAAATTATTTAATTAGCTCCATAATTCTTTGGTAGCAAGTCTTGAACAATGATGGGAAAATAAGCAGGAATGTGCGTAACCCGCCGCATTTCATTCTCTTTGCTTCAATTATGCGTTTTTAAGTTCATTCGTAGACTTTTTAGGAGTTTGGCATGTAGATTTTTTGCAACTCAGCAACTGTACAATTTTCCAGCCAAGATAAATCTCGGTTTTAATGAATAATAGCTAAGATTCAACGAAGGTCGTAGCCATCTAACTGCTATCGTCATTTTCTTAGAAAATGGCTTAAATTGAAAGCAATTAAGGTTTTGGAGTAATTACTTAGAATGTCTCTAAAATTAAACTGCTTTGCCGCGAGAGAATCTAATTGAAAGGCAAATTCCGTCATAACTCGCAAAGTTTTTGATTGACATTTTATCGCCGTAGAAAAATGCGTCGTTCGCTGAATACATTTGCCAAAATCGATCGAAACTTTATAATGAAGGTGTGATTTGGGCCGCTCCTTCCTCGGGCATTTTCGGTTTAAAATATATAACGGGGGAAAGTTTCGCGATAATATAGGCAGATTAACGCTAGTGAGACCATCCAGCGATAGACTTTACGCTTTAATGCTCCTAGCCCGAATATTTTATCGCTTCTGAACACACGGTGGCCCATAATCTATATATCGCCTAGTGCTACATACTCGTACACCTAGACCACTCGTGGCGCACACTGTACTGCCTGTACCCTTACACTGATGGTGGTGGTGTTCGCTTCTCAGAGTCACCCACGCGATATCACCAGCCGAGACGAAATATCTCCCTCTGAACGTGAATGTACATTTTTTCGAATATCGCAGATCTCGATTGCTTCATATATTATATATCCATCTGTAGAAGCGCGACATGGGGAAACCTGTGAGAAAATATGCCTTTTATAACGACATCCTACGCGCTTTGATATCCTTCACCATCTCCTTGAATAAAGCGATAGATATGTAAATTGCGCCCGGAGTCGCGATTATAGTGTTTGCTTTATTCGAACCACCGCCTTGTACGGCAGCGCCACCTTGAAACGAGAATTTAACTGCTGACTGCTGACTGTTGATGAACACACAAACAGAATGGTTATTGTGAAATGTAAACAGACGAGAAGGACTAGACCGGGGGTGCAATACGGCTGCCGGTGCCCCCGGGGTCCGGTGCCCGGTGCCCGGTGCCCGGTGCCCGGTGCCGGTGCCCGGTGCCCGGTGCCCGGTGCATCTCGATTTAACGCTCGGCAGAAGCACGATGCGAGCGATCGCCCCTGTAATAATGTGGAACGAATGTTTGTCGTCAACATTTCGAACTCGCTCCGACACTTCATACATTTTTCACGCACCGGGGATCGTGTCAAGAGGCGAGCTGATTCAAATATTCCTAATTAATATGAAATGACTGGAATGAGCAGAGCGATAGTATTGCGACGAATTGCGCGGGTCCATCAATGGCACCGGTGGCAAAAGACAGCCGGCGAAATAGCCGCTAACGACGCGAGTTCATTAATTCAATCCTCCGAACAATAATTCATTAAAATTTAACACGGTGGAGATTTTATTAACTCGTCTTAAAAAGTCCGAATTCCAAAGCCCAACAGCGCGTCGTATCCTCAATAAAAGTTAATTATTATAGCAGCGTGTTTGTTCCACCTGCCTTGGCGCAAGGAATCCTCAAGAAATCCTCCCCGGCCGCTCGCGCCCAAGCTGAGCGCTCCCGGTGTATCCAACTGCCGCTGCCGACGCTCAACGCTCAACGCTCGTACCCTCGTACGCCACCGTGAGCCGTGAGCCATGAGCCATGAGCCATGCGCCGATCTAATGCCCCATTATTTCTCGGCCATCTAACACGAGAAATGGGAAGGCCTTATCAAAATACGGGCTCATTAGAATACTAACGGAGCAGACTCTAGCATCTTCTCTATCGTTATATTATATTATTCCACGAGTCCGAGTATCTTGATGTCTACATTGATTTAAGTAAAGTTATATCTCGCACATCGCACGCACATCCCGACTTGAAAGGTAAAATTTAATCTCCGGCTTGTGTACCTTTATTCATTCTTTGTGTACATATTTTATGAGCGTTTCATAATGAACCTTACGAGCCCGTTTTTTGTGAACACAATTATACGAAAGCGTTTCATGTTCCAGCACACCTATAAAATACGATGTTGTGCTTATCCATTGAACGGAAAATAATCATTTGAATACGCGCCTTTGTGCTGCTTTGATGGCTGTCAATCGGTTCTCGCCTCTCGCCTCTCCAGGTCTGTTTCGTTTAAAGTTGACCTACAGTCTTTAGTCTTTAGTCTTTAGGCGGTGTTCGGAAGATGGACAAGCGGGCAGCGAGCGAACCTCGCGAAGAAGTCAACCGAGCGACCGACACTGACACGGAACGACGGAACCAGCCCAACGATCTGTTCTGCTGTAGGTTCCCTTTACTAGATTAAAGCTGACGTTTTATTTGCCATGGTTAATGAATCGCTCGCTCTCGCACTGTGTTGGGAGGAACAATAACGACTCTGTTTGTGTTTGTTGTCAGTACATATACTAAGCCTCGTGTCTTGCTCGGCTGTACCCCGAGTTAGCTAAGGATGTCGGGACAAAGTTAAAGATGCGACCACTTTATCTTGTCATGTGTTTTTACAGAGCGGAGCTTCGCAATCTTTAATCAACAACGCTTCTCTCTCCCAGCCCATACCTCGATGGTAAACAAGCTACAGACTAGTTCATTTTTCAATCTTAACACCCATAAAACGTCTTGTTTATGGACTTACTCCTAACATTGTTTTCCCTTTCTTTATGAATTTTACCGGCTTTATGTTATTAAGTATAACCATCTCTTATAAGTATCTAAATGGCACATTAGTGATGTCTTCGATTAACCGTTACCCCATCCATCGGCCGGAAGAAAACTCTGTTTATCTTCCGCGAAATAATCCATTAGCTCTGAAACATTTGTTGAAACTCTGGTCCCTAGTCTAGTTTCGGCTGTGAAACCGGTTTTTAAACGTCAAGCTGTGAGATGTTGGCTGAAATCCTGTGTAGCCCCCCCCCCTCTTCAACATAGGTAGTTGATAGGACTGAAAAACTCACTTATAATGTCACACTTTTCGTCAACTGTGGAAAATTTGTAATTGAATGTTCTATTTTTTTATTTCACGGAATAAACATTTAGATATGTTGTTTTTTCCTTTAAATAAACTACGAGTATATCGACTATGAGCACAGTATTATTCTGATGGTGATGAAGTGATGACGATGTTGACAGAACCAACTCCGCTAGCTTTTCAGGTGTATTTACATTACTTCAAATTACTGATAGACTCTTCTAACTTGGTGTGAATTTTGTTTTTTCCAGACCTAATCATTTTAACTCTCGAAGAACCTGTGACCAATATTATGTTTATTAGGAAATCAACCCTCGATTGGGGAATGGTTTGAGACTAGAATAAATCGGAGTGGAGAAAGAGAGTAGGAAAGGGGAAGGTTGGAAATTATATTCCTACCACAGCCAGGTATATAATTTATCCTGCCACGAAAGTCGTATTTCCTATTTTAATATTATGCATCTCCAAATAGGTAGTGATAATATTATAATCGTTTTCTAGTTGCACGTATTATAACGTTCTATGTTTATACTTTCTACCCAGTACACCCTTTGTTCTTCAGTGACTTCAAAATATAATAGAAAATGAACCGTTGTACATTAACATATCGTGTGGTGTGAAATAAGGCTGTATAAAAGTGTTACTTTTAATACAATAAGACAGAATAAAAAAGATTTCAATCAATTCGAGTGTAACACGTGTTGAAATTGATTTTATTCAGAAAACACGTGTTTTTATGTTCTTTTTATGGCATACTCTTTTTTGGATCCCACAATTATAAACCATTTAAACGGTGTAAATGCCTAATTTTAATAAAACCACTCTTTTAAAAGATAATAGTAGCCCGATGTATCTGTTCGCCGAGAAGATATTAAATATAAAAAAAAACGAATGAATAAAATAAGCACAAATTTAAAGTAATACACACTTTACTCGTGCATACACATTAATTCAGTATTATTAATAATAGTATTTTGATAATTTGTATAGCTCCGTTTTTGTGTAAAACCACCTCAAGGGCGCTGTACAAATCTTAATTCCTAGGCTCTATCTTATTACTAACTACATAATATAATCTATGGCATATTATATTATGTACAGAGATAATATACAGACGCATTCTTACCTGGCAGGTCACTTCAGAAAAACACAATTATATGATTCATTTCTGGTTTGGAGAAAGATACAGTTTGGAAACTATTGATCTGTATTCATTTGTAATCACTTAAATACACTTAATATCATCGACAAAATACCTTCATCAGATATATCGATGAGGTATAATATTTATGTAAATTACAAGTGCTAAAGCGAACTGAACACTTTGGAATAAAAATCATAATTAAAGAAATGAAAAAATAACTTTGTATAAGACCACGACTATTATTTTAATTTTTATGGCCGACCGGTTTCGCTTAGCCTAAGCATCATCAGGGTACAAAATTAAACTTAACAAAAAATACCAAGTGTGAGGTTATATATATACTATATATAGAGGTAAAACAAAATATAAAATAAAATAACAGAACAACGAGAAAACAATATAATAATATTTAAATTATAACGAAGGAACAGAGAGAAAGAGAAAGATAATATAAATTGAAATTGATGATGCTTAGGCTAAGCGAAACCGGTCGGTCATAAAAAATTAAATAATATCCGTGGTCTTATACAAAGTTTTTTCTTTCTTTTCTTTAAAATCATAATTGTTTCCCTAATCACATTTTAGTTCTTCTCTTTACGAAATTAGTTAGTTAGTTTTCATAATGACTCCTGGGTGGGTACACAGTTATATTATTTTACCAACTTGGTACCAACTACCAACACAACGACGCGAAGTGGACAGAGACAATATATGACGATATCGTTTAGTGGCTGGAGTGTGTAAATTTTTATTTTCCACGATGTTATTTGATAAAAAGGCGTGTGAAGTAGTGGGACGTGTTTATATTTGCCTTCTATTTACACCAATTCGATACGACACAGTGCTAACAAGAAAATACTGTGTTCCTGCTTACTCTACAAATCACGTCTAGAGATCTATGTTTGCCCAACGTGTTTGCACTATTTTTTTAGACACTCCATGTGTCATAAATTCATTGTATCGTATTATTATCTTATTTTACTCACATGGCAAATTGGCCACACTGAGACAATCGATACCCTCTAAATAAATAAGTATTTCAAATTGGAATTAACTTTAAAGCTTAGCACATTATTTTTTTATATTAATTGTTGAAATAACATTCAATGAAATATGAAACAGAAAACGCGAAGAATCGGTAGAAATTTGAAAAGAAAAATGTTAATAATTTTCAAGAAAATATGAGATTTTTTAAAATGCCAGTTTCTAAAAATGTTTCGGAATCCCAATTAATTACAGACGTTACTCCCGGATATCGTAGAGGTTCCTAGTTCGAGTCTCGGTTGTGACCTGATTATTTTACATGTTCCGTTTTATATTTCGTTGAAGATTATTGATAGATATTATTTAAATATAAATAAATGAGCCGTTGCAAATGATGTATTTACTTCTCTGCAAGGACAGAGGATGTGGGTATCTCAAATACATATATAACACACGTACGTGTAATTATTCTTGCTTGTACGTACAGCCGAGATTGCTGTGTAGTTTGTTCAGGAAGCGTTCTCCATACAAAATATCCCCAGGCTATTTCGTATACCCCCGTGATCTCGTTGACTCTGCTGTCGATTTACCAAACCGCTTCGTATCTAGACTCGACGCTCAAATCTCGACGCTGAGTACGAAAATACCCTGTTACCGCATTCGGCGTGATGATGTGATTAAGGCTTCAGGGTCGGATGGAACAAACCGGTCGTTGATTCGTGTGATCTTGCAATACTCGTATTATCATCGCTGCACTGTATCGGATATTTTTAATATACTTCGTGCGAACCTATTCAATATATTGTATCAGTTAGAGTACATAAACTAGATATTTTATACTAATTAAAAAATGATTTTAATATTTTTTTTACAACCGTTTGGTCATTACTGACAGTTTGTAAGTGGTTTATTATCGCCTTGATTTAGGGATCACTAAACAGGCGTCAAATAATGATTAATCCGCATTATTTAAATGAGGTCAACATTGTTTGATGATACAAGAGTGTTACGGATTACCAATTGAAATAATCGCTTCATAAACAGCAAAACTGATTAATTCAGGTTAATGCTAAAACGGAAATACACCCAACGTTTCATTTATTTTCTGCAACGCTTTCATTGTAACAATCACAACGTCGATATATTTAAACATATTACTGCCCACATGGCATAGGAATAATTAATTCAATACTTTTTATATAGACATTTTATTGAACGAATCTTTACAAATATACATATTTGTGATATCTTTTAACCAACTAACTATCAACTAACACATCTGTCTATTCTCTTATTATAATCAGCTTACTGAAGTTTGTATCGCCATTGAAATTACGTAATAAATAAGTGTGTTTTGTGTGATTTATTAGTTTCCCTCTACGATCTAAAAGACTAATGTAAGGTCCAGGATAGACATTCATTATCTTTATCAGAACACATGGCTTAAGTAATTTACATATGTATACACGACACTAGAAAACCAGTTCCTATGACTAATTCCTCTACACTTCTATACTGACGAGTGCTAGCTCCAACGCTGCGAGCTCACTGGGAGTTATTGAACTTTCGGCTGCCCAAAGTGGTCCACCTTAGATCTGCTTTATAAAATGCACAAAATAAATACAAGCCCAAAAAGACTTATACGGACAAAACCGCAGAGCAAGGATATGCGAGTATATGGAGAGAGAACTAAACATTTTTACCCAACCTATACAAATTTACGATAAATCACTTTCTCCGGGTTTTTACTTCGTACACTGTGAGAGAGAAAGAGACAAGACAAGTTCTCACACAATATAGCCCCATGATTCGGTATGTAAGCATGTTCTTCGTCTCCCGCGTCTCCGGCGACTCCGCCCACTACGTTTTGTTATGCGACATAACAGAACAGAACTAAACGGTTTTTTAGGTTACATGCTTTATTTTTGTTTATAACAATACTGTGAAAAAGTGGTTATACAAATAAACAAAAACATTATGTCGACGTGTGCTATGAATAGATGTATAAATATCCTAGCCCTAGCCATGCCCCAGTCAGGCAAAAATCATCAATACTGACTACACTAGCGCTTTCTCCTGGCATATTGTTGCTCTGAGGATAAAACCTCCGAGATACATTAATTGGAGCTTCTACGCTGGGACGTATAAAAACGTATCAACACTTATATTATACTGATTAATTCTGATAACATCCATTATGCTAATGAACAATTATGATCTATGTGTTCTTCGATACGGCCAATATGTATTTTTTTTTAAACTCGTTTTTTTTATTATTGCTTTTTATGTAGAATAATATCGGACCTTACCGAAAAAATACACATTCAAATTTATAGCTTTGTGAGATCGGGAACTGTTAGATCAATAAAAATGTTTCTCGTTTTTACGACACCATTACTATCGGAATAAATTGCGGCGAGGAAAACTCATCAGCACTATTAGCGAACTTAGATTACTGACAACTCTAGTATTTTTTTAATCATTAAAAGTAGCTTTGATTTGCTTAGAACCATATTGAGCTTTCAAAAGTAACTTTTCGAGATATGGTAAGTAATTAACCGTTATGTGACTGAAAGGGTACCCGGGTACCCTTTTCGGTTTTCAACATAGATTTTTTTGATGTTCCAGTAAGTCTAACCGGCTGAAACTTGCTGACTTCTCCACAGTAGTGAAAATGAACAATTGAACATAACCGTTGGATATGTGGAGGGTGGTATGTGAGCGGAAAACGCTTAAGTTAAACATACACCTTCTGATAACTGAAAGGCCTTATGTGTTTTATATGGAATTTGAAGCTTGTCCATATTTATTAATCATTTTATCTTATTTTAAATGATAAATATGATGGACTGTTTTGTTCAAAGTACATCACATGTATCCTTAATACTATTTTTAATCACCTACTGAATTAAAAAAAAACCCCAAGGAAATATAGTACTGGGTAAAATTTCCAGCTACTTCCCCTTGAACTGAGTTGAAATGTATTACGTCATAAAAGTGGTCCAGCAAACTTCAGCAAATGATATACTGTAAAATAAACTTTCATAACATATTTTAAAAGGTGCAGTTTTCTTCAGTCACGCAAGGGTTAAGTAAGGCAATCAAATGCATTGGAAAATGAAAAATATCTACCAAATTTTATATTTTCTTCGTATTAATTATATGTGAACTCAACGTTTACATAATCGTATTTCGAAATTGCTTAGTATTTACGTAAAGCCAAAAATGTTTTTTGGCTTTAGGTCGAACTCCCGGAAGATAATGATATCCTGTTATTTCCAATTGTAATCCCACGTGCTTGGGTACATCAATTCTTCTTTATTATTTCTTTAATCCATCTCCACTGATATGGTACGTAATCCCGTGTAAATGTTTGCACCGTTCTTATTAATTTACACAAATATTTGCCTTAGTAAATACGTGAAGGTACTTGTTTGTACCTATACACATATCACGGCAAGTAGATTGTGTAGAGTTCGCATTGCACGGGCGAGTTAGCGTGTAAAAAACAGAGTTTAATTTAGGTTCACGGAATAATGTGTAATTACTGTCGATGGATAACGGACTTAACCATAGTTTAAGAGGCGCTTTGGGAATAGGCCAATGGTTTTAACCGGAGCTAGAAGGTAATATACCAATTCAGATTCCTGTATACTTTGTTTTTTTTTTTTTTTTAAATTTTAATTTGTTTGCGCTTTTACCGGATGGACATTGGAAAACCATCACACGTTAATCGATTCTGTAACATAACGCCTTCAATGTACCTTTACGAAGTAGGTAATGCGAAAGGTTTATACGTAAAATGACTGTAATTAGTAATTACATTTCCATTCATCTCTTTTGAAATTAAGTGCGTAACGCACATATTGTGTACTACAGCTCGTATTGTATTCCATCTGCATTATTTGAATATCATTAAAGAATTACAATGATTTCGTTTGCTTTCAATTCAAGGTACTCGCATTCAATCTAATTATGTTTTTCTTTTGTTCCAGGTAGGTGATGACTGATGACTGATGATTGCCGATTGGTGATTGACATTGCAGCTTCATTTCAAAAAGAGTTCTCGGTAACCCTCGCTAATTAATGTGGCGCACTCGCCTAATTACCCGCCGAGAGGTTTTTTTTACGTTTACGACAAAGTTATAATAGCGATGCCGAGTACGACCTCCTCGACGTTTCCCTTTATTTTATATTATACCTACACATAATTGATGGTGTAGTACCTCCGTCTCGACACAACGCGGCATCAAAGGCGACCATTACGAGCTCGTACGATGTTAAGGAGTGGCAAATTATCCAACAGTCATTACGGATAATAGAGAAATAGTCATTTATTTTCCGCTGGCCCTCGCGCCGAGCTCGCCAGATGTCAAATTACCGAATGTTATTCATATTGTTTTATATTTACACCCGAACAAGAGAAGGCTTCACGCCTCAAAGTGATAAAACCAACCCCCCCTCCTCGAGTTGGAAGAAGTGTGAAAAAGATTATCACATCTTTATCTGGTTCGGTGGTTTGGTCAAGTTCCGTTGCACCCTGAACAAGGATAGATGATGGAAACGCTCACAGACGTGAACCGGGTACTGGGTACTACAAATCACGTACTGCGAGGTATAGGTAACGCAACAAGAGCTGAAACAAACAATACATGCTTAGCGTTGGGTGTATTGTATACGGTCTAGTGGGGATGTATTTACTATGCGTCATAAAGAAAGAGCCATTTGCCTTTTTTACGCGTATTTATAGTCACTAGTGGAAAAGGGATAGCAAGTGTTTACGATGATTTTTCTAGTTTATTGAAAGTGCACTTACAGCGTGTCTTATTTATGCAGTTCGACCGGGTACTGTTGAAAATAATATAAACCAGTAAAAAGCATCCATGCTCGTGCTCCAGAATGTCCCAAATCGGGAAATACTACGAATTACTTGATAACTTGCTATTATTTTTTAATACCCCTTTGAATTCAGTCCTTTATCGATAAGTGTATTTTAAGAACATTCAGTATTTCAATAACAATGGAAAAAAAAACAACACGCTTTGGCTTCGATCTCTGAAGTGTGAAATAATTATGAATTGTTTCATTTTTATTGATCTTTAAAACAAAACTCGTTGTACGAGTATACAAGCTATGCGTCTGTGTGAGTACTGTGCTTGCATCAACTCTAGATGAGAGACCCATACGTCTCCCGGCGCTCGTCGGAAGCGTATAACGGCTCAACTTGTACGATATTTACAGGAGAAGCTAAATACTAAATAGGGACCCACTTTTATGATTCAGCCCAATTCCAATTACGACTGTAGGAAAATCAGAAACTTTTAATGGCCTACACGATTTCCCTTTTAGTAGCGAAAGCATCACGCCGGCTGTAATTATTAAAGCGAATGAAAACGAACTTAAAAAAAAAATGGAATAAAATTAAGGTTGATATCCAGAAGCGGGAAAATCTCCAAGCCGGCAAGCGCTTCCGGGCGGTTTTCCAGTCGCGGCTAATTTGTGACATTTATCAGGTCAATTGACGGCTGTACAGGAGTTTGACATTATTGAATACAACGTCGAGTTAAAAAATCTACCTTAATCCCAATAAATAATTAACGATACGCAGGTTAACCTCTTTTATGGCCGTTTCTAGAACTCGGGCAGCTAATTAGGAAATAAAACTAGCTTAATAGTACCATTTTTACAACGCACTCGTTTATGTACATTTGAATGATTTATAATGCAATAACTGTAGCATGTTCCATACTAAAATATTAACCACAGCTCATAAATACTAGGAAGCATAACGACTAATCAATACCTCCCGTTTTCCACACAGAATATACTGCACCAGAGCTTCCCCATCTGCAGGCCATTTCAGGTGGGTCGCGGGAAGCTAGCGGTGTTTTCTTAACCCTTTCGCACCTGAAAGTTAAAATCAACAAAGTGGATATCCGGAAAGAATGTAAGGCTGATGTAAGCGTAATGAATAGGATCGAGAAAGGGACGCTTACATGGTTTGGCCATGTAGAGCGAATGAACAAAGAAAAAGTGTGAAAAGAATATATGATGCCAAAGTCAATGGAAGAAGAAGTCGAGGACGCCCGAGGAAGACATGGCACGATCAACTAAATCAAATCACCTGGAGAGTCAGAATAACAGAAGAGTATGAATGTGAACGAAGCAAGGAAGGAGTGTGTGCCAAGACAGAGTTGTATGGTGGTCCGTCCTCTCTGAAAAGCGTTTTAATGACATAATCTTAGGAAATTTGGTTTTACTAATACTTAGAGAGAAGTATATTCATAATATTTCAGAAATCTTAAGAAAAGTAGAGAAGCGTTCGAAATCAATTCCAAATGTTTTTTAAAGACAATGTAACACTATGTTAATTAATCTTTACACAGTTTGCGAACCTCTCCTTCACGAAGTACAGTCAAGGACACATATTTTTCGCTACTTATCCCTTGTCCCTAGTGCGATGGTACAGCAATTTAAGGTTCACATAATAAATAGGGAAATCTACCTTTCCACGATGACAGCGCCCCCGACATTACGTAGATAAATCAATAAACCGTTATTTCTTATCTTCTGACCGTGTAATACGGGCTTCCGTATAAAGGAGTCAAACATCGGAAGCCAGATATGAAAAATTTACGAATGTATCGGACAGTTTGTATTATTCATTCTAATAAAATATTTATGGCCGTCCCTTTTTATTGAAAGCAATTTATTAGTACCTAGTATTGAGAGGGATGACCAATATTCAATAGGGGGTCTTAAAAATACCCCGCTTTAAATTAGTAACTTTTAATGGAATATGCTTTTCACATCTATCTGTTTTTGATGTTTTTACTTTGACAGTTTAAAGGTTTATATCTTAGTAGAAAACGTTAAAAAGTAGATTCTGCGATAAAACGACAGTTAACTGTCATTTCAACCACCGGCCGAACGTTTTCCCTGATCACGCCTAAAATAATATCAGTCAGCTCGAGCAATTAAGTTACTTTATTCGCCTACGTGTTGTATCATTAACACTAACCCTCAACAATTAGTTTGCTCTCTGCCATTCGACCAAATCTAAGTATACTCGCAATATACTCGAAAAGATTTTACAGGTATGTATTAATTGCTCACCAAACTGTAATAATTAAAAATTCTCAAGTTGGGACTCGAATGTATTGGTAAAAAAATGTAGCCAATTGCATGACGGCATAATATGGAGGAGTACCTGCATAGTTTTCTTCTCAATATCCTTTAAACAGATCGCTTTTATCTTAGACAAAAAATTACCCAATTAAAAAAGTTAATGACAAACCAGATTTTTATGGATGAGATATAGGCTCTGTCTTTGTGGAATGTGTATTTATATATTACTTAAGGGTAGAAAAATAGCGATGCATTAATTCAGTAGACCCTCTGGTATTTGCCGAGAAAGCATTCCGAGTGTTGAGCTTTCTGGAGCTTTTCTTCCCTTTTGACTGAGGATTTCTCCCGTTCTTGCTGCTCCCCGCGGCTCCAGGGACGCCTGAATGACGCCGCGATAATTTTTCTCCTCTGGCATATCCATCTGAAGAAAATATTTTCTTTGTTTCGACTCTTTTTCAGCTGGCTGTATGTGTTGTTTTTCTGTTTTCCCGGGGCTAGATTTTGTAATGGAATTCCTGAGTGGGCAGACGAAGCTCGCATGTGTAATTCGAGAAGATTATGTTAACGTTACAGACTTCTGCTTTATATGAAAAAATAATTTTGAAATCATACCTAGTCTTCCAATGAAACTCTTATATTGCTGATATGACTACACTGTTGAAAACATACCAGTTAACCTTAATAAACGAAGCAAACTTTTGGAAGTCATTGCCCTAGCTTTTTCGTCGTGTCTTTTATCGATTTGTATTTAATTGAAAATTGGTTTCGCGAAGTGAATTCAGGATAATAAACATAGAATTCTAGGAGTGTCATATTTCGTTTTAGGACCCATTCCAATAACGCACTTTCGAATCAGAAGTCGAAACTTTTAATTCGATCTTCAACATCTTTACTAAACTCCTTACTTTTAAGTGGTAATTACACGAAAAACAAATGGATATCATATTAAATAAAATGATATTTTAATATCCAAACACACGTCCGGCCACAATACCGCGCGGAGAGTGCAAAAATATTTCAAATGGAATTTTGCCAATTATATTTTAGTATATTTGCAAATTTGGTCAAAACATTTAGTTCGTAAAAATTATGAAGACATTTCTCTATAAAACTTCGACTTAATCTGCGCTTATCACGCCACCATGGCGAGCTTACTATGGTGTTTATGCAAAATCCGTTTTTTTTATGTTTGTTTTCTTTAATGCCCAAAGAGGCTAAAGATTATGCTAATTTACCATATAACACGATCTGTCTTTAACCTAAACCTAGTAAATACATCATCATTATAAGTTACAATACCCTCTCCGGTATCGCGTTACTATCTTCGGAATATAATTTTAAGCCAACGTGTCAGCTGCCACTCTTAAATTAATTTGCTTCGGAATATATGTTTATTATTCTATTGTTTAAATTATCTACTTATTGTTGTTATGGCTCTATTTGGACGTACGTGCATAAATTACTATCTGCCAATAAACTATTACACTTTTCAAGTGTGTTTGAAAGGTCCGTTCTCACGAATGGGCGAAGTTTGTATTTCAACACCTAAAATCACCATTAACGTATACTTCATTACGCTTTAAATCACTCACGCTCGTAGTTAGATAAATCTTCAAACCGACTTATTATTCTTACGGATATTTTTATGTTAGTTCGGATATTAAGTCATTCATTGCGAAAGTCTAAACGACTTCAATATATCATCCGCGAAGATGACCTTTGAATATTCAATTTGTTTTAAAAATAACAATATTTTTAATTGCTCATAATTTGACAGCGTGACCTATTCGTTGTTCATTTCAATGAAACAACTCGATTACCGGTATCAATCATAGCGACGTTGAAAACTCTCCTCGCAGCCAATCTTATTTAAAAATATTTATTATAAATTATAACAACCCTTTACATTAAAAGTAATCGTCGGTTATTTTTTATCAATTTCTCATAATGTAATATATGCTTAGTTAACGTTAACTCGGATAACCTTTAAAGCAAATAGCCAAATCACGACCGCTATTATTACTAGTAGTTCCATACAAAAAATGGTTTATATTTGAACATGTTTTTTCGGGTTCATATTGGACTTGGTTTTAAAAGCTTTTTAGAGTGAAATTACACCAATCGCAAAAACCGTTTCAAAGCCATTTTCCTTGGTTCTTTTAGCTAGCAAAAAAGATTAACAGTAATTTGATTTGTTCAAGTGTATGGATGTTTTTCGTTGGAACCTTCTCACCCGCTGTTTGAAAAGTACCGTCAGGTGTTATTTATTATTTTCCTATTATCGCGCTAAAATAAATATATATTTCAGACGAATGTATAGCTGCGTAAAGTGTACGCCGAAATGTAAAATAGGCCGTAAATGATTAATGGGTCGTTTTTTGTTTTACGTCCTAATATGCAGCGGGTCGTAAAATATCTCCGTCGCTTTCATCCCGCAGTCGAATACTCCAGTTCTGAACTCGTAAATGGATACTTATGGCCGGCGCATTATCTGCCCGAAAAAATGGAGCTAGCCCTTTTAATGCAATCATATCGTAGGTACCTACTACCTACCTAACTTCATCTCGTGGCAGTTATTAATGGTTGGAAAGTTGAAATTCATTTCAGACTTGTCTAGCCAACCTTTTTCTATTTCGGCTGCCGGGCTTCATTATCTGAACTCGCGTTAGGTCTTACGTCTTGACGAATGCAGATATTTGGTTTACGGATGGGTTTTGTTTTTTAATATGCTTACGGCACTAAGAATCCGCATCTTCGATTCTTTAACGCAAGCACGCTTCTGCTAAGATATAAACAAACAATCCCTTTACTTGTTCCATCTCTCGTTATCCCACTACAGTGCGGATTACGTCTTTCTCTAATGAGGTGTGATTTTGTATTATATCCATAATTTGGTTAATATTACAGCGCTTCGCGTTGTTGACCCCTACAACAATTGTATGAAAATAAGTGACTCGTATTTAAATGTAACGAGAATAGAGGCCTAGAGTTGTGGCGACCTCCCGTGGAATAGAGAACAGATTCTTATACCGTTATCGCCCGGCTCCTATGAATCGCTGTTCACTCTTTGCTCTGCTCAGATGTCGATCTGGTAAATGTCGGGGGTCACCAGCTTATGGCTCGCCTGCTTTTGTGCCCGAGGTATCAGCCAACAAACAGGCGAAGCAACCAGCCACTCGGCACTACTCGGCTCTGGCGATATCTCGTTATAGTGATAAAAGGAAGCCAATAAAAGAAAAGCTTTTTACGTTGGCCTAATGAGTGCACTCGACAGCTATTTCGCCAACCACGCGACTGACGCGTCATTGTGAGAAGCCCGCAGGCTTTCTGACATAAAAGTGGGAACATCGGGTAGTTGAGTTACTTGATCGAACAGAAGAAACGGAATTACGATTCACTCTCGAACGCGGGGATAATGGAGGGAGCCCTACAGAATATAGACGCACGTGTACAAGCGAATCGCCCGTTACAACAGACTGTCCAACAAACTCTAGAAAGAACACACCTAACAGCAATATCGCTTTTTACGGACAACGTGCTTTGCGAAAATTCAATTTAATATCTCGCGAGTCTATTGTTGTTAGGGTGAATGTTCTGGAATAGGCAGCCCCTCCAAATAAAATACTCAACGCTTTGCCAAAAGGAGAACGTCTTCCGAGTCTTTCGTATTTCGTGTAGTGTTATTGCCTTTTCCTTTCTTCAATATTCTCCCCCGGGTTAAAAGGTAGGTAACTCGATATGATGGAATCGGGCTTGTTCAGATATTTGTAGTGCGAAGGTATTTTCGTGGGCTTGTAAAATGATGTTCGTACGGAATTTATTTTCAACAATTATTTTGAAGAGATACCGAGCGTCAGTGCCTAACTTCTTAAGACGTTAAGTAGCAATGTTGCCTGCTCGTATTTTGAGCGAAATTATATTTTTAAATACGAGTTTAGTTTTTAAAGGTCCAATTTGAAATTTTTCGAAGCGAAGCTTCGTGGTGGATCTCTAGATATAAATGGTTTTGGAGTAAGCTGGATTAAAACACGTTAAATAGGAGCACTTTGAAGTGTTTGTAGGTTCTATACAACAAAACGTACACGCGTAATCTCGGCCGCGTCTCTTTAAATCATAATCACCTTGCCTTTTTGTATTTTTTCGTTCAGGTTTAAGTTTGAACACGAAATCGCGTGTTGGTTTATGGCCAAGTTGTGCCTTGCGCCTTGTACCTTGTGCCTTGTGCTTGTTGTCTATGTAGTAAAGAGTAAATGATTTGTCCGAAAAAGTGGAATATGGGAAATGAACATTTCGATTAAGTTCCTTGCTTTAAGTTGTAAGCTTGTTCTGTGAGCTTATTTCTTATCCGGGTACGTAGTGATTGCTAGCCTGGGTTGTGAAAGAGCTGCGTCTAGATCGGCCTGCGCCAGGCAATACTACATAATACTTGTATACATACCTAGATATACTGGTTATAGTGGTTATCAGTAGGACTGTAGGCTTATGGGATCAGCAGTTGACCAGTTCGGCACCTCTAGTACGAGTACGAGTATGTATAGGAGACTTGTTGGATTTCGGTGGCGGCTAATTGCTCCCACTCGGCGAGTGCGGTGTGCGGAGTGCGGAGTGCGGAGTGCGGAGTGAAGAGGTGCGTGTGCGAGGTGTCGACCCCGCCGCGTTGCGTACGGATAGGTCATATAAATTAACTTTTAGGCGCCACGCAATTAGGTTAGGCAATAGCCGAGACGAAACATCTACCGCTTCTAGATAAACAGAGACATTTATCTGTTCCGCTCTAATCGCCGTCATCAATGCTGCCGCTGGAAGCACATATTCAAATTGTATTTTTCTTCCTACTTTTCGAAATGACTAAATTTATTCCTAGAAATCGATCGCGTTCAATTTTCAAATGCGTCACAGAGTTGACTTCTATATTTTATCTGAATAAAAACAGAAACCTTTTTTTAATTCTTCCGATTATCTCCAGTAGCAATGTAGTTTAATACTGCTTTTTCATGTTACGAGCATGAATAGCAGTGGCTTGCAATCCATAAAGGCCGAAAAGCTGTGCCTTCCCAAAAAAACGATAATTCTTGCTTATGTAGATTATTATTGTATTTTATACGCGGATTCATCACAATTTGCGTATAAGATATTTTGAATTAGGATTTTAACAACCAGCTAGAATCAACTGAGATGACTCTCAGCGGAAGTGTTCAATTGTATATGAGTATCTAAGACGTTTAGGATTCACCTGGAAACTACAGCTTACCCTCGGCCAACGAGCAATGCACGCCACTGGTGAACAGTATATTTTATCCGTTGAAATCATCAACATTCATTAAGTAGAATTTCATTGTTGTTTTATAGTGGCCAGTTACATAAACCTCGAATCCGAGACGCGTCGAGTAGAAAGTGGTGCTAATAGAACGCTGTACAAATTGTATGATTTACAATGAATAGTATTTGAAAGCTCAATTCATGTGTAAATTTCCACAAACGAACGTTCCCAGTTTGTTACAACACACGCCATTTAGCCTACGCACAGAATAATGCCTACTTAGGTACTGCCTGTGCCTAGTGCTTACTGCTGCCAGCTTATAGCAGTGGAGTACCAATAGCTTACGCGATGTTAGATAACCGTCGCCAGTGGGCCATGCATTCAAGAACAAAATAATAAATTGAATAAACACTCGAAGTATCTCTGTAGCAATTTACCTACATTTAATTTTATCATTGCATCACTCCGCTGCCGGCGCTAGGGCTATGTTTTGGTGGGAATTGTCAAATGAGAACAGGTTCCACCCTTTCCTTTATACCTAATATTTTTTTAGGAATTCAAAAGATAAACAAGCAAGAAGAATTCTCTCGTTGGTTATGTATCTTTTAGGCCATTCTGCATACAATGGTTCGTTAGAGGCCCACTCCTAACCCGATGCTCAGACGCATAAGGTCTATTCGCTACCGAAATGATTAACTCCCAAAGCGGAGTTGTGTAATTTCTATAAGCATTGTTCGACATTGAAAGAAATCTTCAAGCAGCCATCCAAGTCTAACGGCAATCTGAAATCCAATTTAACTGACATTTCAAAGGGAAGAGAACTAGTAGCCAATTAATTGGTCTCTAGATTAACTTACTTCGCGATGTTTATTCATTTCATTTTAGTTTAAATTCAATTTGGCTCTTGATCTGAATTTAAGATTTGAAAATTTACTCGTGAAAACTTTGATCCGAGATAACTTCATTTATTACGAAACTTTATTAAACGATGCGAGAAACGAAGTTATCGCCTTCGCCCGTAATTTCTTAATGTCAGCCTCGCGCAATATGCTGCCAAAATCATTGTTCCAAAAGCGACCAAGGCTCGTCGCACATACTCGCTTATTGTTGGAACAGATCATCCTCCGGCCACTGGAGCAGTGGACCATTCTGCCACCGGCACATTCGAGTACCTACACCGACATTGAAAAATAACAATCGCCGTGCTTTAACCTTGTTTAGACGCGTGGTAAACAATGAACCGACGATTAATATCAAATTATCATCTGATTAATGTGTACAACTGACAACAAACTGTTGTACAAATTGTTTAATTTATAAAATATATAGAAACAGCAACTTCTTATTTATCTGAACAGTGTAGTTCTTCCGCTTTAGTTAAATACAATGTTTATGATTGCATATCGGTTCTAGTTATTTATTGTATTTAAGTTCCTTCAAATGTACTATTCTTTATGTCATGATTGATGTTCTGTGCACCTTCCGAATAATTGACTATTCATTCCCATTATTTGTATCAGAATCAGAAAGCCCACACCTGTAAAATAGTATTTATGATGCATTGCTGAGTTGCGAAGGCAGCGTAAGCCAAAATTGAGATTAATGTTTTAACATTATAACCTACGTAATAGCTTTGTTCTCTCCATAAATATGTATCATCAACCACTATGCGATGTGCAAATATTTCTGAATCAATTTGACGGTGATTGAATAATTTATTTCAATACATTATTAAACCAAAACGTAAATTTCACTTTAATTGTTGTAAATTGCGAAAACGTGAACATTTTGAGTAGAAAATCGCTTTGCACAATCGAACGACATTGAAGATTGTGCAAAGGAACATTATCCAGATTCAATCATCGGATGACGACAGACGGCGGATCGGATTATGTAGGTTGAATAATGCCTCTATTAATGTCATTCTGAACCCCTGATTAATTCCAAAAAAATACGGTTAATATTGCGAATCGATTAAATTTATCGTTGATTGAATACTTCTGTTTGCCCACACGCTGCCATGTCTGACATAACTTGTAAACAATAATAGGTAGGTATACTAGTTATCTGTTTTGACAAGCAGAATATAATTATTCCGAACACACTGAATAAACAGAATCTTAAATCGAGCGGAGGGCACAATAAATCACGAGTGTGTACTGTGTAGTACTTAGGTACGTGCGTGCGTGCTACAAGGATGTGGTTAAAGGCAGAAGTGTACTGTCCTTGTACGAAGAATAAAAAGATCGAATAGTTACTTTCTATTCGCGCAGTTGGACGAACAGTAGTTCGCAGAACAGCAGATAGCCTAGGGCTGGTAAATGGTGCGGCTGGCGGCCTGTACTACGCTGCCTGAGACGAGTTTAATCTCCTCGACGGGTTTGTGCTCCTGGCACTTCTCGCGCAGCCTCAGCTGTAACGCCACCGGTTTTGGCCGTGAATATTACCCGTTTCTCGTATTTATAAGTGCCTATATATTTTACTTGTTTTTATTACTCGTACATGTAATCAAGATGAGGAGATTTTTCACTGCCGAATTCTGCTGCCGCGAGTTGGGATTTTATAGAGTGGTGAATAAATATCGCAGCCATCAAACAGCCATCTCGATTTTTCAGCGATTTTTACGGACGATTAAACACGAAGTTTTCGTGTACGTAGAACGCCGCGATAGACCTACCCACCAGATAAACTAACGAAAGATTAATCGGGATGATTCTGACATTTTAAACTAAGATTAAAAGGCATCGGTATTCAGTATACTCTCACATGCACCATCCTACTGAAAACACGTGATGAGATCTACACAAGTTTTTTAATATTAATAGATTTTGCAATGATTTCTTCAAGTAGGTGAGTAAATATAGTAAGAAAATAATCAGGAAAATAAAATAATAGTGTATAATACCACAGATTTTATTTTAATTTTTGTGACCAACCGGTTACGCTTAGCCTCAGCATCTTCGGGGTTCAAAATTAAATTAAACAAAAAATACATAGTGTGGGGTTATATATACTCGTACATACAGAGGGAGAACACAATATAAAATAAGAGAACAGTAGGACAACAAAAGAATAACATTTAAATTATAACAAAGGAACAGAGAGAAAAAGACAGATAGATAATATGAAATGAAAGAGACAAAACGTCAATTGAGAAGGTGATAAAAGAATTATGACAAGTTTTAGAAGCTTACGGGAAATATTCCTAATATTGGACCACAAAAAAAATTACAAAATAATAATCGATAAGTACTAGTAACTCAATAATAGTCCTCCACAACACAGGAGAACTCCTAACGCGGAGGAAAATGTACATTACTTTGCAATAAAAAAAAACATGTTAAAACAACAAAACAATGTTAAACAATAAAAAAATAAATAAAATAAAACTCATACAAAGCGTAATAATTTAGCAATCCTGTCCGCTAGTGTTACCGATTTGCATAATTTTAAATTTCGATTTCGTCGATTAATTCGCGAGTTCTGATTTTATTAATAAATTCGGTAACCTTTTCATAAATTTAATTTTGCCTCGCATCCTTGACCCAGTTCATGCGGCCGGTTTGGTAATTTTTATTTCATTATTTTAATGAAGAACTCTTTGACTCCGCGATCACTCGGATCGTAAAAAGCGATGTCCACGCAACTGCGTATTGTGTTTTGCGCGAGAAGTTAAACTGGCGTCCACGCTTAAAAAGAGAATACCCTCGCCTGCGTTTCTTTACTCTTACGCTACATTAAAATTCTCATTACCCAGATATTAATGATATTTATTATCGCACTCGCTGTGTAATATTGGTGATTTCCCGTGATTCTTAGCGTATTTAAGCTAAATATACGAGTGTTTCAAGGTGGTTTTCGTACACTGTTTAAGTTGTAACCTAATAACATCGCACGCAAACTTATTTGAGGAGTGGAAGCGTTCTCGCTCGATGGAATATTGTTTATATTTCAAATCGAACATGGATGTTCACGCAGTGTGGCAGTATTCAAGTTCGCCGTGAGCTGACGCCGGAGCATTATAATTTAAATGAGAAATGGTTTAGTTAGATTTCCAGCCCGGGGCGTACAGGTGAGCATAGAACGCAACACTACGGTATTCCATCGCCCATCGCCCATCGCCTAGTCCCGATGTGCGCTGTTCGACCAAATTTAAATTGACTTCATCAAGAAAAGATTGTTACTTATTCTCCTACTATAATGCTTGTGTAGGGTATCAAAAAAAGAAAGTTTCAATTC
This sequence comes from Drusus annulatus, assembly GCA_022651775.1. Classification (NCBI taxonomy): domain Eukaryota; kingdom Metazoa; phylum Arthropoda; class Insecta; order Trichoptera; family Limnephilidae; genus Drusus; species Drusus annulatus. The sequence goes on along the minus strand of JAGWCC010000354.1, from coordinate 118,620 downwards.
GTATTCTTTTAACTAAATATTAATAATATTGCGCGAGTACCGAGAAATACGTTTTCATTGAAGCTCAAAGAGCTTTGCGATAATTAAATATTTAATGTATTGATTATATAGCGTGGTTTTTTTTTTTTTTTTATGCTTGTAACTCGTGCACAATGGCCAGTTACCCGTGGATACACACCGCTATTATTTTAGTAAACACTTTTCAAGGTAATGTATTGAACAATTTTACGTTCCTCGCAAACCATAATACATCGCACTTAAATTTCGAAAACGTTTCTCTTGGGCACATTTTATTTCAGACAATTTATTGATTATAAAAAAATATTTAAGTATTCACCAACGTAACAATTTGCGAGTGGGCATTTTCGCCTCCCCCCCCGCCAGTATAAAGTTAAATTCAGATTTCATTAATGAAGCGACTACTAAAAATTCTAATGAATAATTCATTCTGGCCCGATGCAAAATTTTACCTTAATTTGTGTCCCTTTAAACAAGGTACCACCACTCTTGTTTGGGAGATTAATTTTGTTTCGTTATCGTAAAGTTGATATCTTGTATCAAGTGGGCAGCATAGGGATTGAAATATTTAGACGTCCCAACCATCTCACGTACTATAATGTTTCTTAAATAATTTAAATAATGATTTTTTTAAATCTCGCTTGCTTAATGCCTACAATTAGTGCCAGGGTACCAGACCTGCGAAGAGTGAATGCAATAATGCGGTATAATTTCACGTTTATCGGACGTCGATATGTTTTTACCGGTGTGTCATCGGAACTGCTCCATATTATGTAGATTTAAATAATTTACGACCGAATGCCATTCATTATGACTCGAATGGTTCTACACGCTCCGTATTCGTCAATATTGCCAATAATAATTGTTTACGTTCAGTTAAAATCGCGATTGTAGTAAAAAAATAACAATACTAATAAATCTTTTATCGTATCGAGTTTCGTTAACGTCGGAACACGGTCGATATTGAACCTACAGAGTATGTATATATACCTACACAAAATACATTTATTCAGTTCCTACTGAGTCAACGACCACTTAATGTCCTCCATCTATTGCCTAAATTGACATATATTTTTTCCAAGAGAATTACACAACAGAATGAATCAGTAGACGATTTACTAACCACCATTGACGGGAAACCATTATTTTAAACAAACAAAAAACATTTAACGCTATCGAAATTTTTCCTGAAGCCATAGTATATACAAGTACTCGTACCTACGTCATTTATTGAACATGGACTTTGTACGCTTTCCGTATTTTAATTCGGTTTCGTTTGATAAAGTATGTATTCGTTCTACTCCATCTTACCTTCAGCCGAAATCCCCAGAGTTCTCGTCAATCATAATGTGCCCATACACGCATATTATTATGCAAATACATACGTCGCTTTTCTTTCATTCACAAATTTGTTTGCCCTTTCATCGAAAAATGAACACGTTTTCGCGTAAACGAATGAATTGCTTACGAATTTCTAGCTACGTTTAATTTATCGAATATCGTATTGTTGGAGTGAGAATATCGAGAGAAAATTGTTATCATTCACGTAATAACTTGTACCAAGAGAGTGGTTTGCGACTTTGATGATTCGGTATCAACTTTGCTGAAGTTCGCGTGAATTCCGACTCAATCACAATTCTATCGAAGGCTTTCATTTGGGCAACTTTTAATGTAAGAGTTAAATTAATGTCAACTGTGATGATATGGATTGCAAAACAACGAGCTTAGGTTTATCACTATTGTAACAGTATGAATTTTCGATGAAAATTAAAGACTTGAAAAATCGGATCTATGTTTTTTTAAATGTTATTGCCACACAATTAACCAACCTAACTGCCCAAAGCCAGTGGGATTATGGCATCTCTAATTTAGGTAACGTTTTGAGGCTGAAAAAGATGGGTAGGAGAGGGAGTTGGGTTAGAACAAATTAGGAAACTACTTGGCTATTTAGATCTGATCATTAAACAAGGCTTGAAGCATTACAATCAACATTACATATTTTCCACTCCGCGAGAGTAGGTAAAGCTCATAATGAAGTATTTCCTGGCCACACATGTCTAGCCGAGTCAGGCAAAAATCATCAATACTGACTACAGAAGCGCTCCCTCCTGTATCCTATTGCTCTGAGAGTATTTCAGTAGCAGAAGTCCGGACGTATTTCGCACGCCGGCCGATTACGCCTGGTTACGGTCAATATCACGAGTCTTCCGCCTAACCTGCGGTCCCCATAATGCGGTTCATGCATAAGGCATGGTAGGAAATCGGACATTTTTTACATAATCCAGATCGGTTCAATGATTCCCCGCGGCGACCACGACGGCCGCAAGGCACGAAACGGCGACCTTTGCCGGTTCTTTGACCCGGCCTCGTCCGCCCGGACAACAGATACAGATACAGATGAGCGAAAAACAACGAGACCCGAAAAATTATCAGTTTCGGGAATTGTATAATCGGGGAGTACTCGACTGCTGCGGCCGACACGACTCTTTTACAATTGGGAATTAAATCGCAGGACTCTAATTTAAATACGCGCTTTCGATTTGGCCGTGGGATGGCCATGGTGTTGGCCACAATCCAGTTGATGTGACCTCGAGGATGTTCATTGGCTTCTTGGGTTGCTGCTGTCTTGTTCTAGCATCCGCATGCTGGGGTATAGCCGTGAATAATAATAATATTTGGATAATTTGTATAGCGCCGTTTTTGTGAAAAATCACCTCAAGGGCGCTGTACAAATCTTAATTTCTACTTAATATTAATTCTTAGTTTATATAAATATACAGCAACATACTTACCTGGTAGGTCACTTCTGGCAGGACACAATCACCATATTATAATAACCTAAAATTTAGAATTACTTGAATTTTTATTTTTATTTTTTATTTTATTTTATTTTGTTTATTTATTTATTTATTTATTTTTTATTTTATTTTTTTTATTTTTTTCATTTTTAGGGCATGAAGGCAAATTTAAGATAAAGTATATCGGAGGTATTTTTAACTTTTCGTAGTGAAGAACAGATAATGGTGATAATCTTCTAATGAATTTAAGGAATGAGAGTCTGAAAAGTTTTCTTGGTTCTATAGGGCTTGTTACATCTTGATTATGGATATGATTTTCTGAAAAAATGAGTTTTGAGTTTGGCTCTGAACTCTGCCGAGTCTTTTATTACTCTCAGATCATGTGGTAGTCCATTCCAGGTTTTAGGACCTGACACTCCGAAGGCGCGCTCTCCAAACTTAGTGTCTGGTGTGCGCTTTGGTTCTTTCAACCTTCCGATAGCCGATGACATTGCTGATCTAAGAGTTGACTGTCGCGAATTGGAATCTTCAGGAATACACAATTCCGATAAATAAGCCGGAGCCATTCCGTTAATTGATTTGAAAACCATCCAGCAAAGCTTAAACTGGATTCTTTCGGGACATTTAAGCCTGTGAAGATTTTTGAGGTGCTCTGAGATATGGGAATATTTTGATACGCCGGTGATAAGTCTTGCCGCGGCGTTGAATGGTCCTGTTGTTCTGTTTTCTTACTGTCCCGTTATCATTTTGCCCTGTAGTTCTGTTATTCTGTTGTCCTATAGTCCAGTTGTCCTGTTTTCCCTTTCCCCCGTTCTGTGATAATCGGTAAACGTGTCCGCTCAGCTGTTACTGTTATTTCGGTTTTTCCAGTTGTCCGAAGATTTTATTACTAAACATAAATCAGTAAAATTATCAACAGATAATCTCCTCAAACTAGATATCCCATCAAATTGGAGTCGATCGGTTTAACAATAGACGAGAATGTACTCACCTTCCTACTATTTTCATGTAGCTAATAAGTATTACGGTACTCTTATGTGCTTAATATTTTCAACGTGGGCTTTTTACGAGTCGAGCAAACGAAATTATTGAATACGATTCTCATCAACATCTTAGTTTTCTAATTTTGGACGCTGAACTCGTAGGATGATCGTCGATTGAGACGTGTTCATTATTATAATAGTACATCGAAAATCATTTAGTTTTTGCCGAGATGAACACGTCAATAGAAATGGATAGACATTAATCAAATTAACGGTGTTTATTTAGAATCAAAAAGAGAAATGCAGTTTTAATGATATATCTGATGGTGATCCCGTGCGGCCTGTGATTTAGTAGATATTAAAATGGGCGAGTTCGCTTCTGCCGGGACATACCAGATGTGAAATGGGACCATTAAATTTCAGGGAAATAAAAAGCGTGAAGTTCTGTCATAAAATCGGAGCCAACTAACTCACACGGAAGGAGCAGGGCTCCGGCCACCAACCAGCATCAGCCGCACGAGTACACGGCTACTCTGTTTACTACCTCACTGCCTCGCTGCCTCACTACCTCACTACCTCACTACCTCACCTCCTCTCTGCCGCACAAGAGTCCCAACTGCTCCCAACCGTCTAGAGCCAGTGAGACTATGGCATCCTCAATGGGGGTATGTTGTGAGGCTGAAGGTAGTGGGGCGAGAAAGGAGATGGGAAAGACAAAAGTTGGGACGTACCTGGCTATTCAGATCTGGTCACGAAATACGGCTTAAGCCATTTCAAGCAACGTCTCGCATCTGAATGGTGGTCTTTCACCAGTGCGATACTTAGAGTATCTAACACTCTGGAACGTGCCGCAAATAAACTATACATTATTTTTGTATGAATTAAATGTATTATGGCGCATATTAATTAAATAAAAGTTATTGGCCCACGCCGGGTTTGAACCCGCGACCTTTGGATTCGTAGTCGAGTGGTAAGGCGCTCGAAATATCTCAATTGATCTGTAAAGTCTTATTTTTCGCTTATTTTGTGTTTTGCGGCTCAAAATGCACGACGCGGGATAATTCGAAACTTTGTAGAAGTATTACTCCTTTCCAAATACGAGCAGCAATTTATTGCAACGTTTTCGCATGAGAAGAGTCGAAAGAAAAGAAAGTAGCGAAGCTGTGTTTTTAAACTTCTATAAAATGAAATTTGCGAATCCAGCCGCGCGCCGGGCGCAATTGGAGTTCGTATCCCATCGGATTACAAACTACGGGAGTGAATCGCAAAGGCAACACCGACTTTTCAGTTTAAAAAACAAAATTCCCAAAACATTATCCACCATGCACTCCCATCGCGATAGCCCAACAGCCGTATAAAGCACTCACCCACACAAAAAAACAAAACACACCCTATCTTTCCAGGGAATCTGGCGAAGGAACAATCTGGCTTTTCTTCCATGTGGTATTTTTTTGCTTGGTGTTTTTCAGCGCAGTACTCGCCGGGTGGCCTCGTGATATATTGTGCATTTCCCACAGATGCTCTTCGCATGCATTGTTTGCAAGAATTGTCAAAAAAACGCGTCGCTTGGAAATGCTGAAACGCAGACAAATTTTTAAGGGGAATTTCAATAATTGCGAATGCTCTGCGAGAAAATAAAACGATCAACTCTTTACATTGGAATCGACCACTCGCGTTGGAGAAAATGACTACATTTTATGGACGTCTAAGGAACGGTCGGAGTGGAGATGATTATTAAGCAAAACGTTTATATCAAATTAGTTATTTATTTAGTGTGTGTATAAATAAACGATGGGTAATATTTACAGTAGTCTGTTTAAACGCTAAGAAAATGTTTGTTTGCGTTAGGTAAAAAATATCGTAAAGCACGTGTATGGTAAATGCACGGCTGTGTCGGCTTGTGTCAATTTGTGTGTGTGTGTCTGTGTGTCTGTGTGTCTGTGTGTCTGTGTGTGTGTGTGGCTATCTCACGTGGCGGGAATACTTGTGCTTTCCTCGCTCGGCTCGCTCGCTCGTAATTCGCTCGCTTCGTGAACATTCGTGTATTTCGGCGCTCTAAGTGTATATATTAATTGTGAATTAACAGGAGCGGTTTCGCGGCGGCTGCAAGACAAATTGCCCCACGTCAGGCTAGCCCCGACCTCCCCTCCGGTGCCCCCGGCACTCCCCCCCGTCGGCCGCCCCCTCCCCCGGAGCACAAGGGTCGGCTTGTACTGGAAAACGCCCAGCGTCTAATTTTCACGCCTCACGAATTTGGAAATGTCCTCATAAAATACGTCAGGCCGCTTATATCAGGAACAGCGATTTTAGTTAATCGGGTAAAATTATCTTGTCCGGTTTATTCGGAGCCTCGTGTGGACTGGGGGCTTCCCGCAATCTGTAAACACGGGCGAGCTTTTTACAACAGCCTTCTAGAAGCCTTCTACGAATGGGGATTTGTCACACTGTTTTTTGTAATTAGTAATAAGATATTACTTTTCTCTCTACTTTACTCGTACACGGTATGTATTTGTAAATATTTTTTGCTTACAAGTTGTTATTAAAGCATATTTTTTGCTTTTATAAAACAGTGTTTTGATAGTTTCCAAACACTCTGGGTCTGAATACGAAATGGACAAATAGTGGGACCTTTCTGTTTTTATTGGACTCTGTAGGTTCGTGCCAGTCGGTCCTTTCCGGTCTACGTTATCTTTGGAAAATGAATGAGTGGTACACCACCTCCCTCCCCGCACCCCCTCTTACCAGAAACCTCCCCTGGAAGTATTTCCCCGTTTGTCGCTTTGCGTAACATCAACACTTTTAAAATATGCTTCTGCTTAGCCTCGGCTCACGGCGTGTCAAGATATCACTAGATCATTTAGAACAACGTAGAAATTTGAATGAAATTATAATTATTATTTAGTACTCTTATTTAAAGGATATTAGGGTGAATTAGGTGCTGAAACCACCGCAGTAGTTAACGACTTTATCAAGAAAAGTACACGTTAGCCTTGTGTTGCCTTAATACGGGAGGTGTTTAGTTTAAAACCCTTGAGACGCAACCTTAGATTAATACAATTTAACGATATGAATGATAGAGCTTGAATCTTCAAGATATTCAGCATTGTTTGACTGTATGCAGGTAGGTGGTTGGTTGGTTCCAGACTCTAGGGTGTTCCTAAGATAACGTTAGGCTCACGCTGTATATTGTATCGGATCTACGCCTCCCTCCCCCCCGCCACGGTTCTCTGCTCAAAACTCCCTAGCTGATTAATAACTACATTAAATAGTACTAACTCCGCATTTACCAAGTCAGCGGCGTAGCGTGATACGAAACAACTTAACGAAACTCATCGATTATGTCGGCGGAGATGTATGGCCGAAATAAAAAATAAAACATTTGCACAACCGACAATAATATCCAGCACGCGCATATTTATCAACTTCTGGGTGAAAAACGGTGTACAGTGGAGTACCGATCTCTAGGCTCGGTCGGGGGCGCAAAAAAGGCGAGGATGAATAAAAAAAACTTTATCCCTTTGGCTTCAGGAGCGACGTTCCGTGACGGGCGCGAGGAGATTTATGTTGGTTTATGCAATAATTCTCTCTTTATAAATTGCTTATTTTGGCATCGCCTCAGATGGAGACATTGGCTACGGAGGTTTTACAAAACCGTTTTTACTTCTGTAGCGCTTACACCGCTTCATTTAATTTCGTGTTTAATTTTGAAAAGCAATACTTCCATAATTGAATACGATAAATCATTTCACCACGTTATCCGGAAGATGATAATAAATGACTTCCAGTTACAGCGCTGAATTTTTCTACACAGGAATTGGCAATATTTCTTTTCTGAAACGTTAAAAGATTTTTCTGAGTCAGGTTCGTGTATTTAAAAAAACTTTTGCAAGCTTGATCTGGTAGTAGATAGATTTCCCCAAAAGCCTTCCTTAATCCAATAAACGCCCGCGTTGCAAAGCTTCGAGGACACAACCCACAGTGGTCCGTCGAGTCGTCTCAACGTTGTTTGATGTTTTCATTCCAATAGAAGCAATATTTTTCTTCGGAGTTATTTATTGACAGACTCTTGCGTTTTGTTGATTTTTCTGTTTTGGCTTGTTCACATTTAGATACGAAGGAGACTGATAGGTTTATTGTTTGCTCGACGGAATTGGCGAGCGTGGATCACTGGCATATTGGTAAATATTTCACTCGGGTGTTTGGCTGAATAACGAGTGTCTGATAACTAATAGAGGTGTTGATTGTGTATGCTCACGATCGTTTGGACATCCACCCTAGTTGGTCCGAATTAGATTAGTATTCTAATGTATCCTCCGACGGAGGTCGGCCGAACCTCCGACGGTCGTCAACCTCCAAATGTATTAATAAAAATTACTAGCGGCCATCGTCGGCATTTAAAATCGAGATATTATTCTATTTGTGTTCCCCGCACTGAATCGCTTTGTTTTCGCTTTGGGTTCACGGGCATATTACGGGTAAAGGTACAGCCGGAGAGGTCACATCTCCGAGACGCATCCCGTTTGGTTAGTGAACTCGTAAAATCGGCTTGGAAGTGGAAAAAATAACAGCTTATTGATTTTCACAAGTAGCGCCCTCGCTAAGGTGAACTCCCGTCTCGTGTTTCGCTCGCGCACTTCATATTTCCCAGCTACCTCACTGGAGAGCCTAGCCGCTGCAGGACAGGTACATATAATGTGACTAGTACAAACACTCGAGATAATTTACATATTTTAACATATTCGAAGGCGAAAAGCGTATTTAACCACATTCCGAAGTGCGAAAATGTGTTATATAATTATTGATGTTGAAGGATCGGCATCCGTTTGTTTTTCGTTCATTTCATTTCGCACGGTGAGTTTTAACAGCGTGAAAAACTGATTCCATTTTCTGTTTTGATAACCAATACTCGCTGTCTGTGAATGCAATTTTCGTGCAATGATCCGCGATCTTCAATCCTCGATCTACTGCTAAACAAAAAGTTTGCCAATTTTTCACAGCCCGCGACAAATGTAAATATCAAGTAATTATATCCATAGCTTTAGGAATTTACATAGTTTTATGGTTAATTTAGCCATAGCTTTTAAGTTTTGTAAAGTGCTCTTGAGGTGATATTTCACAAAAATGGCGCTATAGTAATTATCCAAGTATTATCATTATTATTAATCAAATTCTTTAAAAAAATGATGCGAACGTGAAAGGAAGAAGAAGTCGGGGACGCCCAAGGAAGACATGGCACGATCGAGTGAATCAAATACTTGAATCGGGCCACGTGAAGAGTCAGACTAACAGAAGAGTATGTATGAGACGATGTATGAATATGAACGAAGCAAGGAGTGCGTGCCAAGACAGAGTTGTATGGCGGTCCGTCCTCTCTGCCAACGATACTAAAAATCGATATTCCTAACGACTTGTCTCTCGTTTATAGAAGACACGCGGCTCACTAATCACTGCTCTCAGCGCTTTGAATGGGGCTTAAAAAAATTATTGGCATTTTAGATAATATGAATTAAACTTCTCCTTCCCATGCTCCCGGCGCCGTATTAATATGGCACTCGCGTATGACACGTCTAGAAATACTGCAGATAAAAAGGCAAAATAGCACGTTGAGCGAATAGCTCCTGCTAAGTCGCGGAATAAAACAAAAATTTCAATTATTACTACTCCTCTTTTTATTTCCGGATTTACGAGCAAAACAGGATATGACTATCGAAAAAAGATTGCGGAAATTGTATTCGGAGATAACGAAAAACTTTTTTGTTTGTTTGACTACCTCCAGAGGTTCACAACCGACGCATTATTTGTTCAATTTGTTATACTTACAATCTTGGAGTAACGATATAAGGAGGCATAGCTAAATATTTTTACCCAACCTGTACAAACTTGCGTAAATCACTTTCTCCGGGTTTTCACGTCATAAACCGTGAGAGAGAAAGAGACAAGACAATTTCTCAAATAACATAACGCCACCATTCGGTATGTAAGCATGTTCTCCGTCTCCCGCGTCTCCGGCGACTCCACCCACTGCGTTTTGATATACGACATAACTGGACATAACTTAACGGTTTTTTAGGTTGTATGTTATATTTTTGTTTTTAACAATACTGTGAAAAAGTAGTTATACAAATAAACAAAAGCATTATGTCGACATGTGCTATGAATGGATGTATAATATGGATGTAGAATGGCCTAGTCCTAGCCACGCCCAGGTCTAGCCGAGTGAGGCAAAAATCATCAATACCGACTACAGATAGTACAGAAGCGCTCCCTCCTGTATATTATTGCTCTGAGCTTACAATCAATATTTCAACGTAAATACCTGTCACCGATTAACGTGATTAATTACAAGCCTGATTGAAATAACAATATCTTGTTTTGAGTTATTATTCGAGCACAACGTTAGGTTAGGAATAGATTATTGACCCATCTACAGAGCATAATGCTCGAATACTTACCGTTAAATGAAACATTGTTTACTCCTTCGGCCTAAATGGCTGGCCAGCCCATTACGGATAAACGATGCTCCAATAATGTCCGAACCTTTTGACCCATTTGCATCGGTTTTCTATTCCTGATTTGGAGTTCCCGTTCGGCCGGGAAGGCGCGTAACGCACAAGAGTATTTTATATGCAAATAGCTGAGCATTAAACACCATACCCCTCTATCGGGATAGTAATTCGCCCCCTTTTGTTTGGGAGAGGATAAATTTTATGATTACTTAAAAAAATATTTACAAGCCATGCGAAAAGGGGAGGGTTTTGTATTAAACGGAGTGTCTGCTTCTACCCTAGTTTGTCGTATTGATATTTCGTTGAAGCTACAGCGTTCTCCGAGTACATCATTATGGTCTGTTATCAAGCCTGAGTACACGTGTACACTGCACGCGTATGAGTGTTGGTTTCTCCACCATGACATGTGCCGCTTGCATGGCATTTACCTATCACTCTAGCTAGATATACTTGTTTATCTCTGAACAAATTATTTGATACAATTGTGTGCTGCGCTCTTTATTCGTTTTTTTTATCAGTCGATTTGTTCAGGGCCACTTGCATTTGGACGTAGCCTTACAGTCACATCGTTGAAACGACATTTGTATTTATTATTCCCCTTTTACGGCGCACGTAGCGGGAGGTATTGAAACTGATGTGTCCGCAATAAGCGTCTAGCGAAGTATCACGCGACCTGACTGAGTAGCTTCTCGGCACTTGGCAGTGAGAGATCTGAAATCAGTCATCATAGACGTTTGCATATCGATAAGGCTCGTGGCTATTTATAAACAAACGTTCTGATATCTTTGCTATTTCCGCTCCGAGTAGGTAGTTTTGCCGAAGGCTCGTTTCTACATAATTTGACCTTTATCAATTTGCCATTTGAGCGCTTACCGAGGGCCCGATCGTTGTTTCGTAGTCTCCGCCAGAGAATACGAAATGATTTGAAATAATGGATGACCATTTAGTAAACAGAATATCGTATAATAATTTGTTGTATGTATGTACTGCGAGTTGAATTATTTGACCCGCAGAACGGTCGGCAAAGCAGCTAACTGCCATTACGTGTATACTAATTTGGAGTACACCCGACACGCTCAGATAGAATATAACATGAGATACTCGCGCTAAAAAGAGAATAATAAATCGGCCTGAACGTTGTGTTTCTTTGGCCGCCTCGACCCATTTCAGTAAACTCCCCTTCTGTGTCAGAACCTCTCTTCGTAGCCCGCTGCCCACCGCCGAAGGGGAGATGAGGGATGATTGGAGGCCGGGGGAGATCGATCTATTCATTTATATGAATTAATAATTACATAAACATCCTTTCTATTTGCAAAAATTGCCATTCCCTTAAAGATTATGCTATATTTAATACACAAGTTAGTATTCCCCTACTACTTATTTTAATGTGAAAACTTTTTTCGTAACTCTTTCAAGCTCTCGTCACACTATCAACCCGGAATAAATTCATTCAAAAACATTCATAATCAAAATTAATGAAGTTTTCCACCCCCCTGACTAAATAGATTTTAAATATCCTGTATTTTTACTAAAAAGCAAAATTAAACATCTCCCCGGATAATTTTCCCCCGGTTAAACCGTTACATGCGGCTACCGCAAAGTGACGCTGTAAGTCCACATAAAGTTGTGAAATAAAATGCGAGACAACCCGTTCAATTCTTCGGAAGTTAACCGCTCCAACTTTTAACTACCCGGAACTTTACCTGCGACCATCTGAACTAAACCAACTCGGCCACTCGGAAGCCAGTTGCTTGTTAAAACTTTTTTTTTTCATTTTCGTAAATGACACGAAATACTTGACATCAAATTCCGATGTATCCTAACTTTTGAAAAGTGCAGCCGCGGCTGGCTAGAGAAAATATCTACAAGAAAAAAAGTTTTACGAGCTTTGACATTTAAAAAAATAAACACGATTAAACAGTTAAATTTTTATTTCTAATTTTGAAACTGTTCATTCGTGGTGGAACTCCATTTTAATGATTTTAATAATGCCAAATTTTTAACTTTATTCCACAATTTTTTAATTATTATTTAAGACCTGACCGGTTTCACCTTATAACAGGCATCTTCAGACCGGCACAATTTTAAGTAAATCTATGGCATATATACTATTAGTGTCCGGAATGGACGCTTATCGAGTCTCATAGTGAACATCTGTGACTTTACGTTTTATTTTATGTCTGACGGGCGGCTTTACAATAACATTAAAAACTAGTTAAATTTAGTTCAATCTGTGTTATGTTAATAATTCACTCTACTTCAAATTATTAAATTTTCACTCGTTCATCAAGAAGATAAACAAATTATATATCGGGAATGCAATCTTAATGCTTAGGCTTAAGACGATTTTCTCGGAAGAATCTAATTAATACCGTCATTACGCAATTCACGGCGTATAATTGAGAGATTTCTAATTTATCAATTAATTATTAATCAAAAAGTGTGGCTGCGTTTGATGCCCTCTTGAACCCGCGTGGAGAAACGAACGCGTCTTCGCCAACCTTCCGATTTCATCTGCATTTCTCAGGGGAAAGGTGGCACACCCTTTGATCGAGCCCATTCACTCCACCATGGTGAATTACAAATTAAATCTTCAAAGGCTGCAGGATAATGTGCTTGAATTCTAACGAGGTATCGGGAGTACCTAAGAACCTATCTATCGAACAACGTGAAGGATTGAAAGCTGTCGAACTTCAACCAGGATAATGGTATCATATTATGTTGAACTTATTCATCTGTAATTGTATGTACTCGTAGATATCTACCAATGTTGAATGTACGCATGATTTCTAACCGCTTAAAATTGATTGTGTGAGGTAGGTACATAGACGTTTAATTAATTTATTTAAAATTAGAACAGAGGGTAGAACTTTTTGCATAATTACTTCTGACGATAGAATGAAATGCCCGCTGGAATAATACACATCTCAGAGGAGCGGAGTTTGTTTTTTATGTGTGTATAAAACGATGCAATTCCTCCGTAAGTTAGTTCCTCCTGGGGTTCATCAACTTTGCCGCGATATTTTTTTATCTCACCCGCAACTTAAAAGTCACCCCCTCCCTCCCTTCGCCCCGATGCCTTCGGGCCATTCTAAATTCAAATTCCTGCAGAGATGGCTCCGTTGTAAATTTAAAATTTCCCAGCAAAAATGCCGAAAGGAATGGGATGCTTTGAAACTTGGCGCTAATTTGAATTAGGCTGGGAAATTTGAAAATGCGAAAAGACTCGCTGTGCGGCGTCGGGGGTAATTGAAAATGATACGAGCGAAACAAATTTTGGAGAAATTCTCATTGTCACGATGTTAATGTCTAACCAAGCTCGGCTTTTGAGAGACTGAATCCGACAACTTTCCTCGAACTTTGTAAATGTGGAAACAAGGTGGCAACTTTTCCATGAAAAAGCATTACTCCGACATAATGCACGGAACGGAGTTCATCGCCCCGGAGTTGCGTTAGCAAACATATTAAAATGGGTTTTTTGATCTGACGGAATTGAAATAATTTTGCTATGAAAAATCGTCCCAGTCGTTATTGGCCGGACAAAGCTGCCAACTCACCTCCGCCTACTGCAAGTATCAACTCCGCTCAGGTTGAATTGGGCAACGGACTTCTCACTCGAACTCAATCTACAGGCGTCAAAAGGGATCTTTCAAAACATCGGAGATTGTAGATACTCGTGAGTAGAACGTGATTTGGTGATTCAAACAGATAAGAAGTAGGTATCGGGCTCTCGCCACTTTAATGACACAAGTTCAACGATATTGTCAATACGGCGGAGCTAAGCTGTATTAATGGCCGCTTTACCCTTGGCTGTGTCGTACGCCTTCCTCTTTCCTACATGAGTAGGCACCTATCTGTGCGGGGTCAATATGACCGCTAATCCTCGCTACTGCCATGTACTGCTGCCTCCACCGGCAGCGGCTACATGCCCTACTCCGCTACTGCCCAGTGGCCAGTGGCCAGTGCCCAGTGGCCAGTGGCCAGTGGCCAGTGCCCAGTGGCCAGTGGCCAGTGCCCAGTGGCCAGTGCCCAGTGGCCAGTGCCCAGTGCCCAGTGGCCACTGCCTACCTAGTACAGTGTGCGCGCCGCGGCCGGCGGAGTTTCACTTCCGAAAAGGTGGCATAAATAACCAACCGCAAGACCATCGAGACCATTGCCGGAAAAACTCTAATGGCCGAGACAATAAACCGATGCGGTTCAATCGAACAGGTTGAACCCACAAAACATACTACAATAACTTGTTTTCTGATACGCTTTAGCCCGAGTCCCTTCTTCGGAGCGAAACTAACGTTTGAAAACAATACATGCCCAAAGTTTTACGAACCTTTTAGTTTGATAAAATAATCGGTCGGCAATGAATCAAACTTTTATGGCGCATTTTTTACGCTTTAAGTGCAGCGGAAAATACACACAAGATAAAAAGCCAAGTTCAATATTCCCCGCGCTCTTGACTTTGCGGATTATTACTCATTTACCCAAAGGATGACGGGCCGTCGTTTGTGTTCTTCTCAAACATACTTACAAATACATGTCGTCGGTGATAGCGGCAAATAAATTATTGCATTCACGCATCGAGTTGTTTCAATACAAAACTTGCATAAATTATCGCATTACACAATAAACCAAACTAATAGCGAGAATCTATAACGTTTATTATTATACAATCCTTATTGTTGAAGTATTATAATTTATGTTAGATTCACATCTTCTGCAGCATGCATTATTATAGAGCACAGTGGAAATGTTGGCAATTTGTATATTTGCCTCTTTGTGTTTATCTGTAATAACGGTGTCGCGGTTCTTCGGTTTCCAAACTTTGGTGGAAGTTTTACACGTCGCGAGCTTTCCCAGCCCGCTATCATAACTAGTCACAAGTGGCCTCGGCTACAGCTACAGCTACAGATAACACACAGCTTAATCCGAATATAACGGATAGCTTTGCTTTAGCCGCGAGATAAGGTTGTGACACAAACTTGGAGGCTCTTAGTTCCCGATTCCCATATTTCTAATTCGACCGAAACTTCGCCCGAAGTCGTGCTACCCTGTGAATAATATTTTTATCTTCTTGCTCCAAAACCGAGCTGGACCGCATTTACAGTGCAGCATTTCACTCGGATTCTGTTCTGATTGTTAATTGGAATATACTATTTCCGTTTTAAGTTTCCTCGAATTTGTGCGACAGGAAAACGGAGACTCTAGAAGTACCCAGCAAGATTCAATGCATCCGATCCGAAATTCGCATTGAATAAATCTCTTCAAGTGCCCATACATTAGCCTGAAATCTAAATACGTAATATTTAACAGTAAGCTTTATGATTTCATCCATGGAAATTTCGGCACTTCTTCATGCTAAATTATCTATAAGGCATCGTTTTATTGAGCAATCTGTCATCATAGTATTTTTGCGTGACAGTAATATCGTTAAGCAATTTCCACCATCTTAAATGGAAAACATATCTAAGAAAAAGGAATAAAAACACTTCCTAGGTTTTTTTACTGGTATGTTTATTTCGGTTTTAAATTTATATCCCTGACATGGTGCCTTTGCTATACGTCTAGAAACCATTTACTTGATAAATCGCCGGCAATAATACGCCAAGTAAAGAAGTCCAGAGAGATGAAAGGAAATATAGTTCTGACTGATGATTTATCAGAAGGAAAACAAACCGTTTTTTACTAAGTGCCCCATCCGAGTCCCTTAAAGTTTCCCCACCGTAACTGTCATAATATTTGCGGCCGGAGAAAAATGACAAGCGTCAAGTCGAGTGAGCTAAGTAGCGGAGTGAAAAGCAAAGTTGGAAATTTTGCTTAAGTCGCTCTCATACGGAGGACTCCCGCCATTAAGGCGAGAAAACTTTATAATGGATAACTCGCGGAGCGTTCCGATTACGTCTCTGCTTCGGGCGGTTTATTAGGCAGCGAGTCCCGGAGGCTGCGTCCTGGACCCCGCTGCATCCCACCCCTCGCATCCAGCCCGACTGCCAAACTGCCGCAATCGTCGCATTCATTTTCATGCAGATCTTCAAATACGTACTGCCCGGCGAGAGAGGCGGCCACGAGACCGTAGGGTCAAGTCGTTCGTTTGAAATGCACGCCGTGTGACCGACGAATCTCGGAAACAAAGTTCGAAGCTGTAGAAACTTTGCTCTCAACTGCAGCTGTTTACTTTTTCAAGAGTTCCCGAAATTCGCATTAACACCGATGAGTTAATTCCTCGCTTGCATTTCGTCGATTCTCTCTGAAGTACGAATTTAACGATAATAATTATTGATGATTGAAATAACAGATTGCTATGAATGCTCTCGCACATGTGGATTACGGGTAAAGGTCCGCACTAAATTTATTTGGCCCACTGTCGACGATTCCATATTTTATTAAATATCGAGTTTCGAATCTGCGATCCCTCTTTAATGCAGATGCATTCCAAGAAGTTAATGCGGCTTGACGATAAAAGCACCTCCGAACTCCTCGTCTACGTCGTAAACTTCACGCGAAGGTGTCGAATCTGAAATCACGAGTCTCCGACAAAGTTAATACAAACGTCCGTCGATCCAAAAATCTTTATTGTTCCGATGTTATTTCACAAAATAAAAACCCACGGTGTTATTTATTGTACTCTGACGCAAAACGGGGCGTTATTTGTTATATTTAGCAGTTGTTATTTTTTTTATTCAGAGCCTACTAATTACCTCTCAAGATTTTAGTATTTCCTATATTTCGTTTTAGGATATTACACCTCCACGAATGAGTAAAACAATTTTCTCGCAATTAAGCATCAGAAGATATGTTGCGTGTACTCATATTAGTCGGTGTTAGTAGTTAGCTGCCCTGCTCGTGTATTTGTATATATAGTTACACTTGGTTGCAATTTGTGTTCATACCACGTGCGTTCATCATACAAGGCACAGATAGACCTTGGAACCAATGCATTTCCTTTTCTATGACTTCTATCCAAACCACTGTTCGTGTAGTGTTCCCTGCTCACTGCTTAACCAACATCAATATTTAATCGCAAAGAAAAAAAATATTCATGTACTAACTAAATATAAACTAACTCAGAACTAAAGAACGGCACGCTTGTTTGAGTCGAGTCTCTGTGCGCGTTGTTATAAAATACAAATGAATACATTTGCATGATGTTATAAATATGTCATTTTATTATCTCAATTAGGCGGAATTTAATAAAGCTTTACAATCATTATTGACTATGAATATGTTTATCACGAAGGTTATTATGTGCAATAGATTTATATTATGTAGGTGTTTAATTATGTTTTTAGTGTCTGGGCACTGTTGAATTTATATTATCATTTAGCGCCCAGAGCTATCAATTTAAGTACCTATTTTCAAAAAAACATTTAAATATTTTTGCCATTAATATAAATAAACTGGCAATAAAAAAATGACTAGCTCGGCTTTTTCACGGTACCTTTGTTGATTTGACTGATATATCTTCGTATCCGGAAACAAACTTACAGTGATTTGACTTATTTTTAATATTGGACGCTTGACTCGTAAACCATTCTCTTCCTCAGCATCTTGTGTTCTAGATTTCATCTCGGAATTATGGAAAGGCAGATTGTAATCAGACGAAGGTCACTGATCAAATACTAATAATCTATTGACGGCAAAGGTCAAGCATTTAATCAGCTAGTTTCGTTACAGCTTTGTATTTCAGTGAGTAATTAAAGCAAGTCGTGGCGGTTATTCAAGCGGCCCTACTTGATCGATGGCCTCAGTTCTGCGATATTATCCTTAATAGATTAGTTGTGCCGCATCACATTACGACACATTCATCTTTATGGTGCTGAAAACATCTGCTTTTTTCCACGAAACGTGGAAACCTCCTCATCTGTATAACGGCCTCTGTGGTCGAGTGGTAAGACGCTCGACCACGTATCCAGAGGTTGCGGGTTCAAACCCGGCGTGTGGAATTATTTTTATTTAGTGAATATGTGTCATAACATATTTTAATTCATACAAAATAATATATTTGCGGCACGTTCCAGGGTGCTAGATACTCTCGAGTATCGCCCTGGTGTATCTTAGTATAGCCCTGGTGATAGACCACCATTCAGAATCGAAGCGTTGCTTGAAATGGCTTCAGCCGTGTTCGGTGCCCACATCTGAATAGCCAGGTACCAACTTTCCTCTTCCCCATTTCCTTCACCTCCCAGTGGGAAACCTTTGGCCTCACGACATACCCCAATTGGGGATGCCATAGTCTCACTCGCTCTAGACAGTTGGGACTTTTGTGCAGTATTCATTATAAAGTGTACCTAGTGATTGAAGAAATCGATATCCTGCTTGACATGAGAAGAAATTTGTGATTTAAAAAAATACATTTATGACTTAACTAACCTCTGTATTCACTTGATAGCTTTCCTTTAATTAAATGCGACTACTCGACGGGTTGGTTGGTTGGTTGGTTAGTTGCTTGCTTGCTTGGTTTGGTTGGCGTAGAATAAACATCTCGGTCGGGGGAGCGCGGGGGACCTGGCTCGCTCCTGCCAGACGCCGCGGGGGCCCTAATGGCACCCCTAAATCACGGCTCTTATCTCCCACTAGTGCCGGTGCTATGGTAGACCATTAGACTAGATACCCGAGCACATAGGTATTGCCCGGTGCCAGGTTCCCGGTGGCCGGTGGCTGGTGCCCGGTGGTCGGTGGTCGGTGCCGAGCGCCCGCATTTAGCCAGCCTCTTCCTTCTGAATCGAGTTAAAGATCCACCAAATTCCGCAATCGGACGACCGCGGAGTAAATAATAATGACGGAGCGCGTTGCGATGACGTGTTCACAATTACTGCAAACAATTGGGTTTCAACTCGTACTATTTCATTATTTCGACGCCGTAAAGGTAAAAGGGCTGATGCGCTTTTTTGAAAAGTTTAGGCCGCAGCACTTTAAAGTTATCTCAGTTAAACAGGTAATTCAACACTCGCATTGAGTTACCTCAAGCGACAAAAAGCTTAAAAAAAACTTGTGTCGCTGGTGTCAAGCCTTCTCCAAAATGGTACGGATATTTTAGATGGCTGAAGCGCCATAAAAGTCTTCAGAATCAAACTAAAATTAGAGCATTCGATGCAGAAAGAAAAACTGCATATTTAACTCATTGTGTCGCTTAAGCCCCTTTGCCTTTCCAGCGTCGATTTACACATAACGGATTGATCTTACAACTTTGAATTAAAAAAAAAATATTCGATTTTTCATGCTGGTAATAGGTAGGTATATTTTTTTAGGATATTCGGTATGTGCTTTAGAATTCTTAGGAAAATATATATAGTTCCTGTATTTGAATAGTCCACCACATCGCTAGTCAATGTTAGTATATTTATAAATAGGATCCAGAAGTTCATTTAGCATTGAAGCGACGGCCCTCGACGTTTTGTGTTTCCTCGTTTACGTTGTGGAGCCAGTCGATGTCACTCTTGTACAGGAAATTAAAATTAGCGGTAGTGAGCGATTTTACATTTTGCTACAAGAAAATAAGGCGGCGCGAGCGCTTTGAATGCGCGTGTAGCGTGTAACGCGTATGGCAGATCAACGCTGGAATAAACATGCCGGACCATAAACCGTTCGCACTTCTAACCTTGCGCGAATAGCACGTAAATAATGTAACACACTCTGAAGCTAAAGTTGGAAGAGATCCGCGCAGTCCATCAACGCTGGCTGGATGGAGTTGCCAAGTGTACCGCCGTATTCACCTCCGCACGAGGTACGTACTACGTATTACGTGCTACGTGCTACGTGCTACGTGTATCACGGTATCGGGACCGTGGCCGTCGAATAGTAAACATGACGTGAACATTGTTGCGCATCTCCACGTGTACGGAGAATGCACCAAACAAATTACAAGTACGATTATCTTATGGAACAACAAATCTACGTTTTGTGGTTTGGTCAAACGCATGCGCAGTGTGAAGGCGGACTGCCAGCGGTGGATGCGATTGAGATGTACGAGTATAATACTATTCGAAATGATTATTTTATTAGTCAAAACATGACGATTCTTCGAATAAGAACACGAAGTAGATGTATTCAGAGTATTATTGGATTATTTTCGTACGCCCTGTATAAGTTTAGTGTAATTATAATATTTTCTCTTAATATTTGAATCCGCAGTGCCAAGATACAGAGCCTGAACATGTTTCGCACTCATCTCCTCAAATAAACACGATTGTCTGATCGTTTCTCAAAATCGCAAAAACAACTTCTCTCACACATTACCTATAATAGTAACTTATTATCTCTTTTAAATCTCCTTGTCACGTAACGTTTTTTCAATGACGATACTGGCTAAAATAAGTAATCTCCTCATTAAAATGTAAAATCTTAAGCTTTAATAATTTTACTACGATATGTTGTATTTTTCCGTATTAATGGAAAAAAATATTCGCAGCACATTTGAATACTTACTAGTGGGTGTATATGGTAAGCACTATTATATTGCACAACACTACAGTTACACAAATGTTTCAGGTTAGCATTCAACAACGGCGTGTTATATTTTTTTATTATTAACTTCAGGAGGTACTTTCATAAATGGAAGGATTCATATAATTTATTTATTTTATTTATTATTATTAACGCCCTGATGGGCTTTAATAGAATAACATAGGTAAGTGCATGAGTACAGTTTAAAAGGATATACATGAAATAATACAGTAAAACGTTTTGAGAAATGAATAGCAAAAAAAAAAAAAAATACAAAAAATAATAATTAATAATAGTTCCAATACATTAATGATAAGTGAAAATTTCGTTTAAAAGTCTTTTAAATTTTGGCAAATTCATATAAAAAATATCAATATTTGAGGTATATATATAATATAATAGAAAAAGCTTAAGTGCTTATTCAAGTCATTAAGTAGCAACGTTCCCGGGATGTGTGCCCAAAGCTGTTCCGCTTAATAAAAACCTGCAAAGGTACGAAGAAGTAATAAATGCTGAATATCTTCGTGCTAGACGGAGTAGTAGACTTTCTATCGCTTAATCTAA
This sequence comes from Drusus annulatus, assembly GCA_022651775.1. Taxonomy (NCBI): domain Eukaryota; kingdom Metazoa; phylum Arthropoda; class Insecta; order Trichoptera; family Limnephilidae; genus Drusus; species Drusus annulatus. Next base: position 97,317 of record JAGWCC010000354.1, on the reverse strand, counting down.
GAGAGCGGAGGCGAGTGATACGGATCCGAAGGAAACTTGGCAGTCACACCAATTTTCAAAACCACTGCGTTTCCGCTTCTAAGGCACCGAATAAGTACTAAAGCGTCCATTGGAGATGATCTCGTTCTCAGATATTCGATGCGATCACACTGCGGCGCTCCGACTGAGTTGTGAAAGTTTAACTTACTTAACAATCAAGGTCAAATGTATCTACAATATTTGCCAGATTTGTGTTGAACTTAAAACAAGTTCCAATTTATATTCTCAATTCCTCGCCATCGTATCGGAAGGATGGTTCGTATCAATAAGCCAATATTTGTTTTCCACTAAACCTCTTGAGATTTTCCTCCCCGGGTTTATGGGGCCGACTCGTATCTCGTATTATACGGTTCCGTAATTATTCCGACCGCGTTCTTCGTTTCCTTTTCCACAAATCACAGCCCGGTGGAAGCTTGCCTCCACTTCCTTCTGTATAACAGGCTATACATATACTCGCGGTACACAGAATCCCTCACCCCCCGAGCTGTCGAAGTTCCACATAAATCCTGGCCGGACCATCCTTCCCCAATCCCGAAACAACAGAGAAAAAACGAAATAGCTAATTTTATTTTTCCGGGATTTAAGCCTGTAGTGGCGAAATCTAGATAAGTTTCGCAGAACATCAGTTTTTTTCAAATAACACAACATAATTCAATTACGTCTCTCTTGTTATCAGTATAAATAAGGATGAAGGTGCAGATTGTAAAATCCGAACAATTTTCTAGAATCGAATCAAAATAAATAAAAAACCTAATAAGCTTTTGAAAAGACGAACCGTTCTTCTAGTTCACACATTCGTAATGAAATATTTGTCGCGAGACGAGCGATACATTATTCCAGCGTTTATGGAATTCGCGTTGTTCTTCCAGCGAGTATAAATAAATAAAAACGCACGAACACGCGATGCAGCATGAAACAATAATGAATGCATTGTGTGTTTTGATAACAGAACAAAACAGAACAGAACAGAACCAAACGTTACTATTATGTATGCCAGGTCTTTAATGAATGCCAAAAAGGTCCACGTCCCTGGAAGTCGTATCGAGAATAAATTATCAGAGACGACGGAGTATATTGTCAATATTTATATCGGCGGACGTTTAGGCTACGCTGTGAATTGCTAATGGACGAATCCCGCTACACTACACGCCATCGCTAGAATATTATTAATTCTGTTTTTTGCACTTCAATCCTACGAATTTCAAGTGTTAAGTCATTTCGAAAATCAGGATTCTACTCAACACCTCCCAGTGATTTTGGTTGTTAATTTAAACGCTCGTAAAACCGTCTTCTTAGCTCTAGTTAAACAATTAATAATTGTGTACGAATTCAAATAATACTATTTCTGCCACACAAAATGGCACGTATAAAAACGGTTCTGATGGCTTTTAAAAATACGTGTTGTATTGTACCTGTAACATGTGTAGGGTAGGTTCAGAACGACGGCAATACACATCACAGCCACTTATTATGATACGAGTCCCACCTTGTGCGCAGAGATCGTACGCAGAATAATACAAATTGCCATTAGCGATTCAACAAGGGCAACTGGTTTCATTTCCTGACTCGTACCTCGTATGCAGTCGACAGCTTTGGCTTCATATGAATACTACCAGAAACCAGCCGACTTATTCGAAGAAACCAATACCTTATCGGAAGTGTATCTGATTGTTGTTTATTTATCTGTATTTTTAATATCCAATCAAAAGAACCAAGTGTTGGTATTTGAAAAGACGCTGTGTTATGACATGCCTTGAAATGTTACCTGCTGAGGGGAATAAACGATGGCTTATCGAGTGTAGATAGTCTATCTAGGCACCGTTTTGGATCGCTTTTGACTCCTCAACTAACTTCCCACCTCATGACATACAGTTTTTGTCCTCGGCATATCACGACATGCCTCGCCGCGTTTGGCCTCCGTCATTTACCAACATTTACTCCTTTGGTGATACGAACCGATCCCTCGCGGTAATCTCCTTTTAGCTCAGTCTACCTATATAAAGCAACCTGGGCACTTCCTCATTTTTAATTTAACTCTGCTTTTATTAAGTCACTTCTCTGTTTGACCTTTGCGATTAGGTGTATTTTACAATTGGTTGATGGTTATTGCCAGTGGAACAATGTAACCTATCGATGGTGATCTGAACGCAGAGGTGTGGTGTGAACATAAAGGATGCACGTTCCGTGCTATTAAATTTATTGCGGAAAACGCCAATAGTTCCCTTGTCCTTTGGCTTCACTATCGTAGGAGCTGTTTGTCACAAACACCATCTTATCATTTCCTGTCTTTCTCGCCGGCGATGTAGGCTCACCGCTCACCGCTCACCGTGTCGACTGCAAAACGACTCGTTGTTACCAACCTTTCTTCTTCCCGTCTTCCTTTGTAGAGCAGCTTAACGTTCGAGTGAATGCAGAATAATATAATATGTAAATCACTTACAAATCCAGTCCACTCCAGCCAATTCTCCGGCGTAATCTAACACTCTACGTGTTCAGTCTACTACCATCACACTGTGCGTTCATTAATCATCACCACCTTGCGGAGTTCACTCGCCAAGGACGCGCGATGTGTGAAAAACCATCGCAACGAAAGCAAGGACTGACTGTAATCATTATTTTTGATTAAAAATATTTATTTTCTTCACGTCAGTTCCGCATGCTTAGTTCCGAGATTGCAAAATGTGGAGTAACGGAGTGTCGCTTTTTTATAACACCCACTTTACACTTTGAAAATATTTTAAACTTTAGCGAATGAACTATAAAACGATTGTACAAAGCTAGCTTCTCGAGCTAATCGTGCTATCTCCCTTGATGAACTACTTAAGTATATTCATTCGATTGTTCGATGGCTCATTCCGTATCGTCCCCTATTCTCCACACGCGATGGCTTGATGTCCTTTTTATCTTCCTTCCAATGCTGTCCTACTTTGGTTTCTTCATCTGGTCATACTGCCAGATGTACTGATCATATGCGCCATGCGGGCTGGCGATATTCTTTTATTTTAGAAAGCGAGCTGCACTCGCCCTTGTAATCCAGCGCCAGCATAATAATATAAACAATATCAAAAATACCTACCGACCGCTAAACATTAAATCAACTTGTGATACGGTGATGTTTGATTTATGCAGTCTTTCTAATCTAATAATTAGTTCAAGTGTTTACTCCTGTTTCAGTATCTTAGTTCCTGTTGGAAAAGTTTTGATGCTCTTGCCGGAAATGATCAGGAAACGTCACACATTTTAATTTATTGCTCAGTTTGAGTGGTGTCGGAGTACCGCGTAGACGATATGTCACTATGTGCACGAGTTTGTTAGGGAATTAAAATGTATGAAAACAGCGTTGTCCATAATTATTAATATGCTAATACACGCCGGAGTCGCGACTATTAAAAACAACATTATGTGTATATTATATCAACATATAGCCGGTTCAATGTGGATTGTACACAATCTTGTACACGTGTCGCCCGGGTATTATTGATGATTATTCAAACTGTTGATAAATACGCGAGCAAGCACTTCCCTCATTACTTTCGTTGAACGTTTTGGCTAATTCAGACAGGCACTCCGTTAAATTGACACATGCAAGTTGTAGGTAAAAATATAGTTGATTTGATTTTTAATTCTAACAGCTTGTTCGTGGTCAAGATAGGAACTGATTTACAAGTCGATTTAAGTTCGAGTTACGATTGAATGATTTTTTTTTTTTAACAAATGTAGAAGTATGTAACTGATGTGTTTTTCTCTCTTGTTACAGACGAAAAAGAATAACCCCAACCATATCAAGAGGCCCATGAACGCGTTCATGGTCTGGTCCCAGATTGAGCGCAGAAAGATTTGCGAAACGACTCCTGAGATGCACAACGCAGAGATCTCCAAAAGACTGGGCAGACGCTGGAAGACCCTAGACGACGTGGAGAGGCAGCCCTTCATAAACGAGGCGGAAAAATTGAGACAGCTGCACATGCGCGAGTACCCAGACTACAAGTACCGGCCCAGGAAGAAGACCGCCAAGCCCGCCCCCAAGCTGGCCCCCCGCCTAAGAAAGCCAAGCGCTCTCCCGCCCACAGGATCAGGAACGACTCCAACAACAACCGGAACCTCGTGGTACCGCTGTCTCCGCCCTCCCCGCCCTCCCCGCCCCCCGTGCGCTTCGCCCCGCTGCCGCCTAGCGCTGCGGCTAAGGTGCCCTGCTCCCCGTCCTGCGGAGCGCCCGACTCGCCCGAGTCCGCCTCCTTCGACGACGAGTCGCTCATCCTGGACGTGTCCATGGGCACGCCCGACGAGCGCGGGCTGGCGTCCGCCGCGGAGGGCTTGCACCACCAGCCCCTGGACACGTTCGACCTGGGCCTGACGGACTTCGACTCGCCCTTCTCCCCGCTGGACGGCTACGACATGGACGCGATGGACACGGGCAGCTCCAGCTCGGCCTCGCACCTGGAGTTCCTGTGCCCGCCCAACGTATCGGACATGCTGACGGAGATCAACCTCACCCACTGGGTGAACACGGAGTTCGGCCTGGGCCCCTGAGCTGGCTGCGCCCCCGCCCCCGCCCCCGCCGTGTGCTCTATTTGGCCTCTCGCTGGCCCCACCTTATTCGAAAAGACGATGTCGCTTGTTTTCCGTTCGGGGATTTCGGGCGCCATGAGGTGTCGCGAGGCTCGTTTATCATTTTTGCCACATTGGAGTGCCTAGATCCAATTCGATTTCGAAACATTTGGATGTTATGTACAAAGAAAAACGTAGTCTTAGATTTGGGCCGAAATGCGAGATGCAATGTTTCGCGCGCTCGTGTTTGTGTCACGTCTGATTGGATGAGAGTCGTGAGCGAGTGCACGCCCGGGACACTGGGGACACTGTGTTGTTGTAGCGCTAACGCCGCGGCACTCTTGCTGCCCTCTGCCCTGCGCCCTGCGCCCTGCGCCCCATGCCCACCTGGCTGCCTTGTGGCTTTAGATCATGTTGTGGTCCGCGCAATTACTTTACTAGATATACATCTGCGGTTACACAAAATGTGCTATTTATTTAAATGAATATTGAGAAATCCAAATAAGTAATTGAAAGTACCCACATATCACACGATACACGAGCTCAGTGTCCCCCCTGTCTCCGGCGAGGTGCTTCAGTCTGTATGGTGATGAAGACGACGTATGCAGGTCGCCAGGCCCAGCGGGCGCGAGTAGCCTGGGCCCCTGGGGAAGGTGTTCCGATCTCACATGGTCGGGCCCCTCGCGGTTCGGCTGAACCCTGCCCCTGTGACCTCAGCCCTACTCGCGCTCCTTCGAGCTTCAATCTATTATCTGATAATATACCATTATTTACGTTAAATCTCATAAGTTTTACGAACTAATTATTGTAATATTTTTTTACGTTGCTAGAGGCAAACAATTTTCATGCTTTATTTAAAAATAATGTAGATTTATAAATTTTTTACAGTGTTTTATTTAAACTAAGTCAAAATAACTTGTATTTTTATCTGTATGACGTTAATCACTTAATTTATGATTTGAATATAGCTTTAACATATATTACCATTCATATTTTCTTGACGTGTTTAACCGACACTTTTGAAAACTGCCAATACAGTCGACTGTCATACAGTTCGGAACTATCATTCACAAGGTTCGTTTCCATCATCTTGGTTCAACTTCCTCAATCAACTTCTTACTGGAAGCAATTACATATTATTATATTATTGTAGATTTTCTACCGTTGCAGTTTGATCTACAATCTATCAATTATTATTCAGTATGCAAGTTCATCCGTTGTAATTATAAAATAATCAGAATAACGAGGGATTTAAGTGTAACGATACTAATGAGTAAAGAGTAATGACATTTAAAACGAGAACAATTCTCAATAACATATTAGAGTAGCATTCCACGCGAATGGTTTAATGATAATACGTGTCTAAATATCTTTTTTAAATGTATACTTTTAAGGATTGATACAAATAATGTAGTGAGTGTGACATTATATTTATGGCAAGGTATATATTTTTATTGGCTTGACAGTGGAGTTAAAATAGTGGATTTGTGTGCAAAAATAACGGCCTTATATAAACTATATACATAAATAATTTGAATGTTAGTTATTGTTTTTTCTTGATAAGCCATTAAGTCCCTTTTGAAGTAAAGGACTTGTCGGTAATTTAAAAGTAAATTCTCCTGATCAAAACATTATACTAAGCGAACAAATTTTAAAATCAACATGACTTTATTTTTTGAAAACGTAATATTTTGCACTTTTTACAAAACTATGATGACCATTTTTGTTTGTTGTTCACCTTCAATTTCCGATCTACTGTGGTGTTAAACGAATGCTGACGGTATAATACTCGCGGAAAGCCAGCCGGCCCCTTCTTCTTTACGTACCATACTTCAACTGTAAAACTGTAACGTAATCAGTTATTTTACTGAAGTCAGGTCGATTAGCCAAGTTGGACAGAAAATGGTTGGATTGCTTTTGACTTTGTGTTAATAATACATAATTACTTTATGATAATTATCATCCATTCAGAAAAGTATATATTTATATTGTAAATCATAACATTGCAGTAGAGATAGTTGACGTAAAGGCTTTTGTGTCCAATGTGTCCCGTGTCAGCCTTCTCCTTCCGCCTTCCGACCTCCGACCTTCCCGCAGCGTGGGCGCAGGGCGCAGGGCGCAGGGCGCGTTGATACTTTATTAAAGTGCTTCAAATCCTCGGGTCCTCCTCGACAGGGAGGATCCGCTCCCCGGTGGTGAAGAGTTCCGACGAGTGGGAGAGGTTTCCAACGCCTACGTTCCCGCCTGGATCGTTGGAAATCTGTCCGGCTGTTTTGAACGGGGAATATTGTTGATCTCATTTTATTCGCTAAATGTATCCCTAATAATCAAAATACCGACCAAAAATCTTCTGACGCTCACTCGATATTCGATTTGCGTCATTTTAATTTAACGTTTATTAATATGAATAGTGTAATTTGGGAAAATCATAAGTGTCTATTTAACTGTTAATTTAAAGGTGCACGGATATTGTCATGTCTCTGGTCGGTTCAGTTGTCGACTGGAACTCTTTCAGCGATGGAAAGCTCACCTGATTATGATGGGTAAATCGGAGCTTTTTACGTAATCGTGAATATATTAAATCAGCCGTTTAACTAAGATCGTGTGTACGAATTCTGTAATATTATCGTGACATGGGATATTAAAGGTTCGCATGTTGTTAGACGTAGCACTGTTTGAACGCATTATTTTAAAATATGAAAAAATCTATTTGAAATTATTATCGAGAAAAAATGTTATGTGAAGTTATATTCACGGGACTGATGTAAAAATTTTAGCTCTTTGTTACGAAGATGAAGCTTTGTCGGTTTTTGATAATGTTGACCCGTATTCCACTGCATCTGTCAAGGCGTCCGTCTCCGATGTCTGGTGCCACTCTCACCTTTATGTAATTCACTTGACGTAATACGTATATTAGTGTTCATATTATACTATCCAAGACCTTGTAGTTGCTTTGTGTGTCACATCATATAATATATTAACCATCATTGTCGTTTCTGCTCGCTGAACTCATAACTGTTCTGTAGGATTCGTTAGGACTGTCGCCTGTCGCAGCCTGTCGGTCGTTACAGCGGAGAGTGTAGTCGAGGGTCAGCCAGTTAGCTGATCGCTCACTTTCAGTTTTTAAACATAATACAACGATCCTGATTAGGGAATGTTTACAAGGAAAATGTTATTTTGATATTGTAGGTGCCCGCCTACTAACGGCCGGGCGAAGTAAAACTGGGGTGTCTATATTTATATGTGGTAATGTTAGCGGTAGGTGTGTGCGTGGTGGTGGTGCGCGGTGGAGGCGCGTGGCAGCGTGGCGCCGCCCTCCACGCCCTGGCCGAGTCAGTCAGCGGACGCTGCGGTCCCCGGACCCGGGATGCGATGCGAGCTGACCGTCGAACCGTCTGTACACAACAAGTTCCGCGGAATCTTGAGTGTTTCCATTTGTTATAATCGTCTGTAGATTTGGAATACAATGTTATATATCATAGGACTTATTATCCCATTGTATTACGTACGAGGATGATATAATATTATGAATGTTTTATCATTAAGTCGCACAATCAACAGCAATCAAACAATATTTAAAGATGTTTAACGAAGAATATGGCATTTTTTGTATTTCCTACCATTAAAAGGCTGAAATTCAAGAAAACCATGGTAGTTCCGCGAAGCAGTGCCGCATTTTTTTTTTCCCTTAAAAACTTATTTAAATAAAGCTTTTGAAGTGTAAAAATACTAACGCAGATTTTTTTTTAAATCATTTTTATCACTAAATAATATTTTTAATAATTAATAAAAATATTATTTAGTGATAAAAAAATTGTTTTTGATAAAAAAAATCTGCGATGTTAGTATTTTTTGTTTTTTTTAAATAATTATTTAACTAAATAAGTAGTTGTTATCACAATTGCGGCAGAAAGATATACTGCCACACAAATTTGTCTTGGCACATACTCCTTGATTAATATTCATACCATATCAATAAGTTTTCTTGCGGAACAATATCGGCACTGAGCGGAACCGGACGTTGGTGTGAATCAGGCTTAACTGAGTATTTGTCAAACGTGGTTTTATTACAAATTCTTTTAACTGAAGAGTTGATTCGGATTTATTTTAACAATTGTGTTTTAATAGTATATCATTGAAAATTTTATTTAAGATGTAAATAGAAACGTAATGTTTTCTTTTGTGCGAGGATAATTCTTGTAATTACCTAAAATGTTTTGTACATTTCTTTATTAATTGATATTTTAAAGGACAGAGAAATAAATATTGTTTTTATGTTGTAACTTGTTATTGGGTTTCCGAGGTTTAGATCGCGCTCTCTCCGAGGACTTTGCAAAAACGTATTTGGTCAGCGGGAAAAGACAATTACTGGAGGCAAGCATCTTGCGCACGCTTTCTGGATATTTTCTTATGCTTTTGATATTTTAACGAAAAAACGAATTGCAATAGTCGACATAAAACACACAGTTGTCGCGACTGTGACACTCAGCACAAATTGTAATCTAGAACTAAAATACATAATATTTTTATATTCAGGACATAGTTATCCCGAGTTAGTTATTTAATGAGGTTGTCTACGTGTTTTCAAATGGTACGCAATAAGTTAATAAACATACAAATATTCATTTTAAGTGTTTAAAGGATGATAGGAATGCATGGATAATTTTATTGCTTCGCGTTAGTAATGCATAATCTGAACTTTAATCGTATCAAATAGCTAATCATCTTCTAACGTCTTACGCTAAGTCCACTGTAAACTTTGAACTGCATTGTCACCAACACGCGCTAAACATTTAATCTTGTATTGATTAGCGACGGTCAGTCAACAGAATTACCGAAAACAGGCTTCTCCTTTCAATATTGAAGTTAAATGACGTGGATGCCATTTTAAACTCCTGCGACGAAACTCGATAAGTAACTGTGCTCTTTAAACCAGTAAAATCAATCACCTAAATTCACTGAATAAACTCTGAACTCTGTATATGACATTATAACCCTTCTAAGAATATTAGAAACGCTGGATGTCGTTAACAAGAACTGAAGTCTCATTTGCTCACATATTTTAATACATATTCTAAAACAATATAAGCAGTCCGTACATTAAACTCCCACTTTAAGTAACCTGCAATTTGCAGAACGCGTTTTGGATATACTTAGATGGTTTTATCTGGAGTGAAAAACCCACATTTCTACCGACGCTTCCATGATCATTGATCATTGATCATCGCATCAGAACTTGTATGATTTGCCCAGTTTTCATAAGATATGAATGTCGAAATGTGTTAATATGAATATATAGATATATTTATCAACATATGTTAGTAAGTGTAAGGTCGACAGAATATGTTATTGAATTTATTATTACTAACTATTGTATTCAAAAGATTAGCAATATTTTTTGCATATGAAACATATTAACCGGTTGACGAGAAGACATGTATAAAAGAGTTTTCACTTTATGAAATATAAAATAAGTTTATTAGTTCTTGTATCATAAATCTGTTTCTTTTGTAAATCATCCGCTGCCCCATGTAAAAATTATCTTTTGTTATTATTATTATAATAATGGTTTATAAATACAAATATAAAAAATATTAAAAAAAAACTATTAGGTATTATAATACGATAACGTGTACATTTTGTATTGTAGTTTGTTTATAAATATTACATATATTATTATATTATGGTAAATAAATCATCAAATTTTCTAAAAAATAGTTTATTCTTTATATTTGAAAAAATCCTAAATCCTTTTCCTCCCAAAACACTACACAGCAGTAGTCAGGGGCGGTTCGTGACTTTTTAGTTCGCAAGCTAGAGTGTTGAGATTGAAAAATACTACGTTATTGATGTAGTAGCCGAAATTTTTTTTCCAAAAAATTTCACACCAAAACTGAAAAAACTTAAAAATCTTCATACATTTTTTATTTTTTTAAATCTTTTTCGGCTACAACATCAATCACGACGTTTTTTCGAGATTAGCACCCTAGCACGCTAAGAAGTCACGAGCCGCCCCTGGCAGTAGTTATAAGTTATAATTCTACAAAATTCAAGCTTCTAAAGCCCAGTTTACATAAGCTCACACACAAAAAAGTTTGACAATTCAAAGGTATACCTAGATAAGACTAAACAGTGTTTATAAAGTATGCGACTCCTAAAATGAAACAATACAAGTAAAAAGCCTTAAATAGTCACTAATTATAGTCTTATTTATTTATATACTGACGTCCAATTACAAAAAAAAATATACAACACGAAATGGGAAAAAAAGAGCAACAGAGAAATAATGGCACATACACAATATTTTAATGAAACAATAACAAAAATAAGACTAAAAGATATTACACTATTGAAAGAACATTCAAGTCAAAGTCTGAACAAGGTTTTGGTAGAGTCGTAAAGAATGATAAAAATCATTGAGACTGGTACCAAAAATTTCAAGACCATGGCTTATATTATGGTATATGGACCAGACCGGTTTCATTCTGTTAGAGGCGTACCGCTGATAGCTACGTTGTAACATCTTTCTCATAAATGACGAAAGTAATAGAAGAATATGCCCAACGACGAACTATACGGACGTCTTCACGCTGATACCTAATCTGGTAAGGACGCACAAAACACATTCGTGTGGACCTAAACACGCCTAGGAAAAAGTTTCATAGAAAACGACCAACAACTTTGGCCTAACACGGGTGTGCATTACGAATGTCAAGTGTATGTTATACTCGGAGCAAGAATATATATGGGGAGAGCTACATATGTACCCTACCTATACAATCTACGATAAATCACTTTCTCCGGGTTTTTACGTCGTAAACCGTGAAAGAGTAAGAGACAAGACAAGTTCTCACATAATATAGCACCACCATTCGGTATGTAAGCATGTTTTCCGTCTCCCGCGCCTCCGGCGACTCCGCCCACTACATTTTGTTATGCGACATAACAGGACATAACTCAAAGGTTTTTTAGGTTATATCCTACATTTTCGTTTACGACTAAAACGATACTGTGAAAAAGTTTTTATACAAATAAACAAAAACATTGTGTTGACATGTGCTATGAATGGATGTACAAATATACTCGCCCTAGTTCTAGCCACGCCCGAGTCAGGCAAAAATCATCAATACTCTCTACAGAAGCGCTCCCTCCTGTATATTGTTGCTTTGAGATGTTAAATAATGTACAATCAAATAAGGAGAACTCACATCTTCAGTGGATACTATTCCAATCAATGACACATTATAGCTTCAATGTACGTAATAAAAAGCAAAATAATAATAATACTTGGCTCATTTATAGCGCGCCATTTATGGGAAATATCACCTCTAGGGCGCTTACAGCAAGGGCAAAACATGCTAAAGAGCCTAAAGACGAGCAGAGTACGCCATTTAAGGAAGCTATCAAGAAACAACATAAGAATGTTCTCTTCACCAAGGTCGAAAACACTTCAAAAAATCAATTTACTTAATAAATGTGATGCATTAGTTTTTCCACGCTTGAAATTTATAAACCTTACATATTTTTTATGGTGATTACCGCACAGAGTCCGGAACATCCAACCGTCTGGAGCCATTGGGACCATGGCATCCCCGCCGAGAGAATGTTGTGAGGCTGAAGGTGGTTAGTAGTGGAGAGGAGAAGTAGATGAAGAGGAGGAAGGCTGAGAAGTAGCTGGCTATTCAGATCCGGCAGGAGGTTAAGTAGAATACGAATGAAGTTACATTTGTTTAATATTCCTTTTTCGATTTTGATAAATATTCCATTTCGGGAAACAGAGTACAACTGTTCACAATCCTGCACTGGTGGATCCAGGATAATATGGCCCAAGTCACCCCTGTTTACCCCAAAAAGATTTTGTAAGTATTTCAATTATATTTATGTGTTAAAATGTAAATATCTGTGGCATTTAGGTGAGGAGCTTTATGTCACGAAATATTCGATAGTGAGTCAAGTATGCAGTTTTACTTAAAAGGTTCTAAGGAAGGTTATGTAGGTAAATACAACTAGGGCATTCAATTTTGTGTATTTATAATGTATACATACAGTATAGTCTTATTTTGGGAAATAAAGGTGGTGATAAATTAAGTGTGACTCTCCTGAACAATTAGAGAATTGTTACACATACTTCTTTACCTAAATGCCACAGATATATAATAAAAAACGGTTTTTTAATATATTTTTTCCCAAGGAGCTTGAAAAAAACTCATTCCGGGAAGGAAAAAAATAAATTAAAAAAGGATTGTATTTTTACCTTAGAGAAATAATATATATGGAGAGGTACCTTTGCGAAATAGTGTAGTCAGTATTTTTGACTTTATACTGACTCGATAGGATGTTGGATAGCCTATTAACGCCCAAATGGAATTCGGACATTTTTGATAAACACATTTGAACACATTAAACAAAACAATATCAATAAACCATTAAAATGATTTATAAAATCAAAATATCACACAAAAACTAATAACAGAAGGTTTGTCTAAATAATGATAAAAGCTTTTTGTTGATTATATGTCTTTATTTTATTGAAAATGTGAAAATTCTAAAGTTCGATCAAAATTATTAAAAACTGTTGAAATACCTCTGAAAAGTGATGTTCTAAAATCTTTGTTTGGTCTTATTTGAACATTCACGCATAGCACATATCACCATCATGTTTGATTTATTTCTATAACTAATGTAAGTTTTTTAACCAACACAATATAGAAAATAACCTCAAAATCTGTTGATGTTGAGAACTTAGAAGTTCTGCAATATTATGTGGAAACTTTTCTTGTCTCTTTCTCTCTCGTGGTATATACGACGTTAAAAACCAGGAGAAAGTGATTTATCACAAATTTGTATAGGTTGGGTAAAAATATTCAGCTCTCTCTCCATATATATATTCTTACTCCAATATTTTTACAAAACATACCCATTTAAAAAGGGAGTTCAAAAGAAAAGGGAACATTAAAGTAAATTAATTTAAAAAAGACTGAAGGGTAGATATTAATTAAACCAAAATACATAAAGAAGTATACTAAGAAAAACAGAGATACTGTGTTAAAAATTCTAAATGGTGGTCTTTTACCAGGGTGATATTTAGAGTATCTACCACTCTGGAACGTGCTGCAAATAAACTTAACATTATTTTTATATTAATTAAATATGTTATGACAAAAAATAATTAAATAAAAGCTATTGGCGCACGCCGGGTTTGAACCCGCGACCTTTGGATTCGAAGTCGAGCGTCTTACCACTCGACTATGGAGGCTAATGCTAGTTGCTAGAAGACTTTAAATACTATAAGAACTTAGAATATACACGTAAGAGTTTGTTCATTTTAAAGCGGTGCAAATAATTCAAAAACATTTTTCCCTGAAAATTTTAAGCAAATGCCAAAGTTTCCGTTTGAGATTTGCTATGCGGGCGCGAAGTGACTTTTTTTACACTTTCCAGATTGAGTTTAAAGTTCTACTGGTTTATTTGGTTTTGTGCATAATTTGTGTAGCAATTAAGATTAACTTAATACTAACATCGTCCAAAAGGGGACACAGACCATAATGAAATCACCACGTTATATGGTAAGTGGTCAAATGTTGCACTCATCAAGGCCCACACGCACAACCTGAGAAAATGGACTTTACAGTTTTGCATCTTCATGAATAAATAAAAATGAAACATGATTTGTATATTATGTGTGTTACTAAATGTCTGAATTAAAAAAAATAATAATAGTTAATACCGTACGAGAGTCCCAACTGCTCCCAACCGTCTGGAGCTAATGAGACTATGGCGTCCCCAATCGGGGTATTTTATGAAGCTGAAGGTAGTGGAGGAAGGGAAGGAGATGGGAAAGAGGTAGGTCGGGAAGTTCTTGGCCACCAAACACGGCCAAGTCATTTCATTTAAAGCAACGTTTCGATTCCGAATGGTGGTCGAAACATTAGGGCGATACTTAAAGTATCTAACCACTCCGGTACGTGCCACAAATAAACTTTATATAATTTTATATGAATTAAATGTGTTATGACACATATTAATCAAATAAAAAATATTTGCGCACGCCTGAACCCACGACTTCTGGATTCGTAGTAGAGCGTCTTACCACTTGACTACGGAGGCCGTCAGACAGTAAAAATGTCTACCTAATAATATTTGGAGCTGTAATATCTCTTAACAGCTTAGCAGAACTTAAACAACAACAACAAAAATAATACATATTTCTAAAAACACTTTCGTTTGTGATATTTTGAGAACTTTTTTCTGAGTCTTCTTTCAAAGATACATGTAACATGAATATAAAAACGCTTGCACTGTAGTTAACTCAAAACTTCGAAGTAAGAATATCTATGGAGAGAGAGCTAATTTGTTTTACCCAACCTAAACAAATTTGCGATAAAAATTATTTTCTCCGGGTTTTTACGTCGTATACCGTGAGGGAGAAAGAGACAGCAAAATTTTGGCAAAATTTCACACCGCTTCAAAGTATTGTAACCATGTTATTTGACTCGTGCGTCTCTCGGGACTCCGCCCCCACGCTGTGATGTGCAACTAAACTGAAAATAACTCAACGGTTTTTTAGGTTAAATGGTATATTTATTTTTATAAGAATACTGTGAAAAGGTGGTTATACGAATAAACAAAAACATTGTGTCGACATGTGCTATGAATGGATGTATAAATACTGTAACCCTAGTCTTAGCCACGCCCAGGTCCAACGGAGTCAGTAAAACCTAGTAAAAACTGACTACAGATCGGTCTACGGCGTTACCTCTTGTATATTATTGCTCTAAAACACCCTAAATTAGATGAGAGAGTGCGATATAATGACCATGAAACTTTTTTTCAGGAAAATCGAGAAGATAATGAAAAATAACTTTTTTAGCAAGGTGTACTTTAATTACCAGCCCTGAATTACACCTTGTTTTCCATTACTAATATTTGATATGATTGTTTAATAATTGTCTGATTAACATTTTAGGTAAACGAGGTCTTCCAGACATTGTAGGGGCAGTGACCTTGCAAGCTACGCACTGGCGGAGGTGGGACCTTTGGTGCATACATTCTCAACCGTTTTTGACCTACCTGCGGCCCCTTATTGAGCATTTTTTTTTGTCTCACGTTTTTATCACTGATGATATAAACCGAAAGAACTGTGTTATGGGCGTTTCTGTGTGTCCAAAGTCGTCACAGATTTAAAAGTTAAGTACCTACCGACGACGGCCTCCGTGGTCGAGTGGTAAGACGCTCGACTACGAATTCAGAGATCGCGTGTTCAAACCCGGCGTGCGCAAATGTATTTTTATTTGATTAATATGTGTCGTAACACATTCAAATTCATATAAAATAATGTATAGCATATTTGCGGGACGTCTCAGAGTGGTAGATATTCTTGGTTTCGCCCTGGTGAAAGACTACCATTCAAAATCAAAACGTTTTGGTGATCAGATCTGAATAGCCAGGTACTCCCCAACCTTCCCCATCTCCTTCCCCTTTCTGCTATCTCGAACCTCACAACATACCTCAATAAGGGATGCTATAGTCTCACTAGCTCTAGACGGTTGGGAGCACACTTGTGCGGTATTAATTAAAAAAAAAAACCGCACGAAAAAAACGAGATATTCAAGATGATTGTATTTTGATCGTAATTATATTAGTAATGAAACAGTGAACTAAAGTTGTATTAATATGTTGTTTCCATGTGGTCTAACCATAGTTTGATAATGGCCTTGAACACCAAAACAGCCGTCACTAGAAAAATCTAGAACCAGCAGAAATAAATAATAATAATATTAAATTTAATTTTACATATTCGTAAGAAAATGTAAACATTAGAATTGGTGAACACTTAATATGTTTAAAAAACAATAATTTTTCAGTGTTGGCCAATCACCTCATTGCTACTGATCATTCTTTCAATAGGGATACAGGGGTTAAAATTCTTCACCGTAGTAATAAAGGAAAAAAACTAAGATAACTTAGTAGCATTAGAAATTATAAAGTCCTTTAATAATAAATGTAGTATTTTGAATAACCAAATTAATTTATCTTATAGTCCTATCCTAGAAATATTTCCAGTAAGCCGCTCTGTTATTCTAATAATCCTTCAATTATCCCTTCTCCTTTCCATTACAACACCTAAATATGTAAATATATCTTAGTATTCTGTATTCAAGTTTAATTTTAATATTGTTTTGAAGATGGAGGGGTGCTTCCGAAACCGGTCAACAAAATATTGAAAATGAAAGTGGTTTTAAACAAAGTTTATCTGTTCTATTTTTAAATTTAATTGTATAAATCTCTTATTTCGGGTGAAAAATATGCAATTGATTCAAATACCGAATTTTCTTTTTTAAACTGATAATCAATTTCACTTACTTGTTTGGGACCTAGTCGAAAGGTTTTATCTTAAGTGACGACATTAGTTTTCTTTCAAAAAGGTATAAATTATAATTATAACGGCTCACCATTTAAGTGAAAACAAATTAATCCACAATAAGACAATTGAATCCTTTACATTATTTGGTCCACCGGAGTCTGGTCATAACCCCAAAGAATATTTTACTCTCGTGGCTCCCACGAAAAGTTAAGAAACACTGGTTCAGTGCATAAAGTATTATATTACTGAAAACGTGGTCATTTACACCGCCAGCTGTTCTGATTGTAAACATTAATATTATTATTGCACGAAATGCATAACTTTATCGCATTGTCCAAAGTGCACAGCCCACAGAGAAAGCAGATAACGATTTTGTGGTGAAAAATAATATGTTATTATTGTATCTTTTATATCGATGCGTAATATAAAGCTTTAAACGTGTTTTATTGCGATGCTATGTAAAATGCGTACAGTGGAAATAATAATTACTCTCTATAAAACACTGTAATAAAGATGATTACATATTAGAAGCAGTAGCGGTTCGTGACTTTTTAGTTAAAAAAAGTGCTAAGATTGAAACATACAACTTTATTAATGTTGTTGTAACCGAAAACATTTTTTTTATTGTACAAAGATTTTCTTGATTTTTCAGTTTTGGTAGTGTTTGACAATTTAAAAAATATATGTTTTCGTCTATAATATCACCTGTGATCAATGTTGCTGTTTTTTTTTCACATCTTAAATGAGAAAATACCATAAAATATATTTTACAACATCGGAAAAATATATCATTTATTTAGAAAACATTTTTTTCCTACGTTTTGGCTTAACTCTTATTTAATATTTTCAATAAGATGATGCAACTTTCACAAATATTCGGCAGCACCTTTCTGAATTTAATTAATATTATTTTTGGTTTGAATTTTATTTTATGTAGGTACTACTAATAATTTATCAAAGCCTGCAGCTTAACACTTACAAAACATGTTATATTTTTTACTGCAACACTAACAGGGAAACTAAAATACTTTAAAATGCATTACTTTGTTTCCGTGGCGTAGGTTTAGCCTTGCTAATACAAAATACTACCTGCGGCGCATTATTGCTAAAAATACCACTTTGTAATAGTGAAAAAGAGGGAGTTCCAAGTGCCAGTTTAGCTCGTTTGCCTATGTCGGGGGATTCGATACTATATGGATATTTGAAAAGAGAGAACTACCCTTATTCCTTGTGAGTGAAGACAGGGTGACAGTGGTAACTAACGCCCATATTGACGGTGTTTTAAAGCAACTTATAGCAGTACCCTTCGTCGCTCAAGTTGATAAACACAGAACATCGATGTGTCTAGCGGTATTCGTGATTAATTATGTTTTAGAAGAAGCCATGTCGATATCTATCTATATCTATCGAAACTACATCAGTGAATTTCTATAAGATCTGCGTGTATGGTAATAATGTTTCTATTACACAATAACTTTGTGAGTACGAACGTACGAGTGTAAAAATTTGAAAATTGGAATTGTGGAAGAAAATTATCAAATGAGAAAAGATTTTTTTTCAAATCCAGACAAGCGATAAAGTAGGTACCAACTGATAATATATTCTACTCGAACAATCGAGTGACAAGGAATTGTCAGATCTTTGGTTTTTGATCACTCTATTAGATTAGATTACAAGTCAAGTAATAAATTAAATAACAATTATTAACGCGAGACAATTTTTCTCCAATTGCTGTTCATAATTCAGCGCTCATAGCACGTAGCTTAGAACTAGTAGTAATGAAAAAGAGTTGAAATTTATACTATGCACAACTTGTTTTATTTTTTTTAAGACCTCCAATGACCTGTCATTTCTGACGATCATTTCAAATCTTTCTTCACAACTATCGACTTATAATAAATTTCAATAATAAATATATAATAACATATATATATCTCATAACTAATAACGCATTTCCCAATAAAAAAATAATGATATATTAATAACGTGTAGAAGAAATCATAACTTTCAATAAATAAGTTTAATAGCTACAGACTTTCCTGTCAATCAATGCATTAGAGATTGTTAAATATTATATAGGTACCTATGTGCATAGTTCAAAAGAAATGTGGTAAATATTTTATCACTAGCCATAGAAAAAACTCATGATTTTGAGTTAAGTTGACGATTTAGCGCTACTAAATGTCCAGCAATCAGTGTTCTAAGTTGCCTTCGGAACTAAAAAAAAAAAGATTCGATAATATAATAATAATAACATTTTTTTTCAGTGGAACAGTGCGGTGGGTGCAATTTAAAAAAAATTACAACCGGAATAAAACTTTTATTATTATTATTATTATTATTATTAATACTCTGTCTGCCATATAAATTATAATGCATATGAGTTAAATGAAAACAATGAAAGAGATAACATAAAAGAAAATGAACTAAAAATAATAATAAAATAAAAAATTACATAAAATTTAAGAAAATAACATAAAATGATAGTAATAATATAAAAGCATATGCAATTACATAAATAAATAGTAATTCAAAAGAAAAAAAAAATACGTGTAAATGAATATATAAAATAAAAACATATAAAAGCCTTAAAAAACATCACGAGAATTTTCATACTTGGTTACATTAAGTGGTTTACTTGAAAGTAGAAAGTATGTAATTGTAATGGGCTCAATCGAGATGGTTAAATTTCAAATAATAGTTTAAATAAATTTATCGATGTCATTTTATTTATTTAAATACATAAAAAAAATATTATTTTGGAATCGTGTCCTAAGATTTCATTTTAACATGTTTTGATTTTGTCTAGGACTGTAATGTGGTTTGTGTCAATAATTCTTGGTAATTTCTACATCTAGAACATGTTGCGTTCTGTGGAAAAAGCAGATAACCTTATTGCTGAGAAAGCGAAAGCCGAGAGAGGGGCAAATGAAAAAATAATACGCACGCGACCTTTCGTCAGGACATTAATATCCTCGTCCCTGTCCCTCTTGCGGGGAACCGTGGGCCGGCTTCGCTTAGCGGGTATCTTCGCACTCTTCTTCCGTCATAAAAATTTACGATCCATTTCGGAAAATGACTTCTTTTTCTTAACTCCCTTAACGCATTCAGGCCTAGGGAAACGTTTGCTTCTCCGATAACGCCCGCACAGATTAGATTCTGTTTTCTAGCTAACAGTGGATAAGTTTTTTTTCTGTGTGTACACTGCACATGAGTTCTAACTACCAGAAGCCATTGGAACTATGGCTTCTTCAATTGGGGGATGTTGTGAGATTCAATGGAGGAGAAAGGTAAGGAGGGGGGGTATAGGAATGCTAGAAGTAATAAAAATTGATTTATTTATTTAGGAACATTTAACACATGAATAGCAAGTAACATACGTTGATAGGAACGACACAATAGAAAAAATAATACAAAATATTCACATCATGCGTTGAAAAAATAAAATAAAAAATACAAACGTGCAGTATTAACTAAAAAAAATAGAAAATCACATTATATTAGAATTATCACAGTGATGTTATGATTGATTAATAATTAACTAAAAGTTGTCGTAATCGTAATTTTGGTTAAATTTTAATAAATTTGTAGTAAAACTGAGTTTCGGTTACAGTAAATACATTTTATGAATCAACCACTAGTTTCCCTTCATGACTTTACTTCGCTACTCAAAGGACCTACCCAGTCAAAAGATTTCAGTATCCGCCCACCAAAAATAAATTTATCGTCGTAAAAGCTTTTAACCTTGAAGTAACAATATATGGAGGGATGGCTAATTTGTTTTACCCAACCCATCCGAAATTGTAATAAATCACTTTTTCCGAGTTTTTACATCGTATACCATGAGAGAGAAAGAGACAAAAAATTTCTTGGACCGCTTCTATATACTGTCGCAAGGATCTTAAGCTGACTATCTTCGCTGGTTAACGGCGGGTCTCCGCCCACATTTTTTACTAAGCCACTAAACTTGACACAACTTAACGGTTTTTTAGGTTAGATGCTATATTTTTGTTGATAAAAATACTGTGAAAAAGTGGCTATACGAATACACAAAAACATTATGTCGATATGTGATATGAATGGATGTATAAATACCGTAGCCTTAGTCTTAGCCACGCCCAGGTGCGCCAAGTCACGTTAAAATCATCAAAAACAAGTGCAAAACTGACTTCACTGCCTTGGCTTGGGCTACTTCTAGTATACTCTAAGCTTTTAACAACTCCCAATGCAAGTTTTTATGTGTGTTACATACTGTGTTCATTTACAATACACATGAACAGTAACGTAAACAGTAAATTAAGATAATATTAAACAATAAATAAATCAAATACGAGTTTTATACCACGACTTCTCAAACGACCTTGAATTTCAATTAAAATCACACGCTCCTTACGTGAGTGGAAAAAAGGTAAAAATTAGAGAATTTTTTACCTAAAAAAATTCTCCATAAAACTTAAGCCCAAGCTGTTTTTTATTTGGGGTATTTAATTAACTTATCTACAATAATTCTAGACGAACATTTTTTCTAACTATAAAAAGTTATTTTCCCGATTTTAGAGATCGAGAACCACCTCGTCAACTTAATTGCATCAGGTAATAAAGCATCATTTGTAAACTACGTATTTGAGTTTTTATAAAAATCTAAATGTTCCAATAACCCAAGGTGTTAAAAATAACTGTCAGTAAAAATGCCGCGTTAGCATTACACAACATTAAAGTTGGAGAAAGTAAAAAAGCCGAGAATAATAATATAAAAAAGTTAACTTTGCCAATAAAAATATTTTTCAATCGTTCTTGTTGGTATGTTGTTAAATACTCGGTAAACAGCTGATCCCAAAATCAATGTTTGCCTTGAGGGGAAATAAGAGGAGAGTCGTCGCAGGGACAAAGCGACAGAAAACTATATAAGAAAGGGATACATATAAACTTCTCCTTACTACGTATAAAGCAAATATCTTTTTTGAATACATACATAGCCTGTTCAAAAGAAAAGGTGAATTTTGAATTTTCGCGGGCTGTGTATATTCGATTATCGATTTTTTGTTCTTATGTTGGTACACATATGTTTATCATATGTTAAAATTATCAACCATTTTGGATTAGTGGTTTGTTTTTGACAACTGGAAAGGTTAGTCACGTTTTTGTGTGTTCTTCGATTTTTTACTTTTGAAAAAAAATGGATTAAAGAATAAAATCCATGATTTGTTTTTCCACAACTCCAGGACGCTCATCGTCATTAACATCTTCTCGGCCTTCTGTAAAGCGCTTGTACCACTTATAAACACTTTTTTGAGACAAAGTAGACTCGCCGAATGCCACAGTCAACATTTTAAGTGCGTTGGAGCACTTAATTCCATTTTTATCGCAAAATTTAACACATATTCTTAATTTTTTTAAACATTCGATAATCTAATGTACACAGCTCGCGAAAATTCATAATTCTCCTTTTCTTTTGAACAGGCCTCGTATATATTTTTTTACAAGCAAACTTCGGCCTAGTAGTTTGAACCACTGTCACATTTTACACCGTCGCAAATCGATGATTAGCGCATAACGATTTTTCAACCGCTACCACTTCAAGTAATCGCCCCCGTTAGCAATCGATTTTCAGCCCGTTTCAGCATTTGATCAAATTATGATCAGGTGTCAAGCATTACAGCATGACCTTTGTAATAAAAATAATAATCTTTATTTAAGTATGGTTTACAATAATAACTAACAGCAAGGATAAACATATAAAACATATAAGGTCGTATAAAGTTGTAGGAACAATGATTAATATGTTTGAACAAGAGATCGATACAATGGAAACAGTATAATATATATATAATATATAATAAACACAGTAAAAAGGTGAATAGACTATTATGCAAATTCGCTTAATATACATACGCCACAGTCGATACGTATTTTAAATATACAACCACCAGACTAGATACCTCACAACATGCCCATCAAATAATGTAAATGTAAAAAAAAAAAAAAAAAATGCAAATAGATCGTACAATAAAATAGAAAATATCTATGCAATTACTTTTGATGAAGCTAAAAAATTGGCTACAAATAAAAACAAGGTTTCAAGATAAACAAAGATTATTAATTCATGAGGAATTTCATAGGCATGCAGCCTTCGGATACGTAAAACGGTTGTATCAGTAATATTGATATGTAAGACAGTTTGTAACGGTAAAGGTAAATTTATTATATTTCGAAACATTGCCCCTTTTCAGATATCAAGATTTGGACACAGGTTACAAAGAATTTCATTGATCTCGATATCTTGATGTCTTGCTATTTGTTTGTGTTTTAATGAAAACTTGCGAATGGTGACCTCTGGCTTTGTGAAATTTATACGGCTGCTATTGTCTGAAATCAACGCAATTACGTTAAGTTATCAACGTTATGTGCAGTGTAAGATGTAGAGCAGTGAATTAGCAGTCAACAAATAAGACAAAAAGTCTTGTTGTTCTTGTACCGGAGTCGAGCTGTAAATATTAGTATGCTATAAAAGTACAAATTGGCAAAAATAAATATAATGCTCACCAAGGAAATTACTCTGGCAACAATATTATTATTGTTGCTAATTTAACTCTTCAAAATGACACTCAAGATCCCTGGGATCCCTGAGGCGTATGCGTGTTGCAATAATGTCCGACCGGATGAAGAAATCCGAAAATAGTGCAATTCCGAGGTAAATATTGACAATATTGTGGAAGGGACACTTAGATGACGTGACGATGCAGAGCGGATGCACGAATTACTAAGTGTCAGGAGAATTTATGACAAGCAAGCGATTGAAAAAGATGTTAGGGTCACCCTAGAAATGCATGGCACGATCAAGTGAATCAAATTCTTGAGTCCGGTCTGTCTGAATCCGCACAAGAATCCCAACTGCCTGGAGCCAGTGGGACTGTGGCATCCAGAATTGGATACTCCAATTGTGGATGCCATGGATGTTGTAAGGCTGAATAGAATGGGGAGGAGAAGGAGACGAGGAAGGGGAAGATGAAGGTTGGAAAGTACCTAGCCATACAAATCTAATCACCAAACGCACGGCTAAAGCCATATAATTTATTTTTTTTCTGTTCTGAATAGTGGTTTTTCACCGGGGCCATACTGAGAGTATCTACCACTCCGCGAATAACAAAACAGTACGTATTAGACTGTGTTTGAATGTTAATGAAGGTAGAGTGTTTGTAACGACAAAGTTTAGCGTTCCATCTTCTTTGCCTACCCCTTCGGAGAAACGTTAGTTGGTGTGAATTAGATCAGAAAAGGGATAAAATAGTTTTTTAATAGTGGTCGAGCCTTGGAGAAACAATGTATGGAGAGAGTTAATTATTTTTACCCAACCGATACAAACTTGCGATAAATCACTTTCTCCGGGTTTTCACGATAGAGAAAGAGACAACAAATATAATACTCCGCTTCTACGTACTGTCACAATGATCTTGGACTCCTGGGTCACCGCGGGACTCCGCCCACTTTTTTTTACCATGCCACTAAACTTGGCACAACTGAACGGTTTTTTAGGTTAGATGCTATATTTTTGTTGATATCAATACCGTGAAAAAGTGGTCATACGAATAAACAAAAACATTATGTCGATATGTGATATGAATGCGTGTATAAATACCCTAGCCTTAGTCTTCCTTCCTAGCCACGCCCAGGTCCGCCGAGTCAGGTAAAAATCATCAAAAACTGACTTCACTGCCTTAGATTGATACCACTCTATATACTCTAAGGGTCGAGCGGCTAAGATCCTCGTGCGCAATCAAATTTTAGTTAATATTTGCGGAACGTTGCGGAATATACTCTCGGTATCACTCTGGTGAAAGACCACAATTCAGAATCGAAACGTTGCTTGAAATGGCTTTATACATGTTTGGTGACTAGATATGAATGGCCCCCAAACTTTTCTCTTACCCATATATTCAACTTCCCCACCACTTACAGCCACACAAAATACCCGAATTCGAGATGCCATAATCCTACTGGCTCTAGACGGTTGGTAGCAGTTGGGACTCTTGTGCGGTATTCACATTTAAAAAAAGAATTCTTCATGGGCGCAGTGCCGTTATTCCCTATCCCTCTGTGCAATTTACACAGCAGATAGCGCGGCTGTTTATATGCAGCCTACTCGTGATTTAATTGCCATTTATGCCGCATTTATATTCCGGGCGCGTGCCGCTACGCCACTGGCGGCTCGGGGTCATCCGGGGAGAAAGCCACTGGAAAAATAATACAGATTGTTGTTTTTGATGGTTTTAATAAAGGCGAACATCGCCTGCGACTAGGATCATGTTTACTGTGCTCGTATTCAATATATTGAAACCCTTTTTTGTCTGTTTCATATTATTCTTCTGTGTTGATATCCTATTTAGATAAGAACAACTGCCGTCAAATGTAAGTTAGGGATGTAAAACGGGAGGAAGAATTAATAGCGAGATAAAGAAAGGCAGTGTAAGGCTTTATGTAGCTTTGGCTTGTAGCTGATCTTAAGTATACCCCTTAGACTATCAGGTTTTTATTCATAAGTATTTTTCTTCTTCGTATGGTGAACGATATGTGGCCGAGGTCAAAGTGGGCTGCTAGGGTGTTCAGTCAATCGACGGCATCGGGTGCACTTAGCTCAGCACAGATGTGCCGTCGGGAAATTAATGAAGGAGTCATTCTTCTACAATGTGTTCTGTAGTTTGTATCTCTCCACATTCACACAAACAAGAATCTTTATGCCCCATTTAAAAAAAAAAGTTTTATATCATTAAATCGTCTTTAGTCTATCATTATTAACAAAATTCCAAAGGTTCATTTCATTCGGTCCTAAGACCCTAAGAAAACGGCATCTAATTTCAGACCCCAAGGCTCGCATTTTGCCCGCAGAGTGGATATATTTTTTTAAATTTACTTATGGAGGATTTTTTTTTTTTGATTTCATGGATTCTTTTATAATCCTCTGTTAACTAGCTGGGGCTTATTTAAATACCCCTCATAACGTCTATCTAACTAGTACTGCGGCTAATTAGGCCTTATTACTATCACCATCTGATGGTTGTATTTAATTGACTGAATTTAAGTTTACATTAGTGAGTTCTTAGGGAAAAGGTAATGGAATTTTACATTTAATCATCATTAGTTTATCATTCTTAATAGAACTCCAAAGGTTCATTTCATTCGGTCCTAAGACCCTAAGAAAACGGCATCTAATTTCCGACCCCAAGGCTCGCATTTTGCCGGCAAATTGATATTTTCTTTTTAACAAATGTTACTTTTTAAAGGTTTTTTAATTTGATCATTACATAAGTTCTTCATTGTTAATAGAATTCGAAAGGATACACTTCATTCGGTCATATAGATCCTAAGAAAACTACATCTAATTGCCGACCCCAAGGCTCACATTTGGCCCGCATAGTAGTATTTTTTTAACAAGATATTTTTTTGAAGGTTTTTTTTCATATCTTCGTCTTGAATCTATCATTTTTATCAGAATCACAAAGGTTCACTTCATTCGGTCATACAAAGCTTAAGAAAACGACATCTAATTTCCAACCCCAAGGCTCGCATTTTGCCCGAAAAGTGGTATTTTTTAACAATTGTCTTTAGTTCATTAATCTTAACAGAATTTCAAAGTTTTACTTCATTCGGTTCGGTTTCAAGGCATTCAGAGCCTCCGAAAACGGCATCAAATTTCAGACCCCAACGCTTGCATATTGTCCATAAAATGGATGATGTTTTCACAAATTTTCCCTATGGTTGATTTTTTTATTGAATCTCCTGCAGTTTATCATTCTTAGCACAAAGCAGACGTTAAAATTCATTCGCTCCCATTGGAGACTGAGCAAACGGTATATAATTCCCGACCCCAAGTATAATACTCGTGGGTTCACGTGGAAAATAGCGAACATACGAGTACTTACTATAATTACACAATAAGTTATTTTATTAGACGTAAAAAAAAGTTTTTCGAAAATGTTTTTTTTTTAGTTTGGGTTTTGACAAGTGGCGTCAAAATTTGTATTTACGCCGTTTGGTTCAGGGTCGGGCCTTGTCTTGGCGGTGGATAATCTTGATGTTGAATGGAATCGCTTTGGATACCGATATATTTTGCATAAATGAAGCTTCGTTCAAACGATACGTATTGCTGCTATTTGTGTAATTATGCACCCTTTTATAAAAATATCTTTGTTATAATTGTTTTTTCTTACTGTCTTTACCTCATAGCAATAAGATACCAAGAAGGATAGCTTTGCGAAACAGTGTAGTCAGGATTGTAGATTTTTTCCTGACTCGGGCGTGGCTAGGGTTTTCATGGACACACCTTTTTACATCCATTCATAGCACATGTCGATATAATGTTTAGTTTATTTGTATAACCACTTTTTCAACAAAAATATAGGATATAACAGCTCAAAAACCGTTGAGTTATATCGCATAAGAAAACGTAGGCGGAGTCGCTGGAGACGCGTGAGACGGAAAACATACTTACATACTTAAAGTAACAATATATATGGAGAGATAGCTAATTCACGTATCAAAACGTGTGGGCGGAGTCAAGGGAGACGCGGGGCACGAACAACACTTTAAAGCGGTGTGATAATTTGGGAAATTTTGTTGTCTCTTTCTTTCTCATGGCATACGAGGTAAAAACCCGGATAAAGTGATTTATCTTAAATTTGTATAGGTTGGGTAAAAATATTTAGCTGTCTCCATATATATTCTTACTTCAACGTCTTTCAAAAAAAAATTATAGTGAATACCGCACAAATTCTCCCAACCGTCTGGAGCCAGTGAGACTGTGGCATCCCCAATTGAGGCTGAAGGTAGTGGGGAGGAGGAGAAGATGGGGAAAAGGAAGGTGGGAAGTACCTGGCTATTCAGATCTACCAAACATAGTGGAAGCAATTTCATGCAACGTTTCCATACAGAAAGTTGATCTTACTCCAGGGCGATCTATTCCTTTATGTTTCTAGGTTCTTGCGTAAATTTAAAAAATCCTACGTAATTTACCGTAGGTATATTTTGTTACTATATGGGTTAGTTGAGTGTTATTCTGGAGATAAAAGAAAACTTAAAAAACGAAATATAATAATTTTATTCATTGCTTTCATGATATATGTTAATAACATAACTTTTAAACGCTTTCGTAAAAAAGTTTGAAACTAACTAAAAAGTTATTTGGTAGCGAAATTTAAAAGGCGCACACAAAACTGTCGTTCGTTTTATCCTTACTGCTTATTTGCACAGGTATTTTATTTAATTTAATCATAATATGTATCAAAGATTGCCCGAAATAAAGAGGGAAATATTTTTTTATTGTTGAGCGCATGGTATTGGAAAATTCATTGAAACTAAATGGAAAACAATTTTTCGATTTGGATATCGTGAAAAATTTGACAACCCATGCAAAAATATTTACTCCATTTTATATGTAGCTATTTAAAAATAACACTAAGTAAGTATTTTTATTTTGTAAAGATAACATAACTTAATTTTTTTTACGAAAAAATGATTTGATTATACAACTTGAAAGATTTTTTAGGACAGTCACGTGCTTTCTGCACGGATTATTTTTGCGAAAAAAAATGTACCCTAGTAGAAACTTTGCTACGAAAAATCTTAAAACTACTTAAAAAATTCAAAAAGCCTGACCAAATTTGAAAAACTTCTGCTACCATCATTAGAAGAGAAATTAATAAATTATATAGTCAAATAAAAGCATATTACTTTTGCAATTAGATTATTTATATGATTTTATTTTTTATTGACTTGACTAGCGGGGGAATTGAACAAACGTCGCCTAGTTGGGAATCCTACGCATATCCACTCAGCTACCAATCTATTATTAATATTTGAAAGGTATAAAACAAAGTGTAATTTAAAAAAATATATATTTTCTTAAAAAGAAAGACAAACATTCTCGGGTTACGAATGAATCAGTAACCATAAAATCTTTACACTTAAGTACCTATTTTATATTTTCTTTGGTAAACTTTATAAAGGGCCGTTTAGTGATTCAATCACCTCAAAGGCGCATTACATTCGGTTTTTTTATATTGTCCTTTTCTAAAAACATGTGTTTTCAACTGACAGTGTTCATTCTGACCTTAAACGTACTCACGAATTATCAATAGGCTCAAAGTGTTAAAAGATACATGAATATTCTGTGTATACTTTTGCTATTATCCTTCAGATTTTACCAGTTCTGTGTCTGGGAACTGGCTATTTCAGATATTTTTAATTTAGCGGGACAACGAAATTTTCGATGGAATTAAAATCACCTCCGAAAGTTTGTCGTGTGGCCGCGAATGCGATTAATTAATTATCTAATGAAGTTTTATTGAACAACCCGTGAATTAGGAAATATAAAAAAAGAGTCGCCCGAACAGGGACTTGAACCCTGGACCCTTGGATTAAAAAGTCCAATGCTCTACCGACTGAGCTATCCGGGCTGATAAGTACACATACAGAATTGGCAAACACACTGTAACGAACGTGTTTGCATCTGATAAAGCAGACGTATTATAGAAATGAATCATAAAGTTTTATCGCTCTGATATTTGATTATGATTTCAATAACTCACTGAGAAAAGAGTATTGACATTCAAACTAAAATTGAGCCACTACGAATATGGTGAATAAGTAAAAAAAAAAAAGAATTTATTATATTATACATTTTCGTAGAAAGCAATTACTTTATGGTTTGACATATTTAATGCAATGAAAAAATAACTTGGTATAAGACCACAGATTTAATTATTATGTTTGTGATTGACCTGTTTTGCTAAGCCTCATAGCCGGTCCCGTACAGGCGCAATTGGAGCAGTCCGCTCCAGGCGGCGAATTGCAAAGGCTCTGATAGTACCTAACTGAAGTGTTTATTTACGCGCCCCACTGGCACTCTTTTAAATATATAATAGTATGAAATAAAATGAAACACACTATTCATGAACGGAAATAGAACCGGCAATTTCACGGTCCTGCGGTAAACGGGTTCTCGTTCAATGCTTGATACGAGTTGGTACCCATCTTCTGTTCGAACGAAAAAGTCGCACTGGGTGTTTGAAAAAGAGTCAAAATTATGCAACAAACAGTGCAAGTGAGATATAAATTTAGTTTAACGAAATAATGAGAGCGCTATACAAATTTATAGTGTTATCGCATTCTTTCAGCAATACCTGCCATTTCGAAGTATTTTTTAAAAATGTAAAAACACACCAATTAGAAACGTATTGAAAGCAGCGTAAATATTATTTTTGCTCACTTATATAATTGATAAGTAAGGATATAGAAACAATCCAATAGAAACATCTAACTACTTGCAAATCATTTTAGAATTTAAGGCGCGCGTCAACGTTTTGTTTTGTTCATTCTTTTTTAAACTAATTTATTTTTATATAAATTTTTTATACTCATCTCATGTCTCAAATGAAAGTTTGAATTATAAGAAAAACATGTAATTTCATTCAAGAAACGCGAACGGTTTTTATTTGAGCTTAAGAAAACAGCATCTAATTTCCGACCTCAAGGCTCGCATTTTGCCCGCAAAATGGTATTTTTTTTAACAATACACGAATCATCATGTTTCTCTGCTTTTTTAACATAACAAAACATTAGAATTTTAAACATATAATTTTTAAATCTGTTAGATTTTATATATATATGGTATACATAAATATATGAATTTATAGTTTCAGTTATTCCTCAGGTTTCCTGACAAAAACTTCACCTGCCAAAAACGAGTGGTTAATAATTATATCATTTCTATTAATGTGATGCTTTTTGTGTATTATACTCATGTGTCCACGTGGAAAATAATGAGGATACGTAATATAATTACATGATAATTGGGCCATAAGTTTTTTATTAGACGTAAATATATATTTTTTCGTAAATTTAGGTTTTGACAAGGGGAACCAAAAATGTTCCCTGCGCTCTAGCGCCCTACACCCGCGTCTTTTGGCTCAGGGCCGGGTAACTAATTTAAGATTAATTTTGTACCCTGATGATGCTTAGGCTTAGCGAAGCCGGTCGGTCATAAAACAAAAAAAAATCTGTGGTCTTATACAAAGTTGTTGTTATCATTTCATTATATAATACATGGTTTCATTTTTTGTAATTGCTGCTTCTAAGTAATATTATAATTAAAACGGTTTTTTTTTTTCTTATGTTTTACTTCCTAAAATAAACTATTTAAACTAAATAACCATGGAGTTATTTCTACGCAGGCGCACAGAGGATGGAATGCTTAATATGACTTAAGCCGTGTTTGGTGATCAGATCTGAAGAGCGATGTATTTTAAACCATCGTCTTCCCCATTTAATTCCCTCCCTACCTCTTTCGTACCATAGTCTCATTGGCTCCGGACAGTTAGGACTATTGTGTGATATTCACATTTAAAAAATAACAACTCAAGTTAGGCGTAAATATATAGCAGCGCCAAACAAGAAGCAATGAAAAATGCAAGCTCCTTCGGGAGGCC
Organism: Drusus annulatus; assembly: GCA_022651775.1. NCBI lineage: Eukaryota > Metazoa > Arthropoda > Insecta > Trichoptera > Limnephilidae > Drusus > Drusus annulatus. The sequence continues at coordinate 65,886 of JAGWCC010000354.1, read as the reverse complement.
TTCATTCAGGAGTGAATAAAAAGTGGCTGACGATGAGTTTTCTGGGCAAACCTTTTGCACATGCAAACATATCAAATATTTGACTAGTAATTTCCTTAAAAATATCATCATTTTTCTCTTTCATTGAAAAAAAAAATCTAAATAATCTTTTTGAGGTAAAGTGGTTGAAGGTCAAGCGTCCTCAATAAACAGCCTACCTCTGTGAAGAATCATTTCCCTTTAAATACCAATACTATAATAATACGTCACTTAAACACTAATTAAAAGAAACGAAACAGAAGCAAACATCTTCCGATTTTCTGAAATTACAGGAATATTGCTAATAATAGCTCTACATTAACCAAAGATTGGTGGCAAAACAACCTTTTTTAAACATTGATTGTCTTATGAATGTTAACCGACACTGCAGCAATAATAATACCTGGAAATTAACTAACTAACTAACCATCACGCCTTTTTACCACAGAGATAGGCAGAGAGGACGGACCGCCATACCACTTTGTCTTGGCACACACTCCTTGCTTCATTCAAAATTCATGCATCGTCTCATACATACTCTTCTGTAATTCTGACTCTTCACATGGCCCGATTAATTCACTTGATCGTACCATGTCTTCCTCGGGCATCTCAGACTTTTTCTTCCATTCACTTTCGCATCGTATATTCTTTTCACACTCTTTTCTTCGTTCATTCGCTCTACATGCCCGAACCATCTAAGCATCCCTTTATTGATCCTATTCATTACGCTTACATCGGCATTGCATTTCCGGATATCCACAGTTTTCATCATATCATACACGCCTTAAGAATCTCATTTCCACAGCATTCAGTATGCTTCCATCCTTCCTCTGCCAGTTCCATGCCTCACTGCCATACTTCAGGGTTGGTATAAGCACTCCATTTTGGACTGATAGCTTCGCTTCTTTGGACAATTTTTATTTTTGCCAACAGCGTCCTCCATTAATGGAGTTTCCTGCATTCACCCTTCTCTCAATATCCTTATCAGCCGTTCCGTCTCTCTAGAACATACTTCCTAAAAACACAAACTCATCCACTTGCTCCAAGTATTCATCATTCACAACTATATTGCACGCTGTTCTCGTACTCTCTCTCTTTCAAACACCATGAAAACAAAGAACTTACTTACATTCATAATCAACTCATTCTGCATACATACTTAGTTCATCCTAAAAACGAGGCACTGTAGATCTTCTATACTGTCAGAAATCAGCACCGCATCGTCAACATACAATAGGCAACAATGCAACATACTTTCAGATTATTGTTTCTAATTTTGATTATTTATCATTACATTCAGATTGTTCAAGCTTATAAAAATATATAATCACTCTTATTGTGATATCCATTCTAACAAACTGTAATTTTATCATATACCTAAAGTCATTTACAGATTCCAGATAAAATCAACATTAAAATTCGCACTTAAAATAATATAATAAAGCAAGCAGCTTCATGCTGAAATTTGAGAGATTGATACTAGATGAATATTTTGAAAAAGTTCGATCATTTATCTTCATATTCCTATCTCTCCCCCATGAGTGAACTGGAATTAGAAACATGCGTAGAATCTCATGTCCCGTCAGCGCCTGGAGGAGTCTGGAGTGCCTGCGAGGAGCAGAGGGTATTTCAAGGAATGGTATTAAAAAATATATTTATAAAAAAACCGTAATATATTTTTTTTAAAAAAGTAATTATTTAATTGCTAAATGAAACACTCTTCTATGAATGTATGATTAAAAAGCCTTTAAAATTAAAAATCACTGTAACTTAGGTTTGGCTGTACCCTTTCTGACGACCTGTTTGGACGCTGCAAACACATATGTATTAATTTATTGTGGGTTCTGCAATGTGTTTACACGACTTAAACGCCTCTACTCGTGTTAGTTACGCTGCTATCTAGCTGTGGAAAAAACAAGATTTCTGAAAAATCATTTTATTTTTCTTTTATTATTCACATTAAGATAAATATATTTTTTTCAAAATCAAAAGATTTATTTTGCGTGTCTGAAAGGGCTAAAATTCCATCAAATCGATAATATTAAGATTTTTCGAATTTGAACGGCACTCGTTAAACGCTATGAAATGAAAAATGATCCACAATTTAATCAAAAGCTGAAACGGGCATAGCGTCGACGTTTTAGTACGACAAACGTCAGTAAAGTAGCAACATAGAGCACCTCCACTTTGTTTCCCTATCAGGACGTACACTATTTGAAAAACAAAACAAATCCTACTATTTTTAGGGCTCAAATTGGATGGCGGGACACAAATCAGAGTAATAACAATCAATAATAATAAAAATCATGATTTATATCGTAAGTCGAAACAGAGAAAAAAACTACTTGCATTTCTCTTCTATTCCGTGGAATTGTTGCCCGTATAAATCACCTGAAGGATAAAGCCATAGGTAGAATTTGCAACACTTTCACCGTCGCTAGGAGATCGATTTTCAATTTATTCAGACACCACTTCTCGGCACAAGGAATAAAGGGTAAGAAGCGTAAAAATGTGTTATTTCTTTCTGGAAGGGAAGGCCCGCATTGAATTCAGTTTACCTAAGCGAGTCTCCTGGAGTTTAGAGTGGCCGGTTTTCAACTGCGATTTGAATAAATCTTCAATACTTTGCCGTAAAAGGTGAAGACAGTAAATTATATCTGTGAGAGTAAATTTAATCATATGCAAATTAAAAAAAAAAAACTATTAATAAATGCGTATAAATTAATAATCGATATATGTAGCTAGTCTATAAATAAAACATGTATTACAATGAAAATTAAAAAAATAACTTTGTATAAAACCAGAGACTTTTTTTTAAATTTTTATGACCGAACGGTTTCGCCTAGTGATTACTTTCTTTGAAAACATATATTAACCTTGGATTAATTAAATAATGTAGATACGTTAATGAGACAACGCGCGTGAATGCACTAAACCGAGTCCGAGAGACATACCTGAGATTTACTGAGTTTAGTATTACACAAACATTCGTTCAACAGACAAGCTATCATCAGCTGTCACAAACGAGTCGCTGTAGGCTTCTTTCTGAGAAAAAAATGCCCAGAGAGGTGTAAAAATCATTCAGGAGCAAAAATCATATCTCATGGAGTTTCTTTCCATTCGTTATTACCCACAAATCACTTATTATTTAAATTCAATAAATACAATTATTGACAAGGTTTTTAGGTACTCGAACGGTGCGAGATAGCGAATGCAGAAATACATAAGTGTGTGAAAGACAACCACGGCTAGTGGCGCGATACCCGATTATAACAGTAGCGCGGGACGTTCATATAGCTATCTCATTCATACACACATTTTCTTTGAATGACTATCCTTTTCGTACGCAGATGAAACATAAAACAACACATTACTAGTGGTGCTACATTTTTCGTAAGATTTGTATGAATATGACGTGTCTTGTATTTTATATCTACGATTATAACCTTATTCGATTCCCCACTATTTAATGAGATTTCCCAACTTGACTGTGACATAGCATATTTGAGTAAATTGAAAAAAAAATTGCAAAAAAATATTATTATTCCATTAATCTATAATAATAATGTTATTTGGATAATTTGGATAGTGCCATTTTTGTGAAAAATCACCTCAAGGGGGCTGTACAGATATTAATTCCTAGGATTCATCTTATTAATAACTACATAAAATCGATAAAATATCATTTTTTTTATGTACAAAGATAATATATAGAAGCATAATGAACTGTCAGATCACTTCAGAAAAATATAATTATTTTAGTTATTTTAGTTTGGAGAAACATCCAGTTTTGCAGTCAGAGAATATGATATTGGCAGAATTATAGTACTTATCTATTTGAATTACTTATGATTTTATGGTTCGATTTTCTATATATTTTCACTTTTATAACTTCACAAGGCCTTTTAAAAGAATATAAAATATTGATAAAGCATTTAATAAAAAAAAATTAACACACTGTGTATTAGTTACAAAGAAAAATAGCAATGACAGGTAAAAATAAGATCGAAAACTTGCATAGAAACCATCGTAAAATTGACTTATGCAAAAAAATAAAAATATAATTTCAACCCTTAGAGACCGACCGACTACTATTACACTCCATTGAAATTATGACTACCTTCAGTTGCGCTGCAATTTATAGTGTGGAGAGCTAGGTGTTAGAACTGCTTAACACATTTCGTTACTACCCATGAAAATTTCAAGGTAAAATAGTTAGCATTTGTACTCTTAAAATACAATTTTCATAATTATATTTGGCTTTGAAAAATTTCTGAAATAATACCTTTCCTATAGAGGTTCTCTAGTTAAAATAACTAGAGAAAGTAAACTACCCACCCCATAAAACTTATCGCTTTGGATATAAGTCCATAAATTTTAAAAAAATGTCAATATCTTAGGAGATTTTGTTCAGAAGAATTCAGAATTAGCACGTTGGTCATGCAGAATTATTGAAAATTTTCTTGTAGTTTTCTGAGGTAATTGAATGGGACTTTTAAATAATAAAGATTAAATATTATATGGAAAAGGATGGCATTTGATTGATCGTCTGGAGAAGTTGAATTAAAATGTTGGCAAGAAATGAAAAAAATAGCTTTGTACGAGACCACAGATTTTATTTTTATTTGTAAGACCGACTGGTTTCGCCTAGCCTAAGGATCATCGGAGTACAAAATTATATTAAACAACAAATACAAAGTGTGCGGTTACATATAAATACAGAAGGAGAACAGGAGAAGAATATAAAATGAAATAAGAGAACAGCGAGAGAACAGAAATAATAATAATAAAATTATAACAAAGGGACAGAGAGAAAGAGACAGATAATAATTAATAAATAATGTCAAAACACAAAGTAATAGCTTTCTTTGAAAGTATAAAAATTGTAACTATTGGATCTCAGCAAAACCAATAATTTAAACATAGATTGAGAGTTGTTAAAAGAAAAAAGTTTTTTTGCAATACCTCGTGTTGAAAAACGTGATGAAGTGAAGTTGGGTCGGAGAGCTTAGCTCGTAATAAGGAGATGTGGATTCTATTCCCAACGGTTCCGTCTCTTTGACTACCCGCCTCCTTCTGACCCTCATTTACAAACAAATATTAAGAGCATCCCCCCCTGGGATGGGCTTTGTCAATCTGCAGAGATTGTGGAAACGGCCTGGACCACTTTATCTGATTCGATGTCATCTGGGCCGGCTTCAAACTTTATTCCGGTAATGTAGGCATATTCAACGAGGATTAAGAGAAGCTTATCAAAAAAGAAAAACAAAAGTACAGATTATCTGACATTGGATCTCAAAGGTTGTTACCAGATTCAAATGAAAAGATTCGCTTTTTACTTTTTTGAAGAAGTACAATTTTTCTTTAAATCTACTGTTTTAACGGCGAAAATTCAAAAACAACTTTCGACATAGATGCGAATTTATATAATCAACAATACTTTCTACTTTAATTCAAATGAAAAATTAACTTTGTATTATCCCACAGATTTTATTTATTTTTTTATGACCGACCGGGTTCGCTTAGCCTAGGCACCATCAAGGGTACAAAATTAAATTGAACAAAAAATTCATAGTGTGTGGTTAAAATTATATACTCATACATGCAGAGGAAGAACACAATATAAAATAAAATGAGAGAACAGTTAGAAAACAAAAGAATAACATTTAAATTATAACAAAGAACGTGAGAGAAAGAGACAGAAAATATGAATTAAAAGAGGCAAAACGTCCACTGATATAATTATAAAAGAATAATGTGCAATTTTATGAGTTTAAGTGAAATATACCTAATATTGGACTAGTGGACAAATTTAACTGATTATTATCCCGAAGATGCTTAGGTTAAGCAAAACCGGTCGGTCACAAAAAAAAACAAATAAAATCTGTGGTCTGATACAAAGTTATTTTTTCATTTTCATTAAATACGTCACACCACAAAGTGATTGCTTTCTACGAAAATACTTACTAATTTATCATCACTTGCAACGTCCTCTAAATACGTTCTCAAATCAATGAGTTTGCAAAATAAATATGTATTGCATATTACCCAAGGGAATTAGTGATAAACACTTAAGCTTCCAATGCGTTTCAGATATGCAACAATTTTTCATCAACTGTCAAGCATAACGATCATCGTGTCACAATTTGTGCAAATGCTGAAATGCACCGATAATCAACGTTCAACGGGGACCGTTCAGATGCCAAAATATCAAAATAGCGCTGATCGACAATTTTATGTAGATTTCATAAAAGTTTGAAACAACTCAACTTGAGTTTTCATGTTCGATGCGACTAGAATATTATTCCCCAATAAAAACAAAAGGCTTAGCAATATTCACCTCATCAAAGATAATATTCCCAAACTGCTGGAGATTCCCAACAAAATCAAGAAATTTAATATTCCTCTACTATTTCTCCCGCCATCTTCCTAATAAAATGGGAGGCAGAAATTTATGGGTTTAAAAAGTTTAATTTGTTTGTTTTTTTTATTCTCCATTACAGCCGCCAGTTGTTCTTACTAATTCTTCAATTAACAAGCTAATTGCTCCGAAGATCTACGCCGGAAGAGGGAAAAACGCGGAAGGGATGGGGAAAAGTACCCCGAAGACATTATTTGCAGAAGAAGCTAAACAGCGGATATTCAAAATCGGTTTTTACACGATCAACAAATTAAGTCGAATCTTGAACAAAGAAAAACTATATTGACATTTAAGACGAAACTTTTTAATCATACATTAGAAAACATAACGATTGTGTGATTACATATGTAAATAAATTGTTAAATAAACCTTATAATTTCTTATTCAAATCAATAAATCGCCGCTGGAAAGGCAATAGGGCTTAATGGACAATTTGGTAAAAAAATTGTTAAATATGCAGTTTATAGTAATAACAATAATAAAAGTTTTATTCTAAAAGGTATTCAGGAGTAGTGCAATGCATTCATTTCATTGATAAAAATACATAAAATAAACATAAATTAAAAGTTATAATACACACAAATAATAAAGAAAAAAAAATATATAAGAAAAAAATATCAATGAAGGATATTAGGTCTCATGTCTACAGAAGGCTACCAAGAGGGGAGTTCATCCTGGCAGCGATAAGATTAATGGTTAAGTTTTGATCAGTTCTTTTTTATGCATCAATGCTCTGACTCTCGTTTGATTCTGAATAATTTTGTAGTCCTTCAGCCATCTAAAATATATTAACCATTTGAGAGAAGGCTTGACACAAGTGACACAAGTTTAGGACTTTCATAACTTTATGTCGCTTCAGGGAACGCCGTGAGAGCATTGAGTCGTCTGAGCTTTTGTTTTCCAAAATTCAACCAGGTACTGAAGACTTGTAAATTTAATTGTAAAAAAAAGCTTTAAAGAGCTCTGGTGAAAGTGAACTTCCTAAAATGGCGCTTTAGCCCTTTGTCTTTCGAGCGACGAAATGTTATTGACTAATTTGGGTAGAAGAAGTAAATTGATGGTGTGATCCTCATATTATGATTTTTTCGATTTTCGTCACGTGGTCGTATCATAATTGAAAAATAATTATAATTGAAAACGTTTAATGCAAACGTTGAAATGAATAGTTCGCTTCAATGCAATAAAATGCAGCTTAACATCTTACCCGTGCAAGTAATTTTATTGTTATGCTGTACTTCGTAAGTATATTTTCTTCGTATTTTCAATAATTAGCTTTTTTTCCGTAGAAGTATCAAAATAAAATTGGGCGATATTGTATTACATGATATATCTGCTAAAAAATATGTTTGATTAAAACGTACAAAATTATTTCTTTTCCAATTTACATTTTTTGTGTGCAAATATGTGTTTTTTCCGTTTCTCTATAATTTTAATCGCACCACAAAGTGTATTTTTATTTTCCACGAACGTAATTTACTTACTTTATCGTGGTGGCTGTTTTTGGCAGTTAATATATTGCTTTATTTAAAAAAATAGTACGTTAGTAACTAAAGTTATCAATTTCTTTTGAATTTAAAATTAAGTAATGTGGATTGATTTTTTAAATCTAACTGGGTTAAAACCCTACACTGCAATAAAGGTTTTTGGGCCGAAGAAAAAAGGCTTAGTGTTAATTTATTTTCATTTTCCTTTGTTTGGGGGAGGGGGAGGGGTTGGAGATTTTCGATCTTTGTAAGACCTCCCAACCATAATCAATATGTGTAACAAGCCCAATAGAATTTCGATCCAAACTAAACACTTACCTTTTCAGACTCTCATTCCTTAAAATCATAACAAGATTTTCATCGTAATCTGTTTCTTACTGAACGACGAATCACCTTTGGATATACTGTATTTAAAATGTGCTCTTTTGCCATAAAGTAAATAAATATATTTATAAATAAATAAGATAATGTAAACTAGTAATATTAACTAAAATTTTAAGTTATTATAATAAAGTGATAGTGTCTATCAGATGTGACCTGCCACTTTGTTACTTAATTTAAAGAAATCATTATAAATATGACTGAGAATTAATGTTAACCAGAAATTAAAATTTGAACAGCGCCCTTATTATCCAAATATTATTATTATCTTTAATTAAATATGTACCGTGTAGTGTTTTGCATACAAACTGTGAAAAGCCCAGTTACAGGCTTTTTGTTTTTGAATCTAAAATTAATCGTCTAAACTATCTAACAAACATCACGCCATTTCCTTACAAGGATAGGCAGAGATGATAAAATGCTATACAACTCTCTCTTGCCGCACATTCCTTGCTTCATCCACATGCAACGTCAAACAGTCAGTCTAATAGAAAAATATTAAAATTTTGATTACAATATTTATTTTCGTTGGTATTTTTTTTTCAATTACCCTGACGATGTCATGAGACGTGATAAAGCATAAAAACGTCTCATTAGTATCTCCCATTTTTTCATTCTTATTGAAATATTGTTGAGTTCTTAGTTTAAAAAATATTTTGTTCACATTCTATGTTGGCAATAAAAAGGTTCGCTGTTCTTATTCCAAGAAAGAAGAACAATTTAGGTAATTATTTTTTAAGTCAGCTCTTTCTATCAAATCGCGAGTTATGGCACGAGAAGCCTGAATTGGCAAAAACAAAGGCTTTCATTTTATTGGCTCGTAAATTCTCCCTTCTTTTGGTCCAAAAGGGATTACGACCAATAAGCAATCAAAGCTTATAGCATCATATAGGAGCCGGGCGGTCGGATTAGCATACGATTAATTGATTTCCAATTACTTGAACCATAGGACAAATAATGCTGATTTATTGGCTTTCGATTGTCTGAGACCTGTCAGCTGGTCGGGATATTACTGGAGGGGTACAAATCATTATTGTACGTAGAGCAGGCTTATGGGGTGTAATTATTTGCTCTCTATTTTGTTACCTTCTTTGGAAAAATATTGTGGCTGAGTGTAAGGTTCATTGCTATATTATACTAGAATACTCACTGGCTCTTGAATTATTTTTTCTAATCTTTAGAAACAGAAATCTGTTTGTATAAAGCAGCCGAAACGCTCGAACCTTGACTTCAGGAAATTTGCACAAGTTTTTTGGTCTGTACTTTCCCTGTCATTGCAAATGTCTTCGCAAGCTGAAAACATCAATGTGAACTATGAAGCCGGCAACCATTTCTATTTTTGTAACGGATAATTCGTGGTGCAATTCCATTTTAATATGAATTTATGTTTAAAAAAGTTTTGTAACTTATTTCCACTTATTTACGTTTGACCGGACCAGTTTCACCTTGCTACATGCATCTTTAGACTGGGAAAAAATAAATATGATAATAAAAATAAATAAATGGTTAATGCATATATCTATAGTATATGCATTTACCATTTATGTTCGTGATGGACGCTATTAGATCTATATAAATAATTATCTTAAGGCATAAATTGTTTATTACCAAAAATTCGTTTAAATTTTTAAGGTTTTTTAATCATAAATTTATATCACTCTGCCAATATGAAATATCACAAAACGCGCTATATAAACGTAATACTATTATTATTACTTTAAATTACATTTTGTATATTCTATATAATAATTTGCATTTCACAATAATAGTAAAAAAATCAACCAAAAGCTTTGAAAGCTTGAGAGGATCTTTTGTAAAACAGCACACTGAAAAGGATACAGATTATAATTTTAATTGAAATCGATTTCGATAATTTGATTCTAATTTAAGGGTGTGGGTTATTTTTAGGGTAGTATATTTGTTAAAATTTCTCCACAAAATTGCACGTGTAAATTATATTGTGTGTAAGTTGGTTGACCGTCAATTGTTCATTATTATATTAGAAAACCTAAGAATGTAAAATTGCACGTGTAAACTATATTGTGTGCAGATTTGTTGACCGGTATCTGCTCATTATTATTTTGGAAAAACTAAGAATGTACAGGCTATAAAAAAATATTTTATGTGTTCCGGCAAAACATGAATGACCAGGAAAAGCCTCAAAGGCCCCACCGCCTATAGGGTGGGGGGTGAAGAGGGGGTGGGGGTGTAAAGATACAAGAGGGATGAAGTGTTGGCGGTGGAAAGTTTTTATGGCTGAAAAAAGTAATAGTGTTATTATGAATTATGGGGGACGATTGGACATAAAGTTTTTACGATGCGGCCGGCCACTGCGCGCATCACACCACCCCGCCACTACACCACTACACCACTACACCACTACACCACTCTATCACAGTGCACAGTCCCCAGTCCACAGTCTGAGGGGCAGCTTACAAAGCAAAGGGCAAATTTAACAATTTAATGTACTTTATCGAGTGACGAATCACTTTTGGATATATATATATATATACCCAAAAGTGATATATATATACATAATTAAATTTTATATATATATATATATTTATATATATTTATATATATATATATATATATAAATATATATATATAAAATTTAATTATATATATATCTAAAAGTATATATTTATATATATATATATATATATATATATGTAATCAAACCCCTGTACTGTTCTACAGTTCAAAAAGCACATTATGAATTCTGCTCTCGTGCTCTAAAATCGGTCAGTACAAATATTATTAATTTAAATAAATACCATACTTTGATTATAATATAATTTTGCCAATATCAAGTAAAACAAACATTCCCGGGTTACGAATAACCTGACAACATTTGAAAAACTCCTTCTGCCATCATAAAAAAGTGGAAGATGTTGCTTGTGCAATGATGGAGGACTTAGCCAGCAGAGGAATTGAACGCACGACGCCCGGGTGGGAATCCGACGCGTTCTCCACTCAGCTACTGACCGGCATATATAGTTAATAATAAGATGGAGCCTAAGGATTAAGATTTATACAGCACCCTCAAGGTGATTTTCATAAAAAAACGGCGCTATACAAATTATTAAAAATAAAGTTGTTAAAATAACATAAATACAATTTCATACAAAAAATACATTAAAATGAAATTGAAATTTAAAAATGCATACCACTGAAGTAAAATGAAAAAAAAGCTCATCTTAAGCACTCATCTTTAGATTAAACATTATTTACTAGAAAGGAGTATAAACCATATTTTTTTAAAGAAAATTAAAAGATATCGAAAGGAATGAAAATGTCGAGCGAATTTCGACTGATCAAATTAACGAATCTTGCAAAGCCTTTTTAGAAGTTTCCAAGCTTTATTTATTGCTTTACTTTTATTTAACGGGCTTTCTCTTATTCAGTAAACATATTATTATTGTTAAAGCCATCAACTTGAATTCTTATAATCTCTTAAAAAACGTAAAATTCAATGGATAAAGGCAGAATATTGCATACTTGCGTCATAATGTTAAGTTTTTTAATTGTAATTCTTCTGAAAAGAAAAATATATTAAGGCATCGTTCAACCTGAAGAGGTCTTGCAAGTTGGCGCCCGCACGAAGCGCGGTATGCTGCGAGTTCGAATATATTTTATTCTCAAACATGTACAAGGAGGAAGGTATGAATCATGAAAGGTATTATTTTAAGTTCAGCCGTTAACGTTATTGGGGACCCAGTTTGACTATTGCTATATAGGAAAAAGTAATCTTAAATTTACGTAAGCTTTTATGATAATTATAAGAACAAATGCTGCTTTGTCATTTATTTCCTTTTGCATTTGACGGCCTCCATGGTCGAGTGGTAAGAAGCTCGACTACGAATTCAAAGTCGCGGGTTCAACTCCGGCGTGCGCCAATATTTTTTATTTAATCAATAGGTGTCGTAACACATTTAATTCATATAAAATAATAAAAAGTATATTTGCGACACGTTCCAGATTGGTAGATACTCTATGTATCACCCTGATGAAAGACCACCATTCAGAATCGAAACGTTGCTTGAAATGACTTTAAGCCGTGTAAGGTGACCAGATCGGAATAGCCAGGTACTTCCCAACCTTCATTTTCCCCATTTCCACTACCTGCAACCTCACAACGATGCTATAGTCCCCCTGGTTCTAGACGGTTGGGAGCAGTTGGAACTCTTGTGCGGTTTTCACTATAAAAAAAGCATCACTGTGATGAGTATAATGCAATGTGAATGTGTTCTTTTTTATTCATTACTGCACTTTTTTTATTTAACGCATTATGTGTATATTTTGTAATTGGATTGATAACCTAACCTCTATTACTTTGTTCCTAGCAATTTGTGTTACTTGTAATTTTTTACTTATTTTTTAAAGAAAGACAAACATTCTCAAAATATATGAAAAACTCTTACTTCCATCACAAAAAGGGGAAGATGTTGCTTGTGCAATGATGGAGGACTTAGCCAGCAGAGGAATTGAACGCACGACGTCCGGGTGGGAATCCGACGCGTTTGTCCACTCAGCTACCGACCGGTCTTTGATTCATTGATATGTTAAATATTCCTAAATAATAAAATAAAATCATTAGCATAATATCGCCTGTTCCTAACCCATCCCAACGATGACTCAAAAGCTAAGAAACTATAGTAGTCTGTTTGTTTTGCAAAGTTTACGATCGACAAAAAATATTCATAACTTCATTTGAACAATTCAGAAATGTATCTTCATTATGCTAAAGCTCGCTTGCTTGCTCTACCTTGAATGGTTGATGGTTGATTACAACGTTTCTTAAACCGCTGCATTCGTGCTGCGGAATCGTAAATCAAAATGCCGCATTAAAAGCCAACGTTGAAGGATTATTCTGTTTATTAATTTATCATTTGAATTTCAATACAGACTCATAGGTAGGAAGGTACTCATTGCGGACCAATCGCGGAGGGAGGCTCCCCTAACCTATTATTTATTCACCCGAAGCGATGGCCCAAAATGATTGTCATAAAAATTGGTCGTATATCAGCTTAGAAATAAGATCTTTATAGGTTGGTGGGATTCGGTTGCTCTGTTTGCTTATGGTTCTGGCTCACATAAAAGTTGCGTGTCTCCCTAGCGCCTCCACCCTCCTAGCGCTTCGTGCGTAAATCCCATAGCCCGGCCGGGGCCCCGGAGATCCAGCCCTCGCCCCGGTGGATATCGAGGGATTTCATTAAACTGCAGAGCAGCGCCATAAACGAATAACGAACTAAATTATTCCGCACTTTTTGTGTTTGCTCCAAGTACGAAAATACCCCAAAATAAATCAGCTACTTATCGAAAGCAATTATCTTTAATTGCGAAATATTGGGAGAAATTAAAAAATAATTGAAAGCTGTACACGCAAATTGGACGAGGAAGCGGAACGAATTGAAACAAAATGATAAAAGTCTGCGTGCCCGCCAGCACTAACTACTAAGTAGGTACCGCGAGGCTATGCCGAGTAGCTACTCGCACAATGAGCTCGTAGAAATGTTGACTTCGCCATTTAGTCGCGTTATCAGCGACTTTCAAGGAGCCGATATATAACTCTTAGTTCAAATGCAAATGAGGGATTCGTCGGAAGTTTCAGGCGTGCTAAGAAATTTCAGCCAAACGGAAGATTTATTGAATTTTTCTCCGCTTAATTTGCCCGTAGATTATTTGTTCCTTGTTTTATAAACGGATCCGAGTGCAATTATGTCTTTCAGCCGTTTTACGGCGCATAACTCCACCCGTTATTGAAATGGGATTTTTATTCCCAGCCATAAATACGGGAACGGAACGGAACGGTTACTATGACTCGGCGCTGGAGCTCTCAGTTACTGTCGTTAACGTCACAGCTTTAAAAGCCCTCAAATGAGCTTTCGGCATTTCCATTTAAAGAGTAATTGTTATAGCGCAAGTGTTACCATTAATAAAGTGGTAAGAGTGTTACTTTGTCTTGACAATTATATTCCGTTCTTGAAAATTATGTTTAATGATGCGTCTTAATCAAGTTTAACATGCTCTCTCAGCTTACATTAGAGTCGTACTTTTATAATTATTTGAATATCATCTATTTGTTGACTGAATATCGTTCAAAAACAGCATATCTAGTTATTATTTTTAAAACTTGCCATAAAATCATATTGAATTTAATGGAAATGAATTAATAGCTTTGTACAGGACCACGGATTTATTTTTATTTTTTATGACGGACCGATTTCGCTCAGCCTAAGTAAGCATAATCAGGGTACAAAATAAAACCAAACGAAAAATACATAGTGTGTGGTTATACACACGTATACTCATTCATACAGAGGGAGAACATAATATAAAATAAAAAAAAGAATAGTAAGAAAACAAAAGAATAACATATAATTATAACAAAAAATCTGTGGTCTTACATAAAGTTATAATTTCATTTTTATTAAATGGGTCAAACCACAAAGTGCTTTCTACGAAAATATTACATTGAATTGTTTCTAATTACATTTATTGTTTTCTCTAGGTAAATTTATACATAGTACCTACAGTTATTTCGCCATTCGAAGGACACGTATGTAATGTCGGTATCTGAGTGGACTAACGCGTCGGATTCCCACCCGGGAGTTGTGGTTTAATTCCTCTGCTGGCTAATTCCTCCATCATTGCACAAGCAACATTTTCCGCTTATTATTTTGGCAGTAGGAATTTTTAAAATATTGTCAGGTTATTCACAGTGGCGGTTCGTGACTTTCTACTGTGGTAAAGTGTTAAGATTGAAAAGTACGACGTTATTGATGCTGTTGTGGTCGAAAATGATTTATTTTTTTTCAAAATTATGATTTTTTGTATGAAAATTTTCAGGATTTTTTAGTTTTGGTGGTGCACTGCACGGCTTGCTGAAAAATCTTCATACAAGAAATGAAATTTAAAAATATAAACAAAAATCATTTTTGTCTATAACAGCATCAATGACGTTTTCTTTCAATCTTAGCACTCAAGCACACTAAAAAGTCACGAGCCGCTACTGGTTATTCGTAACGCGGGAATGTTTGTCTTTCTTTTTAAGAAAATTACAAAAAAAACATATTATAAAATATAATCACTATAAAATTGAAAATAATTATCAAATAAAAGTTTGTATATATAACTGAAATTCTAATAATAAAACAGCACGAAAATTTCCGTTAAATTTTATAAATTAAGTTTAAAACGTATGCCTTTATTCAATGACCATGATTAGATTGAATCGGAATTAGTAGTGGCATCTAACAGTTTGCTAACCACAAAGGGTTTTTGCCTTGCTATTAGGTTCTACAAATTTCGTAATATATCCTCTAATGCCGCCGCTGCTTGTAAAGATATACAGATAATCAATTCCTTTGAAGCCTTCCCTTCATGTGGCCAGGGAGCATTTGCTAACTAAAGTATCATAATGCACCCCAACTATCAAACACAGTGTGGTCAGTAGCAAGCAATCTGCAACACACATATTGGAGTAATGAAATGTTTGTGTTTGTCTAGACACTCATACTCGTCAAAATGCAATATGCAGTACGTTGATGCACTTTGCGGTAACACAATTACTTGCAGCTCCACCTACCGGTTAACGAGAAATTTCGACTCGAATCAAAGACAACCGGAATTTTCATTATGAGACTAAAGAGGAACGACTGGCCCCACCAGTTTCAAACTAAATTTTGTTTTGGACAAAATACTAAATTACCTAATTAAATTAAATAGACAAGTACGTTGGAGAGTATTTAAAAAAAAAAAAAAGATTTTACCACTGTACTAGATATCGATTTTTTGTGATTTAAAAAACTCTTGCAGTTTTTAAATTTATTTTTTATAGTGAATACCGCACAAGAGTCCCATCCGCTCCCAACCCTCTAGAACCAGCAGAACTATGGCATCCCCAATTGGGGTATGTGGAGAGGAGAAGGAAATGGGGAAGAGGAAGGTTGGGAAGTATCTGGCTATTCAAATCTGGTCACAAGGTTTCGATTTTGAATGGTGGTCTTTCACCAGGGCGATACTTAGAGTATCTAGCACTCGTTATATGTGTTTAAACAGAAGTTATTTTTAAAGAAAACTCATTGCAAGGTTGAGAAATAAATGTTAAATAAAAAAATACAATTTTGAAAAAGCGTTTTGTCACGACCAAATTTAGAATTGTTTGCGAAAAATTAGCGTTAGAACGACTTAAAACCAAATTTCATATGAATATTATGTATGAATTAATAACTTTGTTTAGAATTATTATTAAATAAAACACTGCGCGTTATATAATTCTTTTCTAAACGACCAAGCGGTTTTCATATAAACGTGTATTCATCAGGGCATGTGTAAAATTAATACTGTAGAAAAACTGAAAAATTATACATGAATGCCTTAAAGAATAATATTTTTTTTCGAATATCCCAACCGGTTTCAGAGCAACGGTTTTATCTGACTAGATGTAGATATGCTTATGCCAAATACGGTTGACGTATTGTTATGAATAAAGTGATAATAATAATAATTGACTGATTTATATAGCGCCGTTTTCCCGACAGAAATATCACCTTCAGGGCGATTTACAGCATAATTACCATAATAATAAAACTAAGACTTAACATTAACTTATGCCGAATACTTAAAACTAGTGACTAACAACTGACATATTTACATTAACAAATATATATAATGGTTGTTGCCCGTGCTGTCGGACCTAGGGTAGAAACGAAATGGAGTAAGCAATAGTAAACTATGTATAGCACTCGGACTGAGTGATCAAAACTCTAGTGAAGCAAATTGACGTTATTGTGGGTATGATTATTTAAAAAGGTAAGTCTTTAGTTTTGGGATTGCGTTTAGGTACTGTGAGTCTACCTATGGCTGTTGAAGATGCTGATCGAAGAGTTAGTTTCTTTTGATATACACAACCTTACAGCAGACGACCTCCTCGGCCGACTGGTTTAAATCTTCGGCTACGAACAGGGAGGTCCAGTGTGCGAAATTTTTTTTTTTTATTCAATTTATATGCTATACATATCCAGAGTGGTAGATAATTTAAATATTGGCGTGGCGAAAGATCACTATTCAGAATCGTAACGTTGTTTTTACTCTCTCTCCAAGCATGAAAACTTTCTCAATTTGGGGGGTAATTTATTTTCATTAACTAGAAATTAGACATTGTATATTAATTGAATTTATATTATACCTACTATTAGTATTAAGTAAAAAAAAACGTTTTGTACAATTAATTAATTAAAAAAATGGTAATAACCGCTTTTAGTGACGAGGTAAGCCAGGCACTTCCTAACCTCATTTCTATCCCAACTCCTTAAGCCTCATACCTCAATCGGAAATACCATAGTCCCAGTGGTTCCAATTGTTGTGTGCAATATTCACATTAAAAACATTTTCTTTAAGAAATCAGTCAGCATTAATGAAATACAGACTAGAATATATTAATTATAATCATAGTTAATAAGTACTACCTAATTAAGTAAATCATAGCTTTATTAATCAGTGAAAAAATCTAAAAGACACATTTCATTGGGAAAAAAAATAATTGCCCTCATTCATTTCAAGAATCTTTTTTTCAACAATAATTACGTGTTCTTAATAATATGCTGTCCAATTTTATGATAAATGATTTATCAGTTCTTAGAAAATCTTGTTTTTAATGTCATAGTACGAGATATGTAGAATCAATAAAACCAGTATTTTAGAATCGAATAGAATATAATTGTACACCCAAAACGTATATGGGTACCTCATTCCAAAGTCTCTCGACTTTGTCTAAGAGAAGTGTTGTTAAAAAAACATGCTGGAATAAAGTTTGTTTGTTAATTAAAAATACTATCTCCGGGTAATTAGAAAAAGAATTTGAAATACGAAATCGGTTATTGTTTTGTTTTTTAATAATAATATCAGGGGAACTAAACGAACTCAATAAATAATTAATCTGTTTAATTGCTGAAATGAATTTATTATAAAAAAACCTTCCACCTATTTATTTTTGTATGGACTAGTTTCACTTTGCAATGGGCATTTTCAATTTTTCATTACTGCAAAATACCGAAATATTTTTCGTAGCATAGCTAGAATTGCGCCCACACACAATTAAATATGGTAAAAAGTATTTTTCTTAAATAACTATTAAAAAAAAAGTTAAATATTTTTTTGCTAGTTTTTCCAAAGTAAGTTTAATCCACTCACATGAATTAGGTACTGATAGGAAATTAGAATACAAAAAAGCTTTAAAAAATAATATACCTACTACAATTTGATTGTTTCTACGAAAATTAAATATTTAAGAGGGTAAAACTGAGAAAGTAAATTGTAAGAAGAATCATTTTATTTTAATATGAATACCGCACAAGAGTCTCAACTGCTCCCAACCGTCTAGAGCCAGTGAGACTATGGCATCCCCAAATAGGGTGTGTCGTGAGACTGAAGGAAAGGATACACATTAATCAATTAAATATCAGTAATATACACTGATGTATTTATTGTGAGCATCCACTGGCCTGAGGAAGGCTAAGTATGGTATGATATTTATTTAATAAATGCGAATGAATTATAAAAATATATTCAAAATTCTACTCTGAATAAAAATAATGCTGGAGATAAATATATTTTCGCCTCCTTACAAAAACTTGAAATGTAAACTAAGAATGTTGGTAAATAAGCAGTTTTCCAATAAACAAATAATTAACTAATCCTCTGTGGTAATATATAATATACAAATTATGCATATAAGTTATATTAAACATTCAATATTTATATTATATTATTTGCCCCTTGAAGGGCAATGCCACTATTGAACAATTGTAATGGATACCGCTGATAATAATTCATTCTCACCACCAATATCTATCATTTTCACTTTTTAATGAGTGAAATTTCGGTTATAATTACTACCTTTATTCCAATTTTTATGTCGCTTCTTTGTGAATAATGAATAGTGGATCTAACGCTATCGTATTACTTGGGTAGGAAGGGTATTTCAATGGTGGTTGTTGGGGAGGGGGATGTGTTGGGGATTACGAGGGGAGGGATTTCTGTTTGGGGTGTGTTGCTGGGAGGGTTGAAAGTTGCTGGTGGAAGGAGAGGAAATCGATTAACGCATCGCCCAGAGCCACCCACTTATGTACCTATAAAATTTGGTAATGATGTACACGAGTGCATTTTTGGGGCGATGATGCTGAAAATGACCAGACGGAAAAAAATAATTAGCTGACCGATAGAATTCATTTAAGAAAAGACGCATACTCACTATTTTATTTACCCACCCTTAAAATAAAGGTAGCTACAAATTTAATACTTTTACCAAAACTTACTTGAAACTTGTGTATTTTCAAGTGCAAAAATCATACAAGAATGAGAATGGTTGGAGCCTGTGGAACCATGACTTCCACAAAAAAAGAATGATGGAAGACGAAAATAAGTAGGGGAAAAATGGGTAGCGCTTGTCTATTCAGATCTCATCACTTAACAAAATAAAGTAATTCGAGCGACGACGTCTCGATTCTGACTTTCAGCTATATGAGAAAATGAGAAAATCACAAAAAACTATATATTTATTCGTTTAACACACTTTAACCCGTGACCCTTGGGTCCAGAGTCAAGAAACCTACCACACAGCCACGAAGATATCCATTAAATGCAGGATCAAGTTCCCATTATGAAGTTCTACCACTTGGTGAATTGTGCTTTGCCACCGCGTAAGTGCGCCTCCTTGAACTTCCTCGTGGCATTTTGGTGAGGTGCTTCTTGAGGTGAAGGGGCCAAAAATATATTCTGTTTTATCGTATTCTATTGAATATTACAGATTACATATCTGGCATTACTATTTTGAAGGAGTTTAAAAAAAATATAGTACAAATATCCTTATTGCGGCATTCCACCTATTGGTAAGAGTGATTACTTTGTATTATCTATGTTTTACTATATTATATATCACCTATATAATATTCATCGCTTCCCGTTACTCGTAAACCTACTCTAAGCTTAACCGGTCTTATAAATACCTTTGTCATAATGATCGTCGTTCTCATTTACACATCTCGAACATAACACCATCTTATTATTATTTCTAATTTTGAAACTGTTAATTCGTGGTGGAATTCCATTTTAATGATTTAATAAAACAAATTTGTAACTTTATTCCACTTTTATATATACTATAATAAAAGTGGAATAAAGTTACAAATTTGTTTTATTAAATCATTAATAACACCATCTATTTCTGGGGGCGTACGTAAAATAGTAAAATAAATTACTCTAATATTTTGTTTATTTACTTTAATACGGATAAGGAACACATACAAAATAACACATGTAATAAATAGAAGGTAATTTACCTGCTTCCTAAACAACTGTTTACGGATTAAGCATTTGAGAATGTATACCATAGAAGGGTTTGCATAAAACCTTGGAGTAACAATATATGGAGAGAGAGCTAATTCTTTTTACCCAACTTATACAAATTTCAAATAAATCACTTTCTCCGGGTTTTTACGTGGTACACCATGAGAGAGAAAGAGACAGCAAAAATTTCGCAAAATATCACACCGCTTTTAGGAATGTAACAATGTTCTCCATCTCCCGCGTCTCCGGAGACTCCGCCCACACGTTTTGATATGCGACTAAACTGGACATAACTAAACGGTTTTTTAAGTTATATGCTATATTTTTGTTTATAACAATACTGTGAAAAAGTGGTTTTACAAATAAACAAAAACATTATGTCGACATATGCTATGAATGGATGAAATACCCTAGACAGTCCTGGCCCAGCCCAGATCTAGCCGACTCAGCAAAAAATCATCAATACTGACTACAGTTAACTACATTAATATTAAGTAGAAATTAAGATTTGTACAGCGCCCTTGAGGTGATTTTCCACAAAAACGGCGCTATAAAAATCATCCAAATATTATTTATTTATTATTATTACAGATAGTACAGCAGTGCTCCTTCCTGTTTATTATTGCTCTGAGCATTAAACCTACTTATAAAAGAGATATTATAAATATTCGGAGAAAATTTGTTATTATGTTAGTAGTTATTATGCAGTGAAAAATGTGTGCATTTCATATATTTTTTCATTTGTGTAAAAAAATGAATTTATTTTTATTTTTATGTGAGTTCCAACTGCTCCCAACAATCCGGAGCCAGTGGAACTATGGCATCCCCAATTAAGCTATGTTGTGAGGCTGAATGTAGTGAAGGAAAGGAGATGCAGAAAAGGAATGTTCAGAGGTAACTGGCTATTCAGATCTAGTCACCAAACACGGGTAAAGCCATTACAAGCAAAGTTTCGATTCTGAAAGGTGGTCTTTCACCAGGATGATATTTAGAGTATATATATATATATACATCGAACATACTGTTAATTTACTATATATTATTTTATGTTAATCAAGGGTGAAATAAAACAAAATAATTAAATATGATTTAAAGGCGAAATTCTAGATTCAAACCTTAATAAAAATATTTGGATAATTTCTATTGCGCCGTTTTTGTCATCAAAAATCATCTCAAGGGCGCTGTACAAATTTTAATTTCTAGTTAGCATTAATTCTCAGTTTGTATTAATATTTATTATAATTAAGTAACAGAGAAAATATACGGGAACATACTTACCTGGCATGTCAATCTGGTAGATATAATCATCTTACTGTAAAAAACTTTCAATTTTAGCCGATGTTTAATTATTTATTTATGTAAATATATATATTTATTTATTTATTATATATATATTTTTAGACCTCTAGATTCGTAGTCGAGGATCATAACCGCTCTGCCACGGAGGTCTTTAAGTTAATTCGTGTACTCAATGGTTTTGACTTGTAACACTATAATACATTTTTAAATACAAGGGTTAAAAAGCCTTAAAAATTTCGAAAAGCTCTAAAAATTAAGTTTACCTAAGAACTATTTAAATTTGTACCAATTGGCCAAGTGAGCCTTTATAACGACTACTCCCAACCTACCGTTTTTCATTTGCAAAACATTCTTATCGCAAAACGGGCTAAGTACTACCAACATAATAATATGTAAATAAACCGATCATATCGCCGTTTTATTTCTACGACGTAATAAAGATAGGAAAATGTCTTTTATATGTTTAAAGTTTTAATTTGAAAAGCTCCAAAAACACTACGCCCGCGTAGATTCGTTTTAAACAACCTCCTAAAAACGTATGAAGGCATCTCATGAACGTGAAGTTAGGGGATAAAAATATGGTTGTTTGGTCCTTCATTAGCCTGGGTACAAAGGGCTGTTCATGTTAAAAGGTACTTCACACAGCGCCGAGGGGTGAATTTGGATTAATTCTTATCCAACAAAACCTTACAGTAAAAATTATATCCAAATACCGTGATACCCTGGTTCTTTTATGGTTGCCTGGTACCTTAGTTTTTTCCAGATTATTCATTGCCACGTTTAGCAATGGAAATAATTACATATCTTTATTGTTGCATTTTATTATTGTTACTCCAGTACTTACCATGAGTTATCTCGAGCATTACTATCAAACTTAAATATAAATAATGAGAATGAGAACGAGTACGAATCACACTTGTTAGCGTATAACTTTTTTTCAAACGTTTTTGTTTATACGCTCGTTGAAAACAATAATTAAGATAAATATGTTAAGCAGTACAGATAAGAGTTATTGAGTGTTTATTCGGTAAAAATAATTTATTTTAGAAAAGCAATAACGTTGGGAAAATTACGTATGTACGTTACGGGGTCACGCTTATCTGATACTTATTACAAAAGAATTAGGCTCATATAATTATTATTTGACAACAGAATAAGTCATTAAGCTTTTGATTAGTAAAAATGTAAGTCATTTAAATGTATTGGCTCCCAAAGTTCTTACCACACAAGCGTCCCAACTGCTCCCAACCGTCTGGAGCCAATGAAACTTTGGCATCCTTAATTGCGGTATGTTATGCGGTTAAAGGTAAATGGAAGGGAAGGAGAGGGGAAAGAGGAATGTCGCCGAACACGACTAAAGTCATTTCATGCAACGTTTCGATTCAGAGGAAGACATGGCACGATTAAGTGAATCATATTCTCATCGGGTTGGGTCAAGACAGAGTTGTATGGTGGCCCATCATCTCTGCCTGCCCCTCGGGGAAACGGCTTGATGGTTTCTTAGTTAGTTATAATATCAATATTATCCATCTATATGGCAGACTATGTGCTACACCAGTACCCACACTATCCTGCTGGAAGAAAATTCTAATTGTAAATAACGTTTTGATCATTTGTATAGTGCCGTTATAATGTATAATCACCTGATTCTCTCAATCATCCCCAACTGTATCTTTCAATACTTATCCAGAGTGGTAGATAAACTAAGTATTCAAAATTGAAACGTTGCAACGTTTCAATTTGCGCGTTTGTAACGTTCAACGCGTTGCTTGAAACGTCATTAGTCGTGTTTGGTGACCAGATCTGAATGGCCAGGCACTTCCCAACCTTCCTCTTCTCCATCTCCTTTCCTTCCCACTATCTTCAGCCACACAAGATTCCCCTATTAGGAATGCCATAGTTTGACTGGCTCTAGACGGTTGGGAGCAGTTGGGACCCTTGTACGGTCTTCACTATAAAAATAAAATAAAACGTTTTTTCTTAAATCTTTGAGATCGGTTGGCAAGTGTTATTTTAGTAAGTCAATCATAAAAAAATCTAGATGGAAAACACTAAATTCACTTACTTAAAATTCTCCAAGAATCGGTCGATAGATAATGAAAATACTCTATTTTTACCGTTCTAGTTACCATCGATGTTCAACCCTTCTGACCGCTGACATCACAAACTAATTAATTAAAGTCCAAAATTATTTTTAATATTCCAACATAACGCTTAATTTGCGACTCCATCCCTAATACGAGAAGATCTTCGCATCGGGATATTTAAAATCCCTTCCCGTCATATCAATGTAGGCTTTATGTAAATTTATCACCAGGGGTGTCATACTTACGCGATTATGACGGCATATGCCATCGCGTACACGGAATATCTACCAAACACACAACTTTGTTAACGACCGTACATAAAAAGTAACACCCTTACTGCGGGGAAGGGTAGACGAACCCGACCACCTCTTCATTTCTTTTGATGTTTAGCCCCTAACGAAATGATTTCGGTATCTTTATATAACGAGGGATTTTCTGATTAAACGGATTTCGTATTTAATTATGACTCGCATCGGGGGGTGGCGGGTGTGGCGGGGTGTTCGTATCTTTGGCCTCTTTTTGCTGTCAAAGAAAAACAGGGAAAAGGTTAACGTTTTGTTTCTACTGACAGACAATGATACGGTGAAAACAATTGGCCGAGGGTGACCTTAATGTAATTATTTCGTGACAGAGATTTCCACTTACATAAAGCATTTAACATTTTTTTGAATCTATATTGGTACTTAACTAAATTAATCGTTTGAAAATGTTATTTTGAGTTTAATGTTATTTTATCGCATTGTTGAAGATGGTTTTATGTCACCCCGAGCGAGAGTTTTGTTTGTCTTATCTGATCTTAAAATAACTGAAATATTATAAATGTACTTTTCTCTGAGTACTACAAAAAACAAATTACTTTGGATTATGTCATGAAAATGCTTCAATAAGCAAGGTCAAATGGGACAACTACGTCACCCTCTTCGGATGGTACATTTGATTTTTGCTTTCAGGTACAAAAATCAATATGAACGCATTATTTGCATATATTATGAATGAAGTGTTTATTTAGTATAGTACAATGAAATTGAATTCGAATTTTAACGTAAAACCAATAAATTTTGAACAATAATTTTTTTTAAAGTTCTGAACTACTTGATATAGGTAGTGTTTTTTACTTGATTCCGCATAAGAGGTCCAACTTCCTGGAGCCAGTGAATCTATGGCATCCTCATTTAGGGAATACTGTGAAGCTGAAGGAAGTGGGGGAGGGGGAATGAGGGGAAGGAGAATATTAGGAAATACCTTATTCAGATCTGATCACAAAACATAGCTTAAATCAATTCATGTATCGATTGGATTCTGAATGGTTGCTCTTGTGACATTTAAAAAAAATTGCCTTCACCGGTTTTTTTAACTCGAGACCTCTGGCTCCACAGCTAACTAGCTTGGTATTTTTTGTTTATTTTATTTTAAAACTTACCCAGCATCATTTTTGACGTTTTATTAATAAGTAAAATCGTAAAACAGATAGTTAAATTATGGAACAAACCAACATCTCATTTGAGAATAATCCCAATTTCAATAGCGAAGTTAAAAGTGCGTTACATTCAAAATTATTTTTTAATGGAAATTCCCTCTTATTAATTTGATGTAGTTTGAAGTTTTCAAAAAAGCCTAAAGTAGCATATTTCCACAGCGATGCCTGTATAGACTATTTAATGCTGAAAGCTCAAATATAAATAACGGACCTCACTGAAGCTTCAAGGTCAACCGTCTGCTGAATCTTACATATTATCTGAAAAAATCTCTGTGACTTGCAGATTTTACGGAGTCGACAACATTTCAATTTTTCGGTCTTCATTTTATGAAATTTTCGCGTAATTAAATTTGGTGGCTGTGAATTAAGGTTGGAAGTGTTTTCTTCCAGGATCAAACGATGTAAAAATACTCTAAAAAACCACTTAAGTGGAATTAATTTGCAGCCACCTCTTGTCCTTTTTTAATGTGTTTTCAACAGGCATTGAACCGAACAAATAGTTTTATCTTCACTTAAAAATAAGAATATAATTAAGTTAAAGGAGCGTGTGAGCTTCACTTGGTAAATATGTTAAGAACTAGCTGCTTTAAAATATTGTCTGAAAATTATGACTAAAAATAAAAATAATTTATTAAAGTTATTGTGAAACTGGTTAATTTAGTTTAAAGTTATTTATTTGTTCATTCTCACAGTTGAAAACACTAGTCTCTCATCTCACTAGGGTATTCTTGTGTTGTAATGAGTGGGTTTTCAATATATATATATATTTATTTCGTATAGGTCTATTTATTTATTTTTCAACTTTTGACTTTTTGTTTCTTACATTATTTTTTTGCATTACCTACCTCACTAGGTCATAAGAACCTGTTCTGAGGTAAGTGACAGTGAGTACAAGTAGAATAATTAAAAAAAAATGATGATATTTTTTACATAATGCTAGATGATACAACAGATACTGACCGTAAAACTCTCTTGATACCATATAAGATACAATGACAGTAGGTAAAGTTGCAAGGCACTAAATTCGATAATTAATGACAGTGGATACGATATAAATATACATACATTTTACATCGTAACAATCCTACAATTGTTAAAAATGAAAAATTATTGAGTATGGATATATCCAGAGCGGTAGATACTTTCCACTATATTTAGCCTCACACCATACCTTAATCGAGGATGTCATAGTCTCACTGGCTCTAGACGGTTGGGAGCAGTTGGGACTCTTGTGCGGTATTCACTTTAAAAATACATATATATGCATAGAGTTCATTCTATGTTGGGTAACTAACTAACAAATCATCATGACGTTTCTCCGCAGGGGTAGACAGATAGGACGGACCACCATACAACCCTGTCTTGGCACACACTCCTTGCTTCATTCACATTCATACATGGTCTCTTCGGTTTTTCTGACTCTTCACATGTCCCGATTCAAGTTTTTGATTCACTTGACCGTGCCATGTCTTCCTCGGACTTCCCCGACTTCCTCTTCCATTCACTTTCCCATCATATATTCTTTTCACACTCTTTTCTAAGTTCATTCGTTCTATGAGTACATGCCCAAGCCATCTACGCTCTCTTTTTTTAATCCTATTCATTACGCTTACATCTAAGTTGGGTGAAGTACATTTATATCAAAGTTGAAAATAACAATATCAAATATTACAAAGTAAGTACTTAATAGTCAGCTCTAATTAGCTACAATTATAAGGTGTTCACAAAAAAGAGCAAACACAATCATAACAACAACAAAATAAAAATAGTTAATGAATAGCAACAATCTATGTCGACCACTCTCAGCCAACACAGAATTTTCGACCTTTTTTTTAAAAGATAAATAATGTACCTACAGTTCATCACAACTAAATACCCTTTCTCGTTGAAATAGCATTAAGCTCAAGAAAGTTTAAAACTCAATACGATGTCCGCTAATAAACATCAAATATATATTTTTAAAGTTTTCTTTTTATAATGTACATTTGTTACTTAATTTATGATCAACTACCGATTTCAACACGTCCGTGTTATTAACTAGCGTTTTTTTAACTTAACATATATGGAAATTGTTTAAGTACTTGTATAAATGTACACTATATAGTAGTGTTATGACCGCTCTGAAAGAACTACTTCAAATCACTACCGACTAGTACTTTTGTTCTGGCGACGAACCAGTTCCAGTTATTTTCAATTTTAAATCTCTACTGACTAGTACGTTTTATTTTGGCAAGGAACCGGTTCCAGTCCTTTTCACTTTCAGGATGTGTTTTTTCGGCGAGGAACCGGTTTCAAAAAGAACTGAAAAAATAACCGGATAAATTCAAATCTCTTTTTTGCGAGTTCGACTTCAATTGAAGTATTCATTTTAAAGAACTAGCATTCACAAAACATTGAAGTTTTTTCCAACGCTACTATAAAGGATAAAACTGTTCATAACCAAAATGTCTCGAAATCGTTACGTAGAGAATGCCAAAGAAGTTGAAAAAATTAAACCATTTTTATTATTGATCAGAAATAATTAAACATACATTTATGCACTCGTTTTGTGTTGGTGTACCAAAGGTTTCCTTTCGCTGAGCTGCAGTAAAAGCTTCACATTATTTCAAGAGACGGATGAGAGTTGCCAATCTGAATAAGAAAAATATGCTGTATTGGCATTTGGAATAAAAGTGGGATGCTCTCAGCTAAATAAAAGAAAATAATGTTCTGTTTGAATAATAGTGGCTGTCTGGAGAAATAATGAAAATATCTGCACACGCTGTAACTTTTAACTAATTATAATTGCAACAATTTGTTTAATTTTTTATTTTGTTACTATATTTTCAGGTATCTTAGGATGATGCCCTGATGATGGATTTTGTAAGTTTAATCATGATTTGACTTAAAGTGATTTTTCACATAAAACGGCGCTATATAAATTATCCGAATATTATTAAATCAAGATGAATGAAGAATCAAACAACACAAAACTTCTTAGTACCTCCAAAACAGCAAAATTAGATGTTATTATCTTAGAATAATTTTTTAAAATTTTTTTTTATGATTTTCAGGATTTTTCAGTTTTGATGGTGCCCTGAAAAATCTTCATAGAAAAAAAAATTAAAAATTACGTTCGTTTATAATTTTAGCGCTTAAGCACACTAAAAAGTCACGAGCCGCCACTGGTAAAATTTTGTTTTAGTTTGTTTTTGTTTGTTAGTTTTTTTAAGACATTGTTAAAAGAATATAATGTGTCTACATATTTGTTCGAGTTTTTTTAACTATGATTATTTAATCGGCAATACTATATTATATTAGAATTCAACCAACGTCATTGTCGTGGACGCATCTGGATGGCTCAGCTCTCCTCTCAACGAACGATGGATACAGATGATGCGAAGACCACCTTGAAGCACGCTCAATTAAAATGACATTCACTACTAAGAGGAACAACTTATTCAGCTAGCCTTTGGATGGATCGAGTTTGAATCCCGCAGCGGGATCCGTACCCTTTTTAGCACGTGGAAAGTAAAATATTGGCCCCATTAATATTAACGCGGCCAGGATGGACTCCCTCTTGATGGCGTTTCGCAGAAATGAGACCTAATATCCTCCATTAATATTTCAATTTAATATATAATTTTTTTTTTCTGACGAATTTATGTTTTTATTTTATTATTATTATTGTGTGTATTACAACTTGTATTATTATCAATTATGGAAGGTATTGCATTGCACTACTCCTGGATACCTTCTGGAATAAAACCTCATCATTATTATTTTGAATAGAGTTTCTATATTAATTATACTATATTACTAAAACAACTGTGATGAATTTCGTAAGATTCGAAAACGTACTATTTATGTGGACGACATATTAAAATTGCTTTATGCGTAACACAATCTCCGGGTATTATTTTCAGCCTTCAGAACGTCGAAAAAAGGTACCGAAAAAACAGTTTCTTACCAAAATACGCCGATTCGACCTTCTGACGAATTATTTTATTTTCAGCGCTGCATTTCGAAGGTTATAACGCTCTGAAAATAAGAACCAAATAAACCTGAATAAAATCCTGTTTATTTACTGAAACGCCGCCATTTGCGTCATGTTAGTCGTGGAATAATTGCTAATGCATCACTCTTTTAAGTCTTGAGACCGAAAATACAAGTGAATTTTATCCATTTTTTAAATGGGGACTCGGCGTTCAATTTGCGCAAGCACTAACGCTCATAAAAAAGAAGGCGATCAAATAAATCCCGCTCCTCGTTGTTCTGTTCTCCGGGTATATGCGAATTCCGTCGAAGCCGAAATAGCCCAGACATTTCCTAGTTCTGATGCATTTATTTTAGCAGGATTCCTGCTGGTGACTGTGAGCGGTCTGCTGTATACTCGATATAGAGGGAGTGTAGATACGTGGGGCACTCGGACGGAAATAATTAGATATGCATTGTAACCCAAACACACCGAAATACGCAGATCAGGCAGGAAACTACTTCTGGTGCCTGCACGCGAATTCCTTCAAAGCCTTAAACACGAATTCATTTCCCGTAACACACCAGCATCCTTGTTGTATTACTAGGGGGTGCCTTTAGTGGTTTCAACATTAAATGAATAATAAAACCTCCCTTAGTGATAATTTTTACGTTACTACATTTATTGGATAGGTTTTAAGCTTTATTATCGTTCCATAATACATTATATTTTTTTTTCATTAAAGTTAAAGAAAAGAAGGCTACCTACGCACGTACCAATATACACTTAATATGCCTTATCCGATTATCTTAAGAGATTGATGGAAATTCATTAAAAAAAGATTTTTTTTTATTGAGGCATGGAACTGGCAGAGGAATTATGAAAGTAGACTGAAAGCTGTGGAAATGAGATCCCTGAGACGTATGTGCGGTAAAACCATGTATGACTGTGTTAAAAATGTGGCTATCCAGAAAAAATGCAAGGCTGATGTAAGCGTAATGAATAGGATCAAGAAAGGCACGTTTAGATGGTTTGGACACGTAGAGCGAATGAACGAAGAAAGAAGTATGAAAAGAATATATGATGCGAAAGTGAAAGGAAGAAGAAGTCGGGGACGCCCGAGAAAGACATGGCACAATCAAGTGAATCAAATACTTGAATCGGGTCACTTGAAGAGTCAGAATAACAAAAGAGTGTGTATAAGGCGATGTATAAATGTGAACGAAGCAAGGAGTGTGTGGCAAGACAGAGTTGTGTGGCGGTCCGTCCTATCTGTCTACCCCTGCGGTGAAACGGCATGATGGTTAGTTAGTTATATTTTTACTACCCACAGTCAAAAGAAAAACGAAATCTTTTTTATCAATATTTGTCTTGTTTGTTTCAATAAGGCTTTTTTTTGTTTAAAAAGAAATACAAACATTCCCGGGTTACAAAAAACCTGAAAATATTTGAAAAACTCTTACTGCCATCATAATAAACGGAAAATGTTGTTTGTGCAATGATGGAGGACTTAGGTAGCAGAGGAATTGAACCCACATCGCCCGGGTGGGAATCCACTCAGCTACTAACCGGTCTAAAAGCATGCATTGATTATATTATGTGTGTTTAAACATTGACAGATATAACATGCACCCGGATACGAAGATTCTTCTAAATATCTAAGACTGCAATACTCTCACGAATGCACAACGCTAACCTTCGTTTGCTGCATGTGCAAAATGGTGCATGCGCGGAGAAGGCAATAATAACGGAGATGCATTTCGCAGACTGCGTGGGCTTTGACCGTCTGTGGCACTGGCCACTCCATCCTCCTTTAATAATAATTATCCAACTTTCCACACTTTCGGCTGAGAATTTCGATGACAGCTCACTTCTGTAATGCATGCGCTCCCGGTAGGGTCAGCAGACAAGTTCAAGGACGAAGGCTTCATGAATCGATCCTGGGGCGATAGCCAGCAGCTTTGGTCGATTACTATTCTGTCTTCTGAGACTATGATGCAATTGTTTTTTTTTTAAAGAAAGACAAACATTCTCGGGTTACGAATAACCTGACACTATTTGAAAACCCCTACTGCCATCATGAGAAGCAAAATATATTGTTCGTGCAATGATGGAGGACTCAGCCAGCAGAGGAATTGAACACACGACGCCCGGGTGGGAATCCGGCGCGTTTGTCCACTCAGCTACCGACCGGTCGATACACTAAACATTTTATTAAATTTGATCGAACTAATAAACGCTGCGAAGATTATTTATTTTTACTGACGTTCTCACTTACGTGAAAATAAATCAGTTTTAAAAACTAAGCGTACAATAATTGTTAATAAATACAAAAGATACATCTAATATAAAATGACACAAACTCAATCAATGATAATACAAACAAAAGCCAAATATACAAAGGGAGACAAAAATATGAACAAAAGCAAGACGTAAAAAGAGAGATAAAAAAATACACAATAAAATTATATAATTAGACCAAGCAATGTAACATTTATTTAATAGTGAATACCGCACAATAGTCCCAACTGCTCCCAGCCGTCCAGTGATGCTATGACATCCCCAATCGGGGTATGTTGTGAGGCTGAAGGTAGTGGGAAGGGGAAGGAGATGGGAAAGAGGAAGGTTTGGAAGTACCTGGCTATTCAGATCTGATCACCAAACACGGCTAAAGCCATTTCAAGCAACCGTTCGATTCTGAATGGTGGTATTTTACCAGGGCGATACTTAGAGTATCTACCACTCTCCCAAACAATGTTATATATTTTTAAGCAATAGCAGGACATTTTTTCCAAGCTTCTATAAATAATAATATTTTTTGATGGGTGGTGAAAAGGGGGGTTTTATCCGAAAATCGGTTTCAAATACGCAGTTGAAAGATAGGATTAATTTTAAAAGAGAAATTCTCAGATTCCATTCTAAACACAAATGTTAAAAATCATTCGTTGGGTAGCATATCTGGAATACAGGTTTTAATCCTCAAGCAAGTTTAATAAAAACATAAACCATTCAAAATAAAGCAAACGGGAGAATTTTGATAAAAATTATCTTGATACTTGAAGCGGGCTCAAATTTTTTTTTGGAAAAATTTTCATTCTTATTAAAAAAATTCCCCCTTCTTTCATCATCCTTGTCTATATTTTATCTTGATTGTTTTAAAAGTAAAATCTTTGTAGAAGCCTTATCTTTGCGCCAAAATTCGTCTAGAAATAATTTTGTAAAAATGTTTGAATTCTTAAGGCTTCATTTCTAAGGTGAGGTCAGATTTCCCCTGAAGATTGAGTTTCCTTTTCGTTTTAAAAAAGTTTTTATTCAAAAGCTGGAGGAGAGTTCAGTCCAATGGAAGTTACAGCCACTTGGAAATCTTCTCTACGGTTTTAGTTTAGGTTTATTTCTGATGTTTTCCTGCCGACTTGTCTTTGTTCATAAATACTCTGAAGCTTCTTCAATAATCATTTAATATTTGCATCGCTAATAATTTAACTTTGCTATTTATTATTTTATCTTAATTTTACAGTAAATACCGCACAAGAGTCCCAACTGCTCCCAACCGTCTAGAGCAGAGGTTCCCATACTTTTTGTCCCGTAGACCACTTGCCGATTTTTTTTGTTTTGTATAGACCCCTGCTTTCCTAAATTTGTTTTTTTTTAGCGTTGAGAAAATCTTCGAAGTTTTGTGAGCGCTTCAGGTACTGCTAGTTCCTTGAAATGAACCCTTCGCGGTGAACACTTCAATTGAAGTCGAACTCGCCAAAAAATAGTACTAGTCGGTGAAGATCTCAAATCGAAAAGTGCTAGCAAATCAACGAAAATTCCTCTCCGAAAAAAAAAAGCACTAGTCGGTAGAGATTTGAAATCGAAAAGTACTAGCAAATCGATAAAATGTCCTCCCCAAAAAAATATTATAATTAACATACAGGTAATTAGGGAATCAATGTCTATTGGAAGAGAATATTACGTAAGTTCCTACATAGGTACCATCTGTGAGGTGGATTATTATTTTAAAACTTTATTATTATTATTATTACATTTGCGGGAAGTTAACATTTTGGTGACGGCCTGCCTAAGTGGAATCCACTCTCGTGGACCCCCATTTACGCCTCATGCACCCCCAATTTTTTTTTTCATTGACGTGGACCCCTTGCAGGTCGGAATCGACCCCTGAAGTCGACATAGACCACTTTGGGAATGACTGGTATAGAGCCAGTGAGACTATGACATCCCCAATTGGGGTATGTTGTGAGGCTGAATGTAGTGGGGAGGGGAAGGAGATGGAGAAGAGGTAGAGAAGGTTGGGTAGTACCAGGCTATTAAGATCTGGTCACCAAACAACGTTTCGATTCTGAATGGTGGTCGTTCGCCAGGACGATACTTACGAGTATCTAACACTCTGGAACGTGACGCAGATATAATTTATATTAGTTTATATTAATTAAATGTGTAATTGCACAAATTAATTAAATAAAAGTTATTTGCACAAGCCACGTTTGAACACGCGACCTTTGGATTCGTAGTCGAGCGTCTTACCACTTTACCATGTAAGCCGCCAGTAGTAATTTCACACCGGTACTAGGTTATATCTTCTATTTTTTTAATTAAAAATTATTTACCACCTAGGTAATACAACCTTCCCTGAAATCGCATGAAAATGAAGATTTCCTATTTTGTGTAGTGGTTTTTAAATGATTGCATAATTGATTTGAATTGAATTACTGGCCTACTGATGATCGTGTTATAAGAAAATAATGCATACTGCGTCCTGCCACTTCTGACTTTATTGCCCCGAGATGAATAATGGCTTTACGCTGGCTGGATAGCGTACTTAATTAATGTAAATAGCTGCAAAGCATACATTATTATGTAAGTGCTTTGAGGTATAACATAATAATACATAGTTTTATTACGATCCACGTGTAATTTTTCAATTTATATTAAATGCCTACTACCTTCTTGGCGATTACGACAGCTAAGTTTGATAATCGCCTTATTGCATTTCTGAGAAACTTTAAATATGTATTTTAGTAGAAAGCAATAACTTTGTTGTTTGGCATATTAATATTGTCAATAATCAGGTAATTTTTTTCAGTGGTCCAATATTAGGTATATTTTAGGTAAACTCATAAAATGTAAGATTATTCTTTAATCACCTTCTCATTTGACGTTTTGTCTCTTTCAATAGATGTTATCTCTTTCTCTCTGTTCCTTTGTTATAATTTAAATATTATTCTATTTTTGTTTTCTCATTGTTTAGTTATTTTATTTTGTATTTTTCTGCCTTTATATGTATATATAACCGCACACTTTTTATTTTTTGTTTAGTTTGATTTTTTACTCTGACGATGCTTAGGCTAAGCTAAACCGGTCGGTCATAAAAAATAAAATAATATCTGTGGTCTTTATCAAAGTTATTTTTTCATTTCCTTAAAATATGTTGTTAATGTGTTTGGCTTAACACTACTTGGTTCAGGGACATAACAGTATTTTTTGCTTAAAATGACTGATATTTATTTATGCAATGGAGCTCTGTTTATTACTTAGGTTTTTACAAATTAAAATATGTTGATCGCACTCTAAAAAAAAAATAATCAGTAAAACTATTTGTCCCTGAAACACGATGTTTGATTTATTTTATTTTTATTTATTTAGGGAAAATTTACAGCAGATTAGTAATTAATATGAATATAATAATAAAACCAGTAAATTATGCAAATTATAATTTTTCCACAGATGAAGATGAAATGATAATTAAATTTTTTTGTTGTTGTAACTTAACTATGTTAGTGGGGAGAGAGAAAGGTGAAATGAAAACAGGGAATGGGCTAAAAGGAAGAAGGAAGAGAGTAGATGGAAGGTTAGTTTTAGTAATCTAGTTTGGGTGCCGTCGGGTCATGAATTTTAGTTCAATGTCACGTATAGCCGATTTAAAAATGCCAAAGTGGTAATAATTTATATTGAATGAATTTGTAGACCTGTAAATGAAAGAGTTTTGTTTTGAAGCGGTCTTACAACGAAGGAGATTAAAAGTACGTAGCTGTCTGCTGTTGAATTTATCACAATTCTATATGGTTGTGGTAGACAACCTTTATGTTTTTCGTTTTTCAAGTCAATTTTATAATCCTTAATTTAATTACAGCAATTAAATTTGAATGACTGGGAAGTAAAAACTCGACACTAACGTATAATCTCGAAATCACTATTGTAACATATAGTATTTTTTACTCGCCATGCGAGTCGAGTTACGTCGGTTACAATACAATTCTCACTGAATATCAGACCGACAATGTCATCGACTCTGTGGCTGACGTGACGATGCATTTTTATTTTACTTTAACGAATAGTTAGTGAAATCTTATGTTTAAAAAAAAAATACTACCTACCTGTTAATATAGCGTTATTGTATTTTTCTGAAATTCAATATAACAGAAACATACCGTCGCTGGAAAGGCAAAAGGGCCTTAGCGACACTTTGCTCGAAAATGAGTTAAATATGCAGTTTTGATCAGTTATTTTTTCTCCATCGAATGCTTTGACTCTCGTTAGATTCCGAAGACTTTTGTGGCCCTTCAGCCTTCTATATTGAATTTATAATTTGAGAGAAGGCTCGATTCAAGCGACACAAATTTGGGAATTTTAAGCTTTTTGTCGCTTCAGGTAATTTAGTGTGAGCATTGAGCAACCTGAGTTAACTTTTTTTTCAAAATCCAACCAGGTACTGGGAAAAAAGTGTTCTGTTGTAAACTTCCCGAAATGGGGCTTCAGGCCTTTTGCCTTTCTAGCGACGATATGCACATAAATTAGTTATTTTTTAAATTTTCCTCCCATCTTTTTTAGGTACCCACTTATCGATTTTTCTTTAAGGTACTGTGTTCTCTGAAGAAATTCTTTTATGATAGTAAATTCGGACTCGACTTAGAACTCCGCTTAGCTTATTAACTCAGTGACTTCTGGACAGCGCGTAAGCTAAGTGATAATTTAACACTGTTGACTAGAAAATATGATAGTAGTAGGTGACGTGAAATATATTGAGAGCTTTATTTGAGAGTATTTCGAACAGGAACTTGGACTAACCATCGCCATCGCTTACTCGTATAGCAGTTTGTTTGAATGTGAGAAAAGTGTGTAGCGGATAGTGGAAGAAGAGCGTGTGAATGTGTGTGCCGGCGCAAAGTGTAAGGTAACGTCCACTAAAACGTGAAGCAGTCCGCCAGACAGAGCAAATAGAATGGCTCCCGGTATTCGGTTTAATTTATAACAAACATTCGTTTCTCGGGACAAACGGACACTTTGAAACATTTTCGTTCGCTGGTTAAAGATGGTGTTAACGCACACACACGGCCAGTGGCAGTACACGGGAGCTTACTTAGGG
This sequence comes from Drusus annulatus, assembly GCA_022651775.1. Classification (NCBI taxonomy): domain Eukaryota; kingdom Metazoa; phylum Arthropoda; class Insecta; order Trichoptera; family Limnephilidae; genus Drusus; species Drusus annulatus. Next base: position 29,047 of record JAGWCC010000354.1, on the reverse strand, counting down.
TGTGTCGGTGTCGAGTGTTGGACAGGGGCGCCGCGTCACCGTGTGCAGCGTAGCCTCTGCGCTCGGGCGGTCGAACCGCGGAGCGGCCTTTTTACTTTGCCTCTCTTATTCAATCGTTGTCTTTTTAGCCAGTGGGAATTTGTCATCTCCAATTAGGGAGTATTGCAAGACTGATGGTAGTTAGGAAGGGAAGGAGAAATATTTGAAAGTAGATTGCTATTCAGATCTAGCCACGTAACACGGCTAAAGTAATTTTAAGCAATTTTTCGCTTGCGAATTGTTGCCTCTAAGAATATCTACCTCTCTGGAACCAGGTTTAAATATACATTGATATGATTTAATTCACATTAATGAAATACATAATACATATAAATCAAATTGAATTAATTATGCCCATGCTCGGTTTTGAACCCGTGACTTCAGGGAAAGGAGCCAAAAAGCTCCATCATTGCATAAGCAACATATTTCGCTTATTATAATGGCAGTAGAAGTGTTTAAAATATTTTCAGGTTATTAGTAACCCGGGAATATTTGTCTTTCTTTAAGAAAGAATTACATGGATATTATAATGTTCGCACTTCGTTTCCGATGTGTGTTTACAAATCAAGGTCTTTCGTATATTTATCACATTGGTAATAATCCAGATGGAGTGTATAATATTAATATTTTAATAGCGCCGTTTTTGTAAAAAATCACCTCAAGGACGCTGTGATGTGTAATGCTTATCATAAAGTCCACCGGCAGGAGTGACACGTTCGTTTGGCTTATCATCCTACTCGTCGCATTCTGCTTCTAGTTTGACACTGTCTATGCTGGAAATGTACAAGACACCATGTAACGCCTAGGAGACGCGTAAACGCCGACATGAACGTGGAGAATTGTGCAATACCAACCCAGATTACCACTGACTATGATTTTCTCGGTTTTATTTCGACTATTTCTAACTTATAGTGGCACTTTTTCCGCATTATGGCAGCATAGTCATAGTCTAGTGAGTCGGGTAACGTGTATGTATGTAAAGAAGAAAACAATAAGCGCCCGAATGCCGGCAGTGAACTCTTATAAAGTAGTCCTCGCGGCGGGCCTGGCGCCCCCGGACGGGCGAATGTGGCGATGGGGTATTCGTGCTATTCCCGCCGGCTCCATTGACTGCTAATACAAAAACTTTACATCTCCATGGTGCTCTATAAAGTGTTTAAGTTTTAGGTACAAGCAGAATTCAGTATTTTACGGCATACGTACCCAGCTATTTGTATTTAGCTTACTTCCGAAGAAACAACCTTTGAGACGAATAAAAAACGCAGGTAGAATTCAAGTAATTATTATTTATGTTTTAGATACCTCGCAAAAACATGATTTTGCAGATAAAGACGTTATTTCGAATCGACAAATCTAGCATCACGTAAAAGTGTTTTTAACTTAAAATAATCACGTGAATATTTACATTAATAAAAAATAATAGCTTTGTATGCATTGTTCGTATTTGTAAACACATGTATAACGTAAATGCGGGCGATTAATATGAATTATGTTTAGTTGAAAAACGAAAATTTACCCCTCCCTTTCTAAAAGACGTGAAATTTTTCCGTTGTTGTCACCAATAGTTGTTAGAAAACAATTCCCCGGAGGAGAGGGGGAGTTTACTTTCCAATACTATTCAAAGTTCGTCTTTATCAAGAATCAAAATTAGGAATGGCTTAGTAAAGCTTTTTTGCTTTGTTTTACTGTTTATTAGCACACCGGACCGGTTTTAACCTTTTGCATCTTCAGACTGGTATATATCGTCGTTAACGCGAAAATACCTCCTTTGTATCAAAAGCGTAATAGTTCACGAGGAAATTAAAAATGTTTTTTTTTTGTAGTACAGATTGTTTTTCGAGACATCAAAAATAGACTTTGTAGTTTTAGATGCAATAATGTATTTTCGCCAGTAAAAACATCAAAACTTGAAGTACAAATTGAAATTCTACGCAATGTCATATTTAACTCATTTTTGTAGAGTTGACCACATGAGAGGTATTTTCGCGTTGACGACGATACACTACTTAAACTATGGGATTTGTACAAAGTATTTTTGTTTTATTATTAAACGATTACAAATAGACTTTAACTACGCATTAGAAATGTCAAAAATAGAACAAATATTCAAAGAAATAACTGTATTCCCTATATCTATTCATTGAAATCATTTAAGTGGCCGTAAGGACCACAATACGCAATGGAGAAAGTTTCTCGTGCGCGAATAATACATACAAGAGCATGATTATCTGATTTTGAACTAAATAATATGGCTTGTTGTACCAAACTCCTGACGTTTCAGATATCTCACTGCGCAGACACATTACTCTCGTCTTATTTAGTCATTCTCTTTATTGTGACTCAAATTGCCAAAACATGTAAACAGGAACCGACAAGTACTTTCCTTTAGTGTCAGCTTAGTAAAGTCTCACTGCATCTTTGTCTCGGTGAAAACGCACATATCCCGTTTGAAGATAGTCATCAATAAACAATTTCACCGTCATGTGCAAGAAACTGGCAATATTTAAGGTTTCAAGAAATTATCATTAAATTAATTAAACTTTTATTTCACGTTTTTACCAAATTACGTATGAAAAGCGAATCGGTTCGACAGGCACCTGAACCCTTTGGAAAAAAACATCGATAAAGGTTTTATCTACAATGTCGGCAATTTGGAGTCGTTCCCAAGCATGACTGCAGATCTCCAACGAACGAACAACAGATTTAGAGCTTTTAAAAATAAAAATAAAACAAGTTACCATAGTTGTCAGTGATGATTATATTTAAGTCTCGAAATAAGTGCAGATCAAAGTCCGTCGTGTACGTCTTGTTACATCCGGTATATAAATCCAAAAGTTCGATCTGGTCCGCGGGCCACGTGTTATTTACACCCCACCCTCCCATCAACTTTTAAATCAATAAGTTGTAAATTATACTATACACCCTATTGATTTTAAAGTGTGTGGCAATGTACTAAGTTGTTGGCTTACTTATTTTCCACCAAAACCTTATAAAAAATTCCCCAAATGATCGTTTATTATTATTTCTGGTCGTCAGGGGACGCGTGCAAAAAATGAAGGCGTCATTTCGGAAGAGGGAAATATAAACGTGAGCCCTCTTATATTATTCCTCGGGATCTTAACAAGGTTTAGGGGGAAATGGATTCGCCTCATTACGCTAAAATCGCCATAACGGGAAACTTTTAAGCCAGCCGTAGCTTTTTGAAGGCCTATATAATTCCGGCTATTCAAAAATTCAAAGGAGGCTGTATTCGGAAGAGGCCGTTTAGAGCGACTTTTGCAAATAGTTTTTCCCTCACTTTTAACATTAGGATTTTTTTGCCCCGAAAGCTGAGAGGACATTGAATTAAATTGAACCGAACAGGACCGAATAATAGATTTTAAAATAAACTAACAGATCTTTTTTGTAGCCTTTCTTGTGAAACTGAGTCGAGAAATTCCCGACTCATTTAATTTACATATTTAAATTTTTTTTTTTTTTAATTTTACAAAATTGAAATTTTTCAATATTACGATTAGAATATCAGCGTTTCAATTCGATCATCACAATTTGACCTGATTGTATCATTATTAGATTTCAGTATGACTTAAAAAAAAAACTATTTTTTAATTTAAAAAGTTACATAATATATTACAAAGTATCGGTAAACTGCTACATTAGCAGTTTTCAACTAGTTCTATAATTTAAAATATGTGTAAATATATTTAACAAACATATATATTTATTTCAGTCACAGACATCATAACTTAATATATTAAAAGAAAAACAACAAAAGATAAACAGAAAAAGATAGGAAAAAAAATAAATATATAAATATATATATTATTTATAGATCGAGAATTTACTTCTTTTTATTTATTTCAGAAAAATGATTTCATAAAATGTTACATTATAATTATAAGTTTAAACTACACTTATGATACAGTGGTAACGAAACCTGGTCAGCATTGATATAAATAAATAAATCATAATAATATAAAATCAGTATATTTTATAGTTTCGTGCACACATTCATAAAAAATACTGGTTTTCGAATAAGCAACTTAGGCAAAATATAATAAAAAAATTATAGACTTTTTACTGTTTTACCTATAAATATAATACATTCACGATTTATCAATTTCTTATTGGTTAATGCTTCAACTTAATCACTGTATCTTATTATTATTGAGATCCTAATGCAACTGTTGAATAATTTATTTTTGTATAATTGGTCGAAATAATATTTCTAACGAAAGGTTAAAACTTTTTCGATAACCTTCTCTGTAATTTAAAAAAAGTTGGTTTCTTAAAACTTAATGTAACGTTAATGTGATTATGCGATGCTTTGAATATTAATTACGGACGGTATCTAATTACATTCACATTGAATGGTATCTTAACTAATAATTAGTGATGCTCGTAAGGTACAAATTCATTCAATAATTATAGATTTAAAATTTTCAGATACATATGTATATCAACGCACTGAAAATTCCGCAATCAATACTCGCTATAGCTTGACGATCTCAACTTTGCAGTTAGCGAAAGGAAGGCCTAACGCACGAACGAACGAACTATTAAAACAAAAATCAAAATTCAAGCTAGCCGCGTCAGCATGCTAAAAAGTTAGGAATGTCGATGTAGTCTAACATTTAAAAGCACTATTAATGTTTCGTAAATAAAACTTTGAACATTGAATATTTCTGAAATGTTCCGTATGGGAGGCATAATGGTTATCATGAAACAAGAAATGTGGTGTATTGTCTTGTTTTTTTTTTACAGCTTAGGGAATATTTTGAATCTCTCCAGCTCATTATAAAAATGACGTGGCGATCTGAAAAATCTGGTTCGGGAAAAAAATATCGAAAACGGTGTGGAAATTTTATAATGCCGAAGCTCATCGATCGAGAGCTTTGCTGCCAAAAACACACACATTTTCTGCTTGTTAATTACAATCAAATCATGTATTTTTCTATTATTAAATCAATCCGGGTGCCTTTAATAATATGCTTTGTAAATAGATACTAAACTGTGCAGAAATATTTAATAATAAATAACATAATACAGCGACTTTCGAATAATTTCCTAATTAACATTAAATAATAAGATATAGAACCTTAACTTATGATGTATTTAGGCACAATTAAAGTTATCATTTTATTATATAATCTAAAAAACTATTTATTTGTAAGCACTAAAGAGGTAAACCGATGAAAGTGTACTGTGGGGGTATTCGTGTGCCCCCATTTTTTTTGCAAATATTGGAATTCTCAATACATAATCAATTTCATTGGCTGTCTGGGGTCTTTTTTAATTCTATTTTCACAGTATTTTCACAGTGGTTACTGCACAAGAGTTCCAACTGCTCCCAACCGTCTAGAGCCAGTGAGACTATGGCATTCCCGATTAGGATATGTTGTGAGGCTGAAGGTAGTGGGTAGGGGAAGGAGATGAGGAAGAGGAAGATTGGGAAGTGCCTGGCTATTCAGATCTGGTCACCAAATACAACTGAAGCCATTTCAAGCAAAGTTTTGATTCGGAATGGTGGTCTTTCACCAGGGCGATACTTAGAGTATCTACCACTCTGGAATGTGCTGCAAATATACTATCCATTATTTTATTTTAATGAAATGTTAAAGAACATTTATTTGTGTAAGCCGGGATTTAAGCCCGTGACCTCTGGATTCGTAGTCGATCGTCTTACTACTTGACCAGGGAAGCCTTCAAAGGGAGTCGAAAGATCTTATATAAATTGTCGACAAAAATTTTCTTTCAAATTGATACGGATTACACTTAGGATTATATGCTCGGTGTTTGTAAACTATTGCGAGTTCCTGGAACGAAACGGCTGCCGCTGGTGGGCACATGCCTGCAAAACCTTAACTTAAAGTAATTTCCAAAAAAAGGCTTTTTACGAACCACCATTCCAGCAAGGAAATGGTTTGTTGCCCAAACTATCTATCCATGAAATCCACATGAGAATTCCTGTTTTCCTCCGCGTCGGGAAAATGTGCAAAAACGGTGGCAAAATGGCGGTGGAGCCAGCGGGAAATGCCCCTTAAACAAGGAAAACTGTTTCGGCAGCCGTCGGGGCCTCGCGGGTAAGTGTCGAATACATTCTCCAAACAACAGAAAGCAACGGTTCAATTTCCATCGCTGGCATTGGGACACGAGTAGAGGTGACAGCAAAATATCAGCCAGCCAAATAAAATGTAACAACTTTTGATTTTATTTTATTTATAAGTGTATTTAAGGGGGATGTTCATGATCAGGTAGGCAGTTTATTAAATCAAAATCATTTTTGGTTCCATAGATAGGGCTACGATTTCACGGTAAAAAAAGAAGTCCGTATTTAAAATGTTAGGAATTATCCATTAGCAAATTTTGACTTCAGCAAGCCATAATATAATAATAAGTTATCATTATGGCTACGCGTTTAAGAAAAGCTTACTGAATGTTATATATTAATCAATAATTACTTATTATCTGTAAAATAAAAATCATTGAATACATTACTTATTTAAAAGGTTTGTGATTCGTTATTTTGACGGTCTCTGTGGTCGAGTGGTAAGACGCTCAATTACGAATCCAGAGGTCGCGGCTTAAACCCGGAGTGAGCAATAAATTTTGTTTTATTAAATTGTCTTACAGCACATTTGATTTGATGATTGAAATAATACCAATTTTATTTATTTAAGACCCTACCGGTTTCACCTTATGAAATGCATCTTCAGAGCACGTTCCCAAATATCGCCCAGGTGAAAAGCCACAATTTAAAATCAAAACGTTGCTTGAAATGGCTTTAACCGTGTTCATTGATCAGATGTGAATAGCCAGGTAATTCCCAAGCTTTCTCTTTCCCATCTCCTCCTCCTCCCCACTACCTTCAGCTTCACAACAAACCCCAATTGGGGATGCCATAGTCTCATTGGCTCTGGAAGTTTGAGAGCAGTTGGGACTCTTGTGCGGTATTCACTAAAATTTATTTTTATTTTTAAATCGTATTATCTAAAAATATTTTTTGTTGTTATTAATAATGCTTAGCGGTTTGTTTTCATTAATTTTTGTAAATTGAAAAAATCTTTTCTCCATCTAAAAAGTTTTTAATTACAGATTACAGAACTTGACATATATGTACGTACATTTATATCCAATAGTTGTAACCCAAAAGTCATTACTTCTGTAAAGTTTTTTTTTTAATATCAGCTTACTAGGGTTCTTAAACTGGACTCATATTAAGGAAAGTGGGCAAAAGAGGTGATGTTATTTGAGTATTTGTAAGGAATTGCATAGTTGAAAATACTTCGGCCAGATGTTCTGGATTTTTGCAATCAATTTAGAATAAAAAATCTTGCTCTTTTTTCTAACGATCTTAGTTTCTCGTGTGATTTATAATAACACCATTAAGGTGGGCTTAAAACCACAAACACATATTTCATTCTTACAATAAACATAATTATAATAATAAAATTATGTTGATTTAATGGTGACAGTAAAAACGAGAATAATTTTATACAAATGGGATTGAAGCAGTTTATTTGAATTAATATTTTTTATGGTCCATAAACCGAAACGAGAGAAAACTTTTATACCTAACCAACTAAAAAGTTCATTTTTATTCCGAAAAATTAGATTCCCAGCTGAAAATTAAAAATAATAATTAAGAAAGACTAATTAGACATTTTTTGGTCGTAAAAATTTCAATGTTATCGGGCAGTTAGGAAAAATCATGTGAATTTTTAAAACCATTGATATCCTTGAAACACTAGAGCGGGTTTATAAAATGGCCGACCCTAAAAATTATATTTATCTTACATCTTAACACGATATAATATTAATGTTACAAACATAATTGTATAATAAGGCTTGTAACTCCTCTAGTATTATATACTCCTTAAAATTAGCATTTTTTAAAGTAATTTCTAAACTATTAATAATTGTAGGATTGTTACGAGGTAAAATGTATTTGTATCGTTTCCACTTTCATCAATTGCAAGATTTAGTGCCATCCAATCCTGCTTACTGTCAATGATCTTATTTGGAAAAAATATGTATTAAGAGAGTTTTACGGTCAATGTCTGCTGTATCATCTAGAATTGTGTAACAAATTTCAACATATTTTATAATATTCTACCTGGCTAAATTTGTTTCCATCACGTTGTATAAATTTTATGTATATTTAATTAGTATATATGTATTATTTTTTGTTAAAATTCAATCGTTTATTTTTATTGTTTTTATTTAGAAAAAATGTTCCACTTCTATTCATATACATGTTTTTAATATTTAATAGAACTAGTTTCTTAGAATATCTATGTACATATGTTTTACTTTTGTATTATCTATATTTATATACACTCACTGTTACCTACATCAGAACAGGTTTCAAGAACCTGGTGAGGGAGGTAATGTTAAAAAAAATAAAGAATATATTTTTTAAATAAATAAACAAGATGATAAAATAGTGTGAAAAAAATTAGGGCTAATACGTCTTAAGAATTTTTAAATTCTTCTGTTAGTAAGCATATAATCAAGTGTCAAAGAAATACCTTTTATTGGTCAGTAGTTTTCAAGAGGTAAAATATTTCACAAGAGATGGCAATATTTCAAACAAAATATAATTTCGTTCATAATCCGAGAATCAATTGCTTGATGGCACCCAAATCTTTTTTTTATTTTCTGTGTGTTTTTCTGATTTAAATTTATCAAACTTAATTTCAAGAATTATTTAACACAAAGAGTGTAACATTCTACAAAGTTGATTTTGGAATATCATTTACTTTTATTATTTTGACTTTTATTGTTTTTGATTAAAAAAAAACCTCTTTATAAAAATAATAATAATAACAGTGAACTTATATAGCGCAGTTTTGTGATATTTCACCTCAAGGTTTATATATCTATGAGTATTCATACACATGCTTATAATGCTCCTTAAAACTTAAAAATAAAAATATAATAAATCCGTTTATGTATATGCACATATTTATATGTACACAGGTTTTGCTTTTACTCAATCTATATATGCACTCACTGTCAACTACCTCCGAACAGGTTCTAACAACTTAGTGAGGTAGGTAATGAAAGAAAAAAAATGTAAGAAAAAGAGTTAATAAATAAAAAAATAAATATATACAAGATGACTTCTGAGCTATCGTGACTACCAGCACTACGCTGCAGGCTGTTAAAAAAATAAGCATTTAAAACAAAATGAATCAAATATCGTTTACAATCACGATAAAGATGTTTATTGGCCAAATGACCTCGGCTGAGCACAATGCAGGAATATAAATGATGGCTTCTGATATTCGGCTGCTGTTTGCCTTGAGAGTTGAGAGTACAAATATAATATCATAATGTACGAATATAAATTGTACGAAGAATAATATATCGTATTGCAGGCCCCCGTCACGTTGCATTATTGCCGTCCGGCGAATGTTTAGGCTAGCGGCTACCGGTTGGTGCTGTTCTTTTTACTTCCTACTTTGTCTGATGTCGTGCGGAATTATTTTACGAAACACCGTGTAGTTTGCACGAGCCCAATTCGAGTTAATTTGTTGGTATCTCAGAGAATTTTCAACCCTGTTGCCATTTGCGCAGATGCGAAAGACTTTAGGGCTATTTCGAAATTAGAACATTGTACTCGTCTTTAGGCGGCCTCCATGGTCGAGTGGTAAGACGCTCGACTACGAATTCAGAGGTCGCGGGTTCAAACCCGGCATGCGCCAATAACTTTAATTCAATCGACCTGTCGGTAGCTAAGTGGACAAACGCGTCGGATTCCCACCCGGGCGTCGTGCGTCCTCCATCATTGCACAAGCAACATCTTCCGCTTCTTATGATGGCTGTAGGAGTTTTTCAAATGTTGTCAGGTTATTCGTAACCCGGGAATGTTTGTCTTTCTTTAAAAGACAAAAAAAATGTATATTTTCTTTTAGTACATATAACAGGCATGATGCCCAATATATATTAATATATATGTCATAACACATTTAATTAAAATAAAATAATATAAGGTATATTTAAGTAGTTCCCGAGTGGTAGATATTCTAAGTACCATCCTGGTAAAAGACCACCATTTAGAATCGAAACGTTGCTCGAAATGGCTTTAGTCGTGTTTTGTGAGCAGATCTGAATAGCGAGGTACTTCCCAATCGTCCTCTTCCCCATATCCTTTCCCTCTCCACTACCTTCAGCCTTACAACATACCCCAATTAGGAATGCCATAGTCTCACTGGCTCTAGACGGTTGTAAGCAGTTGGGACTCTTGTGCGGTTTTCACTATAAAAAATATGTACTCGTACATGAAAAAAAGTTCGAAGTCGAGTTGAATATAATTCTTTCTACAAATTAACTATAAACTTAATCTACCCATTGAAAACATAAACTATGACTACTTGATGAAAAAGTTAAACTTATTAAAACTTTCAGATCGAAGAATAATTTTCGACTTAACTTTTGTTTTTAAAATTGTCAATGATATTATAGACAGCCCTGATCGACTGAACCTTATTGCCTTTGTATAACGATGAGAACTATTCGATCCAAAGTTGTAACAATAATATCAGGACTGAGTCTTTCAGATACTACCTAGATTGCGTGTAGTTGGTAATACATACGCAGAGGTGGCAGATGTATTTGACTGCACTGAATGTAGATACAAGAATGATACACATATCTTCAAGGAATATTAGTTTTAATGTAATCAAACAAACATAATGTTCATAACTCAAATGTTTACCACTATTCTTATTCTTCATATGGGCAAATAATTTACTTGTATCACCGTAAAATGTACCTTTATTTGTAAAAGCCACTTGGACGTATTGAATTTTTATTTTATTTAAAGTCAATACCACACAAGACTCCCAACTGCTCCCGACCACCTGGAGTCATTGGAACTATGGCATCTCCTATTGTGGGGGGAGAGGATGTAAGTAATAACATAAATTAAATTAAATTATTTAATTTAAGTTATTATATAATTTGTAAATTGTAACTTCCAAGATTCTGCAGTGCCTCTACAATGTTCCCCGAAGGGAGGGTGCACTCATTCCCCGCCTTACTTCGCCACCGACTAGCCAGCTTCTGGGGGAGGACACGGAATTTAACCAACGTCACTGTCGCGGCTGCATCTGAATGGCTCAGCTCTCCTCTCAACGAGCGAGACCACCTTGAACAACGCTCGATTAAAGTTATTTTTATTATCATGTTAATTTTTTTTTTTTATGATTTTATTTATTGCATAATATGTATTACAACTCTTACTTTTATTTTATGTATTGTTATTTTGTATTTTTGGTAGTATTATTTTTAATTATGGAATGTATTTCATTGCACTATAGCTGCATATCCTCTGGAATAAAATTATTATTATTATAATCAATACGTAATTATCAATGAGGTAATTTTTGCTATAGTCTTAGGTATTTCGATAATTTTATAGTTGATTTATTTTTTTAAATTTTTAAGTAATGTAAAGTGCCCTTGAGGTGTTTTTTTTAAATGGTGCTTTTTAAATTAGTCAAATATTATAATTAGGTATTTATTTCTGCTCTTGTACCCACCGTTAATTTTTAAAAATATTTAAATGACAATTTAGTGCAAAAAAAATACTTTTGCTGTTTATTATTTTCAAGGACTTTATAAAACGTATCAAAATAAATGATGAAAAAAGTGAAGCATCAGTAATAAATTGTGGAGTTCCACAAGGTACCACGCTCGGCCCAATTATATTTCTAATCTATATCCATGATCTGTCCAACTTGAAGGACAAAGATGACGCTATAATTAGCTTTGCAGATAATACAGTGGTTCTAGGCAAGGAAAAAACTTGGGATGAAGTACATGTAAAGGCTGAGCATACTTTGAAAAGAATTAAATCATGGCTTGACCGTAACCTTCTTACCTTAAATGCAAGTAAAACCAAAATTTAAACTTCAGTATGAACATGAGAGGTCAGCTAAGGTCCTACCCTGATATTGTTATGCACGTATGTGACGCTATCAGGGAAAACCATTGCAACTGTGAGTCAATCAAACATGCACACGCTATTAAGTATCTAGGCGACGATAAGCTTCGTTGGGAATCGCACATAGAAATTTTAACGGAACGTGTTAAAAAAATATTTACTGTTTTAAAAATACTTATACTAGGAATGTACTTGAACTGAAGGAGTTGCGTAATGTATACTTTGCCTTATGTCAAAGGCATATAGGATATGGAATAGCTGGTTGGGGGGGGGGGTGGAGTTGCTATTACCTTGCTAGGTCCTCTTATAAAAATTATTTAAAAAATTACATTTAGAAAGCCCTTCAGGTACCTAACAACGCCACTCTTTCAACTTTTAGGAATCATCAATATCAAACAGTTACAATATCTTAAAATAGTGTTAAAAATAACTCATTCATCAAAATCTTTAATGTATATCACACATAATAAAAATACAAGGACCAAACACCAAGAAGAACTTTTAGTACCTAAATACAATAAAGATTTTGCACACAGACACCATATATACATCGCGCCTCACACTTACAACAAACTTCCATCACAGACTGTGGCCATCACCAATATGTATTCCTTTAATAAACACATTACTAAATGGGTAATGTGCAAGAAAATTGAAGATCTCCTAAAATAGCAATTAAAATTCTTCACTCATTCCATGACAAACTAGAGCAGCTTTATAAAACGCTCGACCCGAAAATAACATTTCTCTTACATAATAACACGATATTATATATATATATATATATATTGCATCAAAATTCTATAATAATTCTTTTAACTCCACTATTATTATATCCTACTTTAAAATTAGCATTTTTTTTCTTTAGGTAATGTATTCACTATCAATAATTGTAGGATTGTTAATGATTGTTACGATGTTAGATGTAAGTATATTTGTATCGTATCCACTGTCATTAATTATAGGATTTAGTGCCTTGCAACTTTACCCACTGTCAATGTATCTTATATGGTATCAAGAGAGTTTTACGGTCAGTATGTGTTGTATCACCTAGCATTGTGTAACAAATATCATCATTTTTTAATATTATTTTACTTGTACTCATTGCCACCTACTTCAGAACAGGTTCTAATGACCTAGTGAGGTAGGTACTGTAAAAAAATAATGTAAGAAACAAAAAGTTAATAATAAAAAAAAAAAAAAAAAATATTATTCCAGTAAAGACAACGTTATAAAACAAAAAAAAGAAATTAAGTTGACTTATGTATTTTGAAAGGCAGTACAAAATAAAAGGGAATAAACAAGTTAGTACAAAAGAGGCCCATAAGAGTAGAGATTAATTATACATCAAGAAAAATATTCACACTCATTGAGGTTTTACAGAAAGGATATAATACTGATTTATAAAGTTGTTGAGAAAATATCCTTTTAGTGTTTTTTTGACAATTTTTTTTGTTTGCAATTTTCTTTATTGATGCAAGTTATCTCAAATGCATAATTTTTTTGAACCCATATATTTAATAAATCAGCAGCCGCTTCCTTTAATTCTGTATGATTTTCCACTAGTCTGTACATTGTACTCGTATATATGATGTTTTAAACTTATTTTACTGTGATCAATGAGAAACTAGCAATTAAGTATATTAATATACATTTTCATTAATATTTATTTTATTTTAAAAGACTTCAAGCTTCTTAATTAAACCATCGCTCCACCATATTATAAAGCGAGTCGTTGAAGAGCGTAGCACCAGAGCCGGGATAAGGTTGGGAAAACTGTTACATTTGAAGTACCTACTCGTAGATTAGATATGCGTCACGAGGTCTCTCTGTAAATATTTTTGGTATGGGTACAATGAAGTGGTGGATACTCTCAGTATCGCCTTGGTGAAAGACCACCACTCGTAATCGAAACATTGGTTGAAATGGTTTTAGCCGTATTTATGACCAGACCTCAATACCCAGATACTTAAAAATCGTCTTCTTCAACCTTTAGTTCCCCACCCTACTCCCTTCAGTCTTACGAAAAATCCCAAACGGGCCATCTACTGGTTTGGGCAGTTAGGACTTTTGTGCGGTAAGTAAAAAATTAATGAAAAAGAAATAATAGTTTTGTATGAGACCACAGATTTAATTTTGATTTTTATGATCGACCGGTTTCGCTTAGGCTAAGCAGCATCAGGATATAACATTAATATAACTAAAAAATGCATAGTGTATGGTTATATATACTCATAAATACAGAGGAAGAACACAATATGATATAAAATAAAAAGAGAACAGTAATAAAACAAAAGAATGACATTTAAATTATAACAAAGGAACAGAGAGAAGGAGGCAGATAATATGAAATGTAATAAAAGAATAGTTGGAAATTTTATGAGTTTACGGGAGATATACCTAATATTGAACTGATGGACAAATTTAATTGATTATTAAGAATATAATTATTACTTTGAATGGCTTTCTTACGAAAATGTAAAAAAAAAATCTTTAGTAAGGAATTCTTACCTTTTCGGGGGGCATTTTCGAATAGTGTGCTCCAGGCGTCAAAATACCTCCCCGTCTCTGAGTACCATCCCCCGTTCTGCTAATCTGGCTTACGAAGTATACGGGCGCAGTGGGAGGGATCCCCACTCCCCACCTGGCTGATATGTTTATAGCAGTCCTCCACTCTGAGATGCTATCTTCCAGCCTCCCATCTATGGAGAAAATGGGGCGAATTCTCTCGATGCCACTACTAAACGTTTAAACCGGCTTACATGTTCCATAGCTGGAAAAAACGCCCGTGTACCTAAGTGTCTACTTGCTCGAATTGTTTCAAGGAGCACAACTGGCTAGAATTTATTTGGTATGAATATCCACTGAATGAAATGGAAATATTTTGTTTTATATAAAACATCAAGATGTAACAAATAACTGTCTGTATCTACCCACTTCTTCAAGAATCTCTTTAATGGATCATGAAATTAAATGAAAGGTGTAAAAACTACATACCACGCAGTGTGAATTATGATGAAAAGAATGACAATGTAAGAAGAATTAGGCGTGTGAAACTTGCCAAAAAATTATGGGAATCCGTTCACTAATATTTGTCAATACAACCATCTAAGTAATGCCAATCAGATGATGACCTGTAGCAGTTATATTAACCTGTAGTGTTTTTATAGTTATATACAAGTGTCTGACTAGCGGAGTTGTTAGGAGTAAATTACAATACATCGTCAGATATAGAGCTCAGCTACTGACCGGTTAGTAGCTGTGTGGACAAACGCGTCGAATTTCCCTCCGGGCATCGTGGGTTGTAGCTAGCGATGGGAAAAAAACGAATGAACTCTTCACGGTGAAGGCTTTATTAAAGTCGAACTGTAACCGAAAAGAACTGGAACCGGTTCCTCGCCAAAAAATAGTACTAGTCGGTAGAGATCTCAAATCAAAAAGTATCAGCAAATCTACAAAAATTCCTTCCCGAAAAAAAAGTACTACCAAATCAACAAAGTATTCGCACACTCAAAAATGGGTGAACTGCCGCAAAGTGAAGTAGTTCTTTGTGGCATTTTACACAGAGCGGTTAGAACGCTAGTTCTGGCGAAGTCCTCCATCATTGCACAAGCAACATCTTCTGCTTATTATGATGGCAGTAAAAATTTTTCACATATTGTCAGGTTATTCGTAGTCCGGGAATGTTTGTCTTTCTTTTAAAAAAGTTTATATTACCTCTGTAAAAATGAAAATTTAAGTGCACACTTTCAAAAATTTGTCTCGGAAAAATCTACGGTATAAGTTAACTTATATAAAGGTACGTTTACCTGTATAAGTGAATATTTATTTATGTAACTTCTTTTCATTCAGTAAATAAAATATTCTACACTATTAACGAGTTGAAGTAAGTCTATCAAAGATAATAACAATTTAAATAAACACATTTTACTTTGTTCCAATTCTAGACTCACTAAATAATATTTAAGGATAAACCTTCTTGAAGGTTCCTCAGATTTCAGTATAAAGATTACAAAAATATACTTTCGTGCATCCATTGCTAGGTATTGATCTAGTTTCAAAGTTGAATTGATTTTTAATAAGCAATTTAGATTAATGAAGATTATTCATGACTAGCATGATCAATGATTTTTAAAAAGCGGCAGCGATACTGAAGTTCGACTAATGATGTATTCTGTAAACGTGAAGCTCCGTTCACAAGAGAGTGAAAATTCACCACTGAGTTTTTATGACTAAGGGGGTATATACGAGTACATAAACGATGTTGTTTTTTTCTTTTCGACATTTACACTCACAGTAGACAAAGTACACGAAAAGTTTTTATCGTGTGTTTTCGATTAGACGAAGTGTAGCATTACAGTGTCAGTAAGAGAGACAAGATGGCGAAATATTATATTTGTTACCTTTGAACAACGGTGATTAGCGAGATCAAAGATTTATGGCAGGCGTTAAAGCGACGAAGTCAAGGGTGGCTAGAATTGGATCGCGCTAAAATACTATCTCAGTGAATAATTCCCTAATCTTGGTAAATCGATAATAAGATTACAATTATTACAATTCGACAGCGCAATCTAATAGTTGGTAAAAATAACCATACGAGATTCTTGTTCTTATTTTAAATGAATTGCTGTTCCTCAATCATCACTCTACTAATAATGGGTATCATTCTCCACTATCCATAATGTCGAGACTTATTAACTCAAGCCATGGTCTTGACATTTTTGGTACCAGTCAAAATGATTTTTGTCATTCTTTACGACTCTACCAAAACCTCGACTTGACCTTGGCTTTGAATTGAATGTTCTTTCTATTGTATATTTTTGTCAAAGCTTCACTGAAATATTATGTACGAGTATGTGCTGTTTTTTTTTTTGTTGGTCTTTTTTTCCATTTCGTGTTATGTATTTTTTGTAATTGAACAATGGTCCGTTAGTAAAAAAAAAAAAAAAAAAATGAGAGCTTCCTTGTACGATTACAAATGTTAACATCGCATTAACGGTAGTGTGAACTATAACCAAAGAAGTGCGTTATAAATACTTGTTGCAATATAGGCATTGGAAATATGGCGTCCACAATGGGATATGTTTGTGAGGTTCAAGATAATGTGGAGGAGAAGGAGAAGGGGAATGTGGGGAAGTACCTGGCTATTTAAATCTAGTCACCGAACACGGCTAAGGTCATTTCAAGCAACGTTTCGATTCTGAATGGTGATTTTTCAGTTCCTTCACCATGATATGAAAAATAAAACATCCTAAATACTTGTCAAAAGAAATTCCGTGAATAGTTCGTTTTTAAGTTATTTCAATACAGTAAAACTATGCCTTCGGAAAACGAAAAGTTTGATCACATAAATGCAATCCATACTTTTTTTGTCATAAGCTTCTTGCTATAGCAAGCCTTCTTCTGCTATAGAGAGCCTACTATTGATTTGTAGAAGTAATTTATATATATAGATATAAGTTATGTGCATTCCATGGTAGGTGGTTTTTTCACTATTTGACTGATCACAAGTATACCCACGCACTGGCTTTGCCTATGTGGGATTTTTTGTTATGTTTACATCGTTTTTTCTTATTACTTTTCTTTATCCTTTATAGTATGGTTTTTTTTCTTAACTAACTTAATAACTAACCATCACACCGTTTCTCCGCAGGAGTAGGCAGAGAAGACGGACAGCAATATACATCTGTCTTGGCACACACTCCTTGCTTCATTTACATTCATCGTCTTATACATATTCTTCACATGACCCGATTCAAGTATTTGATTTATTTGATCGTGCCATGTCTTCCTCAGGCGTCCTCGACTTCTTCTTTCATTCAATTTCGCATCACATATTCTTTTCACACTCATTTCTTCGTTTATTCGCTCTACATGCCCAAACCATCTAAGCGTCCCTTTCTTGATCCTATTCATTGCGCTCACATCAGCCTTGCATTATTTCCGGGTATCCAAATTTGTTATACGGTTTTTTTATAACTTAATATTCATAAAAAAATAGATAATTTTTGTAATATTTATTTTTTCAAATATGTGTGTAAAAAAATCAAAAATGCTTTCAGGTAACGTATTTTTTTAATAGTACCCGTCTTTAAAACACTGTATTTATTCAAACAGGAAGTACAGAAGCGTGTTGTTCACGTGACCGGATATAAATTGGCGTGTGAGTGAATCAGGCCGAATGCAATGACCGTAAAAATATTCAACACACCACTACCTCGTAACCTTCCTTCACCCTGATCTCTCGCCGGAGCCTGCGAGGATCACCATCAGAACGAGGTAAATAATGCCGATAAAATCATGCTTTATCATAATGGTCCATTCCGCAAAGAAAAACAAGCGTAGCAGGTGTAATGGTCGGCGTGTTAGAGGGGCGTTAACTTTGAGAAGTTAATTATGGCCTACATTAATTTACAATTATAATTTATTATCATTTATAAATTATTGTACATTATTAAATGCGTGAGCTACTGAGAACATGCAACATTTTTTATTTAACCTTTTGTTATTTATTTACAACTATTTTCATCTGTCTGTCAGTACAAAATAATTATGCTTCATAATTTACGTATATTACATTATTCAACTGATTATTGATAATTTATTTACTGTTATCTGTTTTCGTTCAACAGCTTTAATATTATAATAATGACTTTAATTAGAATTAATATTTATTATATTTTTTTATAACTACTCGTAGTAAAAAATCACGGGATATAACATGACAAGAAAAAATATTAGTTCCTATTTTAAATATAGAAAAATTTCTTGTAAAAATACATTAAAGGTGGGTATTTTATTAGGTAGGTAAGGATTTGAAAAGATTATCTTATAAATTTGATAATTTTAATTAACATCAGCTCCAAATTTGAAAAGATTACACTCGTACGGTCGTACGTACTATTAAATAAAATCTAACAAATATTTAGTTTTACGCCACTTTTCTTTATACGGAATGTCGATCAGGTTTTGTTACCTCCGTAGCTTCATCAGGGCAATATAATACTAACTAAGTATTCATTATAGTGTATAGATTAGAACAGAGTTCCTCCTCTTTCCTCTCCCTCTCCTACCCCTCTTCTGGTGCTCCGTCCTGTCTTTTGTCCCATTCTGTTTGTAATAATAGTATGTAAGCCAGTGATGCACAACCTTTTTAATAAAAGGGTCAATTTGACAATTTAAAAATCGTTAGCGGGCCGCAGAACTCGGTTACAGGCCAGGTAGAGGGGGAGGGCAAGCCGCGAGTTGCCCACACTGCTTTACATGCCTTAATTAATTAACTGTAGATTATGTAATTTTTTGCAATGCACTACCGCTGCATATTGGCTACAGTGGCGGCTCATGCCTTTTTTGGCTACAATAACGTCAATAACGTACTACTATCATACTTACAAGTCACGAGCCGCCAATAACCGTCTGTAATATCTTGTTTTTGCCTTTAAGTGTTACATATTTTCATGAACATCAATTGAAATGTTGTCGCTGGAAAGTCAAAAAGGCTTGAGCGACACTTTGGGTCAAAAATAAGTTGAAAATGCAGTTTTCACCAGTTATTTTTCTTACTTAAACCCTTCTTTTGTGGCAATGTAAATAGACTAATGATTTGTCGCAATGTATCTGACAAATACATTTAGCTTGATGTATATTGTGGGAAATATGAGGCTTCTTTAGCATTTTTTCAACATAAATAACAGTTTTAAGTAACAACACATTGGTACTCTGTATATTTTAATTATATTAGGGAGGGGGCAGCTGATCCAAAACACTCCTTGTCGATTAAATTTAGAAACATACGCCCTCTTGTATAATATGACAGATACATTGCGACAAGCGATGGGCTAATGGGTACCTAAATAAAACGTTATTTCAAAGTAATCATAAAACTATTAACGAATTTAAAATACGCGTACCTACAAATCGCTGTGCGTAAACTGTGTAAAGTGTGTACAGTAAACAAGAAGGTAGGTATCTAGTTATAATTACAGGCATGCGTTAGAATAATTTACGTGACATTGAGGCCTGAGGTTCGTATTATTTGCTCTCTGACTTAAATTCTGAGCACACTCCGACACTCGTAAAACCGAACTCATGCGTGCTGAAATAAAAACACTGGATCTTAAGGTCGTTCCCAGGGAAGTGTTATGATCGCTGATGAAATTTACAGAGGATTCGTCATGTACTGTATTGACAATTTTGCTAATTTCGGAAAATATTTTTAATGGAATCTTGCTTTTACTTAAACGGCTGTTCAATTTCAGCAGTCTTGATTAATTATTGTTTTTTTGTTTTAAATTCATAAGTAATATTATTATTAAATACATAAAAAAATGAATAAAAAACGTTTAAAAAAACGGTTTAAAAAACGGTTTCAAAAACGGTTTAAAATAACGATTGAAAAAAAACGGTTGTTTAGTTATCACTTGATGGCCTGAATGATAGAGTGGTAAGATGCTCGACTACTGTTCTAGAGGTCGCGGGTTCAAGAAGGTTCTTTTTCATAGAATAATCCTATCCTTTTTAAACGTCATGCATTTTTAAGCAATTTTAAATATTTGTTTATGGACAGTCTATATGTTTACTTAGAATTCCTTCAAAACATCAGAAAATCACGCGATAAACTCAATATTCAATATTAATGCGTTAATTTCGGATCAGAGCATAGTTCAGGGATATGGCTTTAATAATATACATTAAAAATTAAAACATTTTCAAAAAAATCATGTTGTTATTTATTTATAAACTAACGGACTATTCTCCAATTATAAAAAAAAAATACATAACACGAAATGGAAAAAAAGACCAACAGAGAAATAACAGCACATACATAATGTTATAATGAACCAATGACAAAAATTGGACAAAATATACATAAGAAAGAACATTCAAATCAAAGCCAAGGTAAAGTCAAAGTTTTGGTAGAGTCGACAGTTTTGTCTCGACATTCTGGACAGTGGATAATAATACTTATAATTAGTAGAGTTATGATTGAGGAACAGCAATTCATTCTTTCTGAGTCCGGCAAAGAATGTTGAACTGGATGAGTTGCAACAAAGAAGGTTAGTCAATTATACAATCAATAATTTATGCAAACCATCTACACAAGTCCGTGAATTAAAACAGAAGAAAAAAAAAGTTTTTAATGTGAATACCGCACAAACTCATCCCGGCTGCCGGGAGAAAGTGGGACTTTGGCATCCCCAATCAGGGTCTGTCGTGTGAGTGAAGGGCGTAGGGAGGGGATATAGATGACGAAGAGGAAGGTCGGGTAGAAGTACCTGGCCATTCAGATCTGGTCACCAAACATGGCTAAAGCCATTTAAAGCCGATTCTGAACGGTTGTCTTTCACCAGAACGATACTAAAAGAATCTGCCACTCTATAACATAGAGCAATGAGAATTATACTTAGGCGAAATAGATACTCAAAAGTAGCTATAATGTCAGAGAAACTAAATTGGCTGACAGTTAAACAGATGCTGACATTGAAAACATTGATGTTTATACATAAAATGAAGAACAACTTGTTACCAGAGTATTTTTCTGACAAAATTATCTACAATGTTGATATTCACAAGTATAATACAAGGGCATGCAAAGAAATTAGACTACCAGAAAAGAATAAAGCCAACACCCAAAATAGCTTACTATATAAAGGAATGTAATCGTATAATGCGCTGCCGGAAACCATCAAAATTATGCCTATCAATAAATTTTAAAAAGCCTGTAAAAATTATTTAAAATGCATGTAAACCAAAAATAATAAGTAGTGTTTAAGTTAAAATATTATTAGTCAAAAAGAAAATGAAATAATTAGATAATGTACAAAGTAACTAATATAAAATAAAATAAATAAATAACGTGCCGAAAACATACTTCCTATATTATTTAAATATGAAATAACACATGGCCTGGATTTGAACTCGCAATCTCTGGATTTGTAGTCGAGGATCGACGGAAACGAAATTTTATTTGTCTTATGGCGTAGATTGAAAATAATCTTAATTCCAAACCGGTTTTGGTTAATATGCACAGACTTAATTAATTCATCAGATGCATGTTTATCAAACAAATTTGAACAGTATTAAATTAATCACGAGATCATTTATTCACTACTGATTCCATGAGAAAATAGATGAAACCGGGACAACTCGCAAGAATCATAAACATGATTATATTATGAGCTATTGTAGTATTTTACGAACCATAATATAATTATTTATACTATTAACGATTATACGAACTATTAATTATTTCTTAACTGATAATTCGTGGTGGAATTTCATATTAATCTGAATTTATGAATAAAAACACTTTTATAACTTACTTCTTTTTGATCGGACCGGTTTCACCTTATAACAGGTATCTTCTGATTTTACCACCTCATTTCAACACATTTAATTCACATAAAATAATAAATAGTATATTTGCAGCACGTTCCAGAGTGGTAGATACTCGTATAGCCCTAGTAAAAGACCACCATTCATAATCGAAACGTTGCTCGAAATAACTTTAGCCGTGTTTGGTGACCAGATCTGAATAGCCAGGTACTTCTCAATCTTCTTCTTCCCCATCTCCTTCCCCCCCCCCACTATCTTCAGCCTCACAATATACCTCAATTTACGATGCCATATTCTCACTGGCTTCAGACGGTTGGGAGCAGTTGAGACTCTTGTGCGGTATTTAATATGGATTTTTTTTGTTTTTTTTTTTTGTTTTTTTTTGATAATTTGTATAGCGCCGTTTTGTGTAAAATCACCTCTAGATCGCCGTTATTCCATTTTAATTATTACCATTTCAACTTTATTGTTTTTTTTTTTAATTCGTAAAAAGCCGTGTACTCCAAGTCATTTTAGTGTCATTATCATTATGTTCGTCAAACCATTACACAGTCGAGTAAAATATGTTTAAAATTGTACTGAAGAAGAAAATTACCATTTTTCAACTGGTTTCTTCATAAAATCAATGTATTATGTCTCCGGTTTCTGATTTATCTTTCAATAGCTACATTTCCTGTAATAATAAAAAAAACTGGGTAACATATTTATTTTTATGAAATTTAACAGATTTTAAGAAAAATTTCAAACCATCACTTTCAAAACTAATGTCACCATGTTTGGTTGGATTATAATAAAATCAAAAGCACGCACGTGTAACTATGTTTGCTTATGAAACACGCCAGCCAGTTTGTTAAGATAACACCTCCACGCTGCATCCTGTTTACTGTACACTTGTATAATCCTCGGCGATGATATGCTCAAGGCTAGTAATATCTCGGAGGTATTAGTGACGATAATGATGCCACCGAGCCCACTCGTGTTATTGTATGCAAATGTGTGCATTGTGAACTTAATGCATTAGTCAGGCGTCAATTGTAGCAGAGATGGCGCGCGATAAAAAAGGTTGCGGCCAAATGAGGGCTTGTTTTTTACGTCTTTTTTTATTAGACGTACACAGTAATTCGGCAATTTTATTTAATGTGAGAAATAAATGGAATTGTTGAAGTAATCATCGTGCCTTCTCACTTTGAAACAAAGGATGCAAAAACGGAGATAATAAGCCATTACATCGTTCAATAATATACGAATTGAATTAAATATTTCTATTACACCATCTTTTACAATAATACGTCTCTTGATCAAAGTCTGAGATGCTTCTGATTGTTCACGTAAACAATGTTGACATGATTTTTTATTTATTTTTTATATGAATACCGCACAAGAGTCTCAACTGCTCCCAACCGTCTAGAGCCAGTGAGACTATGTCATCCCCAAATAGGGTATATTGTGAGGCTGAAGGTAGTGGAGAGGGGAAGGAGATGGGGAAGAGGAAGGTTGGGAAGTACCTGGCTATTCAGATCTGGTCACCAAACACGGATTAACCCATTCCAAGCAACGTTTCGATTCTGAATGGTGGTCTTTTACCAGGGCGATACTTGGAGTATCTACCACTCTGGAACGTGCCGCAAATTTACTTTTTACTATTTTTATATGAATTAAAATGTGTTATGACACATATTAATTAAATAAAAGTTATTGGCGCACGCCGGGCTTAAACCCGAGACCTTTGGATTCGCAGTCGAGCGTCTTACCACTCGACCATGGAGGCTGTCAGAATATATTGTATCTTTCGTATTTTTTTACGATTCAAAAATTGGATGATAATAATGGGATAGTGATTTTGACTTCGTTTCAGATAGTCATTTTATTATTTAAAATCTTCATATATTAAAAAAATGATTGTCGGTCTGTGTGTTGTGTGTTATCGATTTTCTCAAAAATTACTCGACCGATTTCGCTAAAAATAGCACGTTTTCTTTTTATTAGTAACGACATGCTTTGAAGAGTAGTTTAAATGAAATCCAATATGTTAAACTGTTGTTATAGTGTCTTAAAATTAGTATAAAAACATTAAGCCGGCCATGTTGTATTGAGGTTAGCCCATTAAATATTTAAAAAAATATAAAAATACGTTTACTGCAGTGTCCTTAAATCCTTCAAAGCAAAACACTAGGAATGTGCTGCACGGGTGGAAAAGTGAAATTGCCAGAATTACAATCACCACCCGAAAAATTATAAAAGTTTTTTATCAGGTGAAACAAGCCGATCGAAACATTTCTTGGCAAAAATAAGAAAGTATAAATCAAGAAAGCAAAGGGACAATAGCTACAAGTGTATGGACTACATTTGGAAAATCCGTGCTTTTCACATAGGCAGTTGTATGTGGCCTGCTCACGCCATTTGAGTGCCACTGCAAGGCATGCCGGGTACTCACTGGCACTTAATAAATAATGAAAAATGGATAGTAGTGATAGTCATTATGATGGTGTAATGTAAACTGGATGAAAAAAAAAATGTGATCGAATGGTGAGACAATAGGGAAAATATAAATAATAATTATAGTTTTTACTACATAAATAAAGTAATATTAATATTTGGATAATTTGAATCCGTTTTTGCTTATAATTTTATCTCTTCAAGATTAGCTATTTCCTTAAGCAGTATTACAATAATAAAATTCGTAGAAAATATTTGTGTGAACCAATTAAATTGTGTTTCAAACAGAACAGCTTCAGACACGCTTGTGCCTTTTTCCGACAATATAATAAAAAAAAGTTGTTTCAAAAATAAAAAAAGTGGTTTCATAAATACAAAAAATACAAGGTAATATCATATGAAATAAATTGCTAATTATGGTTAAAATAGTGGTTTTAATCTCTTTCATCTGATAAAAATATATTACGTTGAATTTATTTATTAAATATTAATTTTTAGTAAAGATAGTTAAAATCATTAGAGCAATGGTTATTTTCGAACGGTAATTATTTCTGTTAATTTTGTTTGATTGTTGTACTGTCGTAGAAGTCTAGGATATCTTTGATATATTTATTCGTAAACATATTATTTCAATCATAATAATGCTTTTCCACAAAGTCACAAAATGACAAAATATTTCAATATGTCTTTTATCGTCTTTCAACGAGCGTTGTGTTAATTTTTGACTATCAAAGATATCTCCTACCGTAATTTATTGTGCTTTGCAACTTGTCTTGGAATGGAATCGTTAGAGCGTGTGTTGATAATATTATGATAGTAATTAATTATCACTCGGTTTATACATATCTTAATGTTTTATTTATCCATTGTTGTTAAAGCCTCTCAAAGATAAGGAAGCTCATAAATTATTACAGATAGTAAGTTAGGTAGGTATCTCCTTGTTTATTCAAAGCTAATGAAAACGCAGCCAACTGCTGACTTTGGCACGTGTTTATTCAATGAATCACAAAAGTAAGAAAAAAAAAGTGTTTTGAAAAGACGGAGGTATGATGCACCATGCAAAACTAAGTCGTGATGAGACATGATAATCGTTTCGACATGCATTAATCAAACGGGCAAATTTTCATTTTTGTGATCGGAAAGGCAAAAGGGCCGAAGCGCCATTTTGGGAAGCTTACACCAGAGCACTCCAAAGTTTTTTTCTTTGTGCAATAAAAATCGTAAGTCTTCGGTACTTGGGTGGATTTAGAAAAAAAAATCAGGTAACTCAATGCTCTCACTGAGTTACCTGAAGCGATAAAAATCTAAAAAAGCCCCACGCTTGTGTAGCTTGATTCAAGTCTTTTACCAAATGGTAAATATACTATAGATGGCTGAAGGGCTACAAAAGTCTTCAGAATCAAACAAAGTCAGAGTATTCGATGAAGAATAAAGAACTGATCAAAACTGCACATTTTACTCATTTTTGACCAAAGTGTCGCTTAATCCTTTTTGGCTTCCTAGCGACGATGTTATAAGTATCAAATCAATACAGCCTTCTGAAATTTTATCAGGTCGTAAAACCATCTGTAAAGATGATAGAAAAATATACAAATACAGTCATTTTTGTGGCTGATTTCTGCAAAATACATAATTCATCAAATAATGTGCTCAAGAGCTTACTAATATTTTACAAGAGTTTTTGAAATAACTTGGTTTTAAAGATTCTGTTACAATTACATACATTTCGTAACGCGATACGCATAAAATAGGTTTTTTGTAATAAAAACTTTTTAAGAAATTTTATAACTAATTAACTAACCATCACGCCGTTTCCCCGCAAAGTTACGCAGAGAGAACGAACCGCCATACAACTCTGTCTTGGCACACACTCCTTGCTTCGTTCACATTAATACATCGTCTCATTCTTCTTTTATTCCGACTCTTCACGTGGTCCTATTCAAGTATTTGATTCACTTGATCGTCCCATGTCTTCCTCGGGCGTCCTCGACTTCTTCTTCCATTCAGTTTCGCATCATATATTTTTTTCACACTCCTTTCTTCAGTCATTCGCTCTACGTGCCAAAACCATCTAAGTGTCATTTTCTTGATTTTATTCATTACGCTTACATCAGCTGTGCATTCTTTCCGGATATCCACATTTTTAAGACGAAATTTCATATGCAACACAAAATCGAACCAACACCTACAATCATTATTAAGTAATTAGGATAAAACTCCAAAAAAAAATTTTTTTACTATTTCAACATTTTTTCTGTAAATTACATATTCTGTAATTAGTTGAATATTCGGTTCGATTGAAATTATATGGATGGGGTTCTGATTTAAAGTAACTTCTAATAAAGGTAAATTAAAATATATTTTCTTAACTTCATTAAAAATCAATAGATTAATTACAAAAATATATTAATGTGTATTCATATGGAATCAAGGTTTTTCATCAAGATGTCATACATACTCTATTGTTAGTTTAAAATGAAAGACGCCCGTAAAAAGAAGAAACCGGTCTGATCCCAACAGAGCAAGTTAAATAAAGTTACATCATTACAAAATCATCCTACAAAAATTATTAAACTCTACCACGAAATAACAGTTCCATAAATAGAAATAAATATATGTTGTTTTGCTGGTTTCATTATACACGTAGCTCAATGAATAGATGAAAACTAAGTGAATTTCAACAGTGTTCAAGGCGAAATGTTCCAGCGCCTCCAGTCTATGGTATAGAATACAGCCTGCTGCTATGGTAGTTCCAGCGCTGAGCTACATTAGCACATCTCGTAAAGGGCATTGTCTGCTTTATCAGATGACCTTTATTTCCTTACGCACAGAAGTCAGTTCATGGCAACTCCGGCAGTATTATGAACAGCGCCATATTGTATCTTTAAAGCAAGCAATATCACCGCAACATTCCACATTACCCTCTTAAATAATAAATAGTAAAAAACTGAGTGGGTCAAACAATAATAATAATTTTCATTGTTATTTATATATGCAAATGAATTTGGTATAAAACGGCACTTAAGATTAGGTGCATTGATAAAAAGATTCATGTTTTATATCTCTCAATCCTCTCTCTTTCACGTAAGTTCTGTCTCCATATTTTATCTTCACGTTCATATAAGTAAATGAAGAAGTTATTTTAAAGCAATGAAGGATGAATTACGAGGCTAGTTTCATTAGCCATGCCTCGGCGGGTTGTTATCAGCACCTCCGATCAAAACTTCCATTTCTCGGGGTTGGATGATATCCTTGCACGTCTTAGGGCTAGGGGTGGAATAGCGTGGTGGATGTACCCGCTCTATAAATAAAATATCACAAAGGTACGTTAGAGATAAAGTTTACCGTGTTAAAACGTCTTAAAAAAAACATTGCATTAGAAAAAGGCAGTAAAAATAGTTTTTTTGCACATAAAACGTTTTTTTTTACATTTGACCGGTCCGCGTTAGACGCCGATTGTCGGTCCGTTTCAGCTTTTTAACAACTTGTAATCAGCTAAAAAGCATGGCAGTAATGTTGTTATTTATTTATAAACTCACGGACCATTGTTCTATTACAAAAACCATACATAACACGAAATGGGAAAAAAAGAAGCAATGACAAAAATATACATTAGAAAGAACATTCAAGTCAAAGTCTGAGGAAGGTTTTAGTAGAGTCACAAAGAATGATAAAAATCATTTAAACTGGTACCAAAAATTTCAAGACCATGGTTTGAGTTAACAAGTCTTGACATTCTGGACAGTGGAGAATGATAGCCATAAATAATTAGTAGAGCGATGATTGAGGATGATTTGTTAGTTAATTACAATTTGTTAAAAAGTTAAAACGGGCTTAATATCGACGTATAACGTGGACCGATCAAATGACAAAAAACAATATCATTGAATTGTGACGATGTCAGATGTGACCAAAGTTTAAAACACACCAATCTTAGTTAATAATAATATTTGGATGATTTTTATAGCGCCGTTTTTGTGAAAAATCACCTCAAGGGCGCTGTACAGATCTTGTTAAATTGTAATGTTTATGTAAGATGGAATGCGGCCGCCCCAACAGATTTAGACCAACGTGGGCAAATGTCATCTGGCTTTCGTAAGGGTGTCACTTGGGTGATTTGTTGGATGCCTGGTTCGCTCGCGTTCGGGAACAGTCGGTCGAGATCGGCACTCCCCCGCGCCCCCTGCCGGTTCCCGGACCGGCGGCCGAAGGGACACATCTGGACAAGGGTCAAAGCAAGTGACCATTCTGGGCTATGGCACTGCATTTAAAACACTGATATTT